>VRLP01000062.1:0-427146 GCA_009660295.1 Lophius piscatorius
CATGTATCTCTTAGATTTTTCATTTATATTATTTCATTTCATTTTATTCTTGAAATCATATGTATCATATCATATTTATTATTAGACTGGTGTCACATACTCCCCTTCTCTCTTCAGATGCGCTGTTGATGTTTCTCAGTCCCACCCCAGCAAATCTTGGGCCACCTACAGCATCAAGCGCTCCTCCTGTCGCCTCCACCTCAGCAGCACAACCCAGCAGTGATGCAGCAGCATCAAGCGCTCCTTCTGCTGCTCCAATAGACCCTGCTGACTGGCCATCTCCTCTAACTGATAAGGTACGAACAGAGTTGGTTCACAGAGGTCCATTTCAAATTGAAAACAGCTTCACATTCCCTAAACAAAAGGACAGATGAAGGTGTCAACATGATTTTTAACAGACTCTTAGTCAATGGAGAGAAAGTCAGAAGAAGCGGGCTTGTGTACTCTGTAAAAGATGACAGCTTGCACTGCTTCTGCTGCAAAGTCTTTTCCAAGAGAGATTCTAAACTCAATAGGGAAGGACTAAAGGACTGGAAAAATGCTAGTCGCTTGCTCAAGGTCGATGAAGATAGCCAGGAGCATAATGCTCACATGGCAACATGGAAGGACTTGGAAGTCGGTTTTGCGAAAGGGCTCACAATAGCACTCGCTGAGGCTGAGAGAAAAAGGTGGCGTGACGTTCTACATCGATTGGTGGCAATAATTCAGTCCTTAGCTGAAAGAAACATGGCTTTTAGGGGGTCCACAGACACATTAAATCAACCAGACAATGGATATTTTCTGAAAGAGGTGGAGCTTATGGCCAAATGTGATTCAGTGATGAAGCAGCATGTCAGTAGGGTGGAAAGTGTAGCTGGCAGTCACGTACATCATCTGGGCAAAACAATCCAAAATGAACTGATAGACTCCATCAGTTCTAAAATAATAGAAGACATTGTGAAAGAGATCGAAACATCCAAGTATTTCTCCATCATTTTCGATTGCAACCCTGATCTGAGTCATAAGGAACATGGTCATAGTCAGGATAGTGTCACAAGAAGACATACCTCAGGTTAAAAAGCATTTCTTGGGCTTTCTTGTTGCAGAGGAGTCAACAGGAGAACATTTACCCCAACATGTGGGTTGCTTTGAGAATCTCTGCCACTCTTCCTGTTACAGTGGCTGCTGCTGAAAGAAGCGTCTCTAAGCTCCAACTGATTAAAACTTACTTGAGATCTACTATGATGCAAGAAGGTCTCAGTGGACTTGCCATCATAAGCATAAACCATGTGGTCTCAAATCAGTTGTCATATGATGACGCTGTATTCCATAATATGCCAAACTATTCGGGGATATAATAAATATAGATATTCTTTAGGCAAATTGCACAAAATGCAGTTGTTGAAGCTGTGTGAACAGCATTTTTATGAAAAGTTAACACTGATTCTAATCTAGTATCACTTTCAAATAAAAAGTTAGATCAAAATAAATTTGAAACTTTGCAGATTGTTTCAACTTTCACATGCTCAGATACATCATACATGTGTTGTTTTGCGTTTATAGGTGACAAATAATGGCGCATGTACTGTAAAATTGAGGAACCTAACTCACGATGAAGCAAAACAATTTTTCGTTGATGTGTGTCTTCATGGGGGATGACAAAGAAAAGCCATTAACCATCTTGACTGCGCAGAGAGCAGGCCTGTGAGTCTTCTTAGCTGTGGCAGACAAAAGCTGAGTGTCAGAGTGATAGAGGAAGTTGTTGTCTTCTCTTCCTGCTCTCAGTGGCAGATGAATGAAGAGGATGTCTCCATGTGCAGCCGGGCTATCCATTACTGAGTTAACAAGAGCTCGGCTACTCTATGAGTGAAATCCAAGGCTGGCTGGCTGTCACATGGAGGGAAAAAAAACAAATAAATACGCACATGAATTTGTCAAGGTTTTATGTGCCAAAGAATTCCGAGTCTTTGTCCGTGGAAAAACAAGACGCTGCATGGATACGACATCATACCGTGTTCAGCCACCTGCAAATTCCTGTACTGTTAAACTCAGGAGGATCAGCCCACACCCAAAGAACCTTCTTTTCACGATAAACTGCCGCCTATTTTAAAGCTGATGCGAGTTTTCTTGCATGAACTGCCAACATGTCTTTCGTTTATATGACTTAAGGTACGTCATAGAACACTGGTTACACCATAAATAGTGTATTTTAGTCCACTTTCGAAGTATTTGTACCTCAATTAAGTGCATTTTATCTAATGTATCCCTTAAAGTATTACAGAATAAGTACTATTACTTCATAATTTTTACTCTGCTGCTTTTATTGGACAGCTTTATATTCTAGGGTGTTTATTTCATTATAGAAAATATCTTTCAAAATTACAGTACCACTTTACAATAAGACTACCCTTAAAGAAGGTTTATGAATTTTTTATTACTAGTTTATTACAATACTAAAATCATTTATACGCTGTTAAATTCCCTTAAAAAAGTTTGAGCCTGTTTTGATTATTGAGACATGTATCGTAAGTTTCTTATAATATTTCAATAGTGATCTATAGGGTGTTCATAACCTAATTAATAACCTAATTATAAATGATCATAAATTCTTTTTTTAAAAAGGCTTATTGTAAAGTGGTACCGAAATTACATTTTTTTGATATTGAGGTGAATTTTAAAATTAAAAATCAACACTGGATTGTGACTCTTTGTAAAATTCCCAGATGTCTACATGAATAAATATTTGCTGCCGAAAGAATTTTCCAGACTTTCATATCAAAATAAATATTAGAGAGAAGCCAAAACATTATAACTATTTGTATAGCGGATAGTTTTTTTAGTTAGTTACTTTTTTAGTCAGTTTAGTTTTTCTCTTCAATCCTACATCATTAATCTTACTCAGATTCAGTTTGTGACCGCTGGACTGGAATTTTTTTGTCATAATCTTCATGAAATGGAAATCATTAAAATTTGCGACAACCCAAATGTTTTTCACGACCTGTATCACCGGTGTAGACATCAGGTCTGGGGATAATCTGAATCTACATGTATGCAAATTTGGGAACCCGCCAGTGAAACCAGGAGATTATTTTCCATAAATCAGAGGCTGCATGGATATCTAAATCCACCTATATGGGTCCTTGGAGTCTGTGATACTTGTTTTTGTAAATGATGTAAAGCATCACGAGCTGTCCATTTGGCCTGCTGTTGATGTACGAGTGTTTTTCTTTAATGACCTACACAAAATTGAAAGTGCTGCTTTGAGTCTTTCAAATGTCTCCATGTGTGCTGTGATGTCACAGTGTCAAATCTTGTGTCCGGAGAGCAGAGGGGAATGAACAGAGTTAAAGTTTTATACTCGTACAAAACACTGGAGAAACTCAGGATTTCTCCTGGGATTGATTGCTCCAAAATTTTTTTGTATTTCGTGAACATAGAATATAAGATTCTGACACATCCTGCGATGCAAATAATCATTGAGGTTTTGTCTAAAAGCTTGTCTGTTCTCCACTGCTGTTAGGCAATAATTTATATGAAAAAAAAATAATTTTCATTAGTTGTGTCTGTAAGTGTGCACACATTTCTGGGCATCCATTATGTTTCTCAGTATGTGGTTGCCGAAGTTGCCCTGGTGCAAGATATCGAACACCAAGTTGCTCCTAATAGGTTTCCATTGGCGTGTGAATGACTGAACGTTTATAGCTCTGGGTGAGTAGATGGAGCCTAGCATGGTCACCTCTGGAACACTCCATTTACATTCCAGCAGCTGGCGTGAAGAAGAGAGATAGTTTCGGGGAAAAAAAGGCAAACACTGAGGCAAAGATTCACTGGATGATGATCTGTGAAGTAGACACATTTGTAATGTCAATTTTTATTTTTCTCCATACAGCCTCCAGTGGATTCAGCTGGTACTGCACTGTTCTGTCCATATTATCATGTTATATCATCCCCACAAACATACGCAAATATATTCCAGGTTCCACCCTTACCCTGTTTTTGTCCGGTGCATAAATGGGCCTTTAATGAGTCACAGGATTATTATTTCTGCTATTAGGTGACTATTCATATTTTGATCACTTAATTATTTAAATATTTAAATATTTATTTTAATAATAATTCATAATTGAACCCACCTCCGAATGTGGGTCAAGGATCCACCCTGTTTACAATAAACTGCAGGGAACACAGATATAACTGGTCTATGTTCTTCAGACTCTTCATTGTAGGGTACTGGGGAAGGTGGGGAGTTGGAAAACATGTTTCTGTAAACAAGTTTAGTCATATGTGGCCGTCTTAAGGCATCAGCCTGCAGCGTACCACATTTCTAGAGAGAGGATGTTCGTGGCACACTATTAGCAGGATAATAACTTAACCAACTACATAAAATGTGAAATTATAATAAATATGACATTGACCATTAAATATATGTCTTATGTTGGATAATTCACCATTATGAAGATCTACAATTTGTCTTTAAGAGCTCTCAGAAAACCCACTGGAACTCTGGGATGATGAGAACTCACTCATTATACGTATCAAAAAAGAAGAAAATGTCTCTGGTTAAAAGTAGCTCCAACTTGAAGGGAACATTTGTTCTTACTTGTTTTAAGAATCCCGTCAGAGCTCATATTTGAAGTGAAGTGTCCTTACATTGAAATACTGCTGAAATAAAGCATCCGAGTCTGACAACAGCTTCATCTTCAGCACTCAGTCACCATGATGTATCTCAAATCGCATCCTTCCATCTTTAACCTCGACAGTGTGAGTCTGTCAGTGCGTTTCACAATAATAAGTGTTTCAAACTGTTATGTACTATGTCACATTATAGGACAGCATAATCAAAATCGCCAAAAGGTTTATTTCGGCACAATACACTCTTCTCACCCACGATGGTCGCCATCTCGCTATATATGCCAGAAGGGGAGGGGCTTATTTTTTGAAAATGGTGGTGGAGGAGTTGAAAAGCAATAGTACAACATTAATTTAATGTTGATATGTATTTTGATATCCCTGAAAAGTCTGGGATATTATGTAACATTAACCGCAGCCGCAGATCCTTTGTGTAAACACAATAATTCAAAATTTGGTGCATATACCAATCGCCTCGAGGAGATCTATTTTGTATATTTTAAATTTTCAAAAGTTCAGGTAGCGGCCAATCAGACAATGACAAATACAACAAATACAACAAGTAATACAAAAAAAAAAATCGCGACGCTGGTGATCAAATGTCGCGTATTTTCATTTACGCTAAATGTACTTCAGCGAGAAAAGATTCAAACATTAAAATAAGTATAATTACACACAGATCTAACTTAGGGTCCTGCTTTCATTTGTTGCTTCTGCTGTTTTGTGTTTTTGCCCTCATTCTTCAGGTCTGCGATTCTCCACACATCATCCATTCTCTTGGCTCAAGCAGCTCAGCAATTGTCTCTACTTTCATCACATGAACCTAACGGGTTGGCCAAGAGAATCCAGTTTCTCTTTTCGCTGCGGATAGGGGGATAAAAGAAGATTGATTCCTCCGCTCTCATCATTGCAGGTGTTTGCCTTTACGACCAACGTCCTCCACAAGCAGTTTCTCATTACACTCTGGTGAGGAAGGAGGACCTTCAAGTCTCGCGCATTCCGACAATGCTCTGAAGAGTGGGTAATTCTGGAGACCAAATTTAGAGGGGGAGGCAAATCAGTTTTTATTTAAAGCAGACGTGACTCAAATTAAGATTCACCGCAGTGTGGTCAGACTTCAAGCTAACTCATTACTTGCTTTTTTCATGTTACGACTGCTGCAAATCTCCAATCCCTCTGAACACAACCGGAAAAAAAAGAAGAAAAAAAGTCTGTTGTGGATTTTGTTTCTATCCTTTCGGAGACTGTCTCCTTAATAATGCACACATTTATGGTGAAGCAGCTGATCAGCAACGGTCGGTGGTCTGCAGCTATTTCATACATGTCGACTTTAATTTGGCATGAAGCAGTCAGTAAACGTAACCAATCATGGCCGCTTGTTGTCAGCTTCATTGTCTTCAACTGTTTCTGCTAATTTCACTTGGGTTGATTGATGCTCGCCTCTTTCTCAGAAGTGGAGCCATCAGATAAAAAAGAATAATAAAAAACCAAAAACCTAAGGAGTTAGGTTTAGATTTCATCATTAGAGATAATCCATCAACAATGCTGGAGTGCTGAATGAAGCCAAAGTAAATGAGTGTGTTTGCTCTGACTTGGAGTAAATATTAGTTTGTCCAGGGGCTGCTGAGGATTTCCACAATACTTAAGTTACACCAGTGTCTGCTCTTTTCCAGCAGAGGAATTGTTCCCCACTCTTTCTTCTCCTTGAAAGCCAAACATCAGTAGCAGTCTCAAGTGGCTGAAAGTTTTAGTCGATAATCCGGTCTGTCACTCAGACCCACAGTAAGATTAATGATAGGGGAAGTCCTATCTGGAAAAGTTCCCTCTCAATCAAAACATGGAACTTTGGTTGAGAAATAGCCCCCTGATCCAGAGTTGGAGCGTGAATGTTGTTAAAATGATATGATAATACATACGTTATAACATGATGATTTTAACTTTTCCATGATTATTTCATTTTTTTACATGTTATAACGTGATTATTTTCACCTTTTCAAAGATCAGCCCAGAGGATCAATTCATTCTACTAATATGCATTTTAATTACCACATTATAACGCAAAAATTACGTGTAAAAACGGGAATCTTATTGCGATTTAACGTGAAAAATGTCGTGTAAAAACGGAAAACTTATCACGATATAACGTGAAAATCATCGTGTTAAAACGTGAAACTTATCATGATATAACCTGAAAATTATCATTTAAAAACATGAACTTATCAAATTATATGATTAAAATTATCATGTAAAAACGTGAAACTTATAACGATTTAACGTGAAAATTATCGTGTAAAAACGTGAAACTTATCAGATATAATGTGAAAATCATCGTGTTAAAACGTGAAACTTATCATGATATAACCTGAAAATGATCATGTAAAAACATGAATTTATCACATTAGAAGATTAAAATTATCACGTAAAAACATGAACTTATCACATTATATGATTAAAATTATCACGTGAAAATGTGAAACTTATCACGATATAACGGGGAAAATTATCATGACAAAACGTTAAAAATGATCCTTATCTAACGAGAAACGAATCATGTAAAAACATGAAACTTATCGTATTATAACATTTAATTAGAAAAATGCGAAAATGATCATGTTATAACATGATAATTATTGTGTTATTTAATAAACATTTTTCTGTCATGAGAGCAATGCACTTCCATAAAATATATAAACATACACATAACACTAAAAAATAGATAAAACAAAAACACAAACATAGAGAAAAGTGAATTATATACAGAGACATTGTGCATGTTGTTAAAATAGCAATGAGGTTGGTGGATAGTCCACAAACATGTGCAATGTTATTATTGTGCTTAGTGGATCATCGGTTAGAGAGGAGGGAATTATTCTAAAGTGTAATTATCTTATTATAACATAAATAAACATAAACATATAATTCAGATGTTGTTCTAAGAAAACCTGCAGTATGGTCTGACTGTAGTGTCGATGTCTATGTCTAGATTAAGTTGTGAAAGGTTACCATCACACCATTATTCTAAAAAAAAAGTGTCAAATGAATGTATTGCTTTATTAACAAAAGATAAATGAGCAGTTGCATTTCATTTCTTTTTTTTTTGGAAGGGATCAGGATTTAATCTTAGTGGGAAAAGAGAGCCCTCTACTGCTGAGTCAAGCCATCATACCGCTCTAAACACACTCTCTTCTGTTTTCATGCCTACAGTAATGAACTAATACATGTTCAATGCTTCACAAATGCAGGTAGAGCTCAGACAAGTGAGCTCTAACACACACAAAAACATCATGCTGATAATAGATTCACTTTGAGTAATATATTCCTTACACAAAAAAAAGAAAAGAAAATGACCCTCCTTCCTAACTTAAACATGCAATCACTTGACCATGAAAGTAACCAACAAAGATGAGATCCAGTTAAACCACACTGATGCATGAGCTGCCGTATGAACAAATCTTACAGATTTCCAGCTGCAACATAAGCAGACTGCTCAGTCATGGAAAATATAGGGTCTAAATATGACATTCACAGAGATAATAGCAGCTTCATGGTACGCTGGGTCCAAAGGGAGCCGAGCGTGGGTAATTCTTAGCAGCCGTGCCTTCATCTTTTGTTGCATCTGCGAGGTATTTTGTGTTTATTTGTTATCGGATGTTGGGAGATTTCATATCCCTATGTGCTTTACGGGTCCAAACTCATTAGCCCCTTTCATTCTCTCAGGGACATCTAAGGAGCTAAAAGGATACCTGTGAGAGTGTTTGAAGTTGTCCAAATAGTGAAGGACACGTAGAAAGATGTCAACGCAGCCGATCTCAGGTGATGCCCCGCGATCTCGCCTCGTTGACTGCCCCTGAAAAACGCCGCTCTCGCCTCACACCCGCTGATAAGCATCTTTAATGAATAGCTGTGCGCTTCAAGGAGTGGCGGCTGATAGAGATCATCTCAGGAACGGTGGGGCTCAGGTCTAAATGATAATCAGGGAATTCCATCTTAACCATTTGGATGTCCTCCATAATGCCACACACCCAGAGAATGCTCTTGCAATGGACCTACACCAAAATAAATCTTGGCACAAGTGAGGCATTCTTGCCCAACTCAACAACTTCAAGTCTGAACACCCCGGCCCAGCTCCAGGGTCTATCTGTGGATGTGAACGCTGACTCTTTGTTGGTGCCTTCTGATCTCAGGTTGAGATACTGCACAGCTAACTGCCTTATAAAAGGCCAACTGGCGAGGCTGGCGACTGGAAGCACAAGCACAGCTCCCTCTGAGTGAGTCTGAAAGGCCCAAATTGAGGCATTTCCCCAACCTCCAGGGATTGTCCTTATCGTCTGCAAGATCCAGAGCAGACTGTGTATAATTTGCAAAACGCTGTGCCGATACTGCAAATGAGGTTTAATAGCTGCAGAGGCCCAAGTTAAGCTTCATAATGTAAGTGTTCGCTCTTTGATAACCAGTAGCAGAGACATTTTCCTGCAGTCAAGAAAAAAGTCACGGCATCAGTCAGCGGGTGTCTGCTGCCATACATGATGGATATTCGTGGGTTTGCTCATCGTGTTCCGACAAAGTTATTAGACGTGAGCAACACAACTGCAGTCTCACTTCCCACAGGGTGGTATGAGAGCTATCATTTTAAAGTCTCACACTAACAGGCTGTCAATCCCCATGCTGTGTTTTTCTTACACCCAAGGCTCTGTACTAATTTCTAACCTGACCTAACCTACGAGACGGTAATGAAACAACTTACGACTGTAATCATGGCTGCAGCTGTCATCACAGCAATCAATCATGCCAGTGAGTACCTACGCCGCAATACTCTTTAAGGAATTTACAGTAGGCCTATCTGCACCAAGTCTAAAGCAGGAGCAAGTAGGAGAAAATATTACGTTGCAGGGATGTTTTTTAAATTGTACTTCAATAGTCATTTTTAGACGGTTATAATAATATTGAATTTCAACTATTAACATGTTATGTGGCTGAATATCATAATTATTATTATTATGCTATATTATTATTTATAGTATTCTCTGTAATATATCTTTTAATTTCCATGAGAAAAGATTTTTTTTTATATCGCAGTTGTTATTTATTAATTATTCAAATGTCTATAGTTGTCTTTAAATTGATATATAACAAAACAAATTTGCCTTTAAGCTTTATTTTGTCAATAATTCACAATTTCACCGTTATTAGACACATTAGAGAATCTTCAGAGTCAAATTTTCTAGCCGGCATCGTGGATGAAATTAAAAGCGTTAATTTAGCTGAGTCCGTTACATCGGAATCATTACTATTGTGGTTCTGGAATTTGTTTTAAACACCTGTTTTAATGTGAAATTTGCATATGCCAATGTTTGAAATGAATTGGAGATTTTATATATTGTTAAAATAATTAAATGTATTTAGTTAATAGTGAAGCCTGTATCATGAGAATAATAAACATTTGAAGGTCGAATAAGGTCAACACTGTCCATCAATGCTGGATTTACTACTGACTACCATATAAAATCATTATATCAAAAATACCTTAATGTGGGTACCAGGATATAAACACAATCTAATAAAAAAAATATTGAAAATATAATAACATGAACTATTTCCGTAAACATAGGGAACAGTAAACAGAACTACAGAACTGAACTGAACTGAACTTGAACACTGGGACATGAAAATAGATCAGATGAAGCATAGCAGTACAAATACGGTACATGGGGGGGGGTACTTTGAGAACCACTGAAAGAAAGTGATGTAAATAATTAAAATAACGGAACAAAAAAGTTTCAAAATAAAAGAAAAAGATTTGAACACTAGAAATAGGAACCTGCTGAGAGCTCAGATTATAAAATACAAAAAAAAGAAAAAAAGAATAGCAGGAAGAAATGTTACCCAGTTGAACGTCTTCCTTTACTGAATCATGACTTTAAATATAGCTGAGGACGATTATATCCCACGCTTTATTTGGTCGGACACTGAAATCGGGTCCAAATGAAGAATCCTGACCTGACGATAGCGCTAGGAGGAAAAAGCATGATTGGAATTGCTTCCCATTAGGGAAACATAATGTCATGGGATCGACAAAGTCATACTTGTAATCCCTATATTTCTTCCTAAATGCAAGAATGCATCCACACAAATACTTTTCTGTCATCTTAGTCTGTTTAAATAATTAGTAGAATCCATGATGTCATCTTTAAGATATCAGCCAAACCTCTTTTTGCATAAGGTTGGTGCAAAAACGCAACCATGTTATTCTAATAACTTTACAGAAATTGTCATGAGCACATCAACAATTTTAGCTTTTGATCAAGAAAGTGACGGTTATGAGACATTTTTAACAGATTTAGACGAACATTCTCTCAGGTGTTCGACAATGTTCGACGCATGTCAGTATTCTTTTCTAGCCGGGAAAAAGTGTCGGTGAGAGTTTTTTAATTGTTAAATTGTTTTGCCTGCCAATAACTTTGAAATTGCGTCGTTTAAATGTTTGGTTAACCAGTCCAGTGCAATAATTACATCTCTGAAAAGTCGGGTATATTTTGGAATCGTCATCGTCGCGTCCGCCACCACAGATCCTTCGTGTTAATGCGATAACTCCAAAATATTTCATGGATCATTTTCAAATTTTATGGAGTGACTGGAGTGACTTTGGGAAAGGTTGCTTTTATATCTTTAACACTAGGGGGAGCTACATGTCCGAACTAGTCAGGCCATGAATTCAAACCGTTGGTCCGATTCAGTCCAAACTTAGTGCATATGAATCTCCTCGAGGAGATCTACCATGTGCATATTCTGTTTAAGACATATTTGAATCTAATAGTTCATATTTTACACCATTCAGGGAGCTTCTCTTAAAATTAAAAATACTGTAGAAATAACTTCATATTTAACTTGAGGAGTTCAATCAGGGGGATAACTTGTACATCAAAGGATTTTTTGTGTGGATTTTTTCGGAGACATACCATTGCTATCACCGACGACTGTATAGGTCTATTTTTCTATATCCAATCAAAATAATCTACTGCCATTTTCTGCACATACAACTGAAATTAGGCTATGATTTACTGTACCATATCCACAATCATAAGCCACAATCCCACTCAAATCAAAGACCAGAGGCGACGTCAGCCCACGGTTATACAGCAGAGGGTAACGGACAAGGCCTACCCCGTCAACCCTGACAGCAAGGGTATATCCCCGAGAACTCCCCCATACCGTTCATTGTACAAGCAAAGACTGAACTATTCAAATTAAATGTGAAGTTATGTTCAAAAAACAGTATTCTTCACTAAAAAAGACCCCTAGTGAATGAAGTATCATCTGTTAGGGTAGAATATGATATATAGAATATACACATCTCCTTAAATCCATTCATATGCACCAAATTTGGACTAAATCGAAGCAATAGTTAAACATTTATGGAAAAAAGTTTGGAGATGAAGCTCCCCCTAGTGTTTAAGATATACAACTGACCTTTTCCATAGTCAATACAGTTATTCCTCACAGTTAGGTCTCCCTGAGTATGAAATTTGAAAATGATCCATGAAATTGTTTTTGAGTTATCAGGTTAAGACGTCGGATCGCTAGCAGCGATGACGATTCCGTAATGTCCCCGATTTTTTCGGGGATATAATAATAATATGTGATATTGAAGGACACATTTTTAACCCTAAAAGGCTAATTCTGAACCTTTAAGGTTGTCTGACACAGTGTCTCAAAACCTACTACTATCGAAAAGATTTTTCCTGATTTTACCTGAGCTCTGTCGCTTTTAACTCTTTATTTCATTCATATTGTGCTGGTTTTATTTTAATTTATTCAATCTCATTTGATTAGATTTTTCTGAAACTTTTAATCAATGTTTTTGTATCTCCTGATATATCTTACTTATGTTTTATCCTTAATCTTCTCTTTTATTCCCTGTAGTTTTGAGCATGGTTTCATGACTTCACGTTTGTCATTTTTCATTGTAAAGCACTTTGTAACAGTGTTTCTAAAGGTGCTATATAAATGAAGCTATTAATATTATTATTATTATTATTATTATTATTATTATTATTATCATTTTTTTCATCCAAATGTTTGTATCTGATTATTTTTGGCCTTTTGAGGGATCACAATTTGTGTTGTGATGGATGTAAACCAATACCTGGAAATAAATCCTGTGTACTCCCTATAAAATTGACACTATACTCTATAAAAACATTTTTTTTTCGAGGTTAATGACAAAACGAAAACAGCATCAACAGCATGGGATATAAAATCTCACATTAAACATCTACAAATAACTGTCCTTCATTTTTTTATTTTTTTTTATCTTTGAATGACTTAATGCATCTTTTCCACCTAATATGATAGTAATATTAAGTGTATTATAAATCCGTTGCTGCTCATCTGAGGAAATTGCAGAAGAAGCATTGCTGAGAGATGAGCTTTGCTGTCTGACAGGCAAAGTATTTACCCTCTCACCTTCACCTAGAGCTAATGAGGTTATGGTAAGTATGGGAGGCTAAACTCTTAAAAGAGCATTAAATTGAATACATTTAAATCAAACAGGTCGATATTTAGATAATATAGCCGAGAAATCGATGGAAGATACCATCAACGATAGATTATCCGTTCAGCAGGAAGCGTCTTCCATGAGACCGGAGGTGGGCCTGAGCAAACACATTCCCATCCGCTAGTGAAAATGGATATGTTGTTGACCTGTCCAGCCACACAAAAGCCATTCCCACAGCTCAGGTGAAAAACCCTCCTTCAGCCTGAATCTCCTAACCAAATATTGTGAGTATCTGTCTTTGTTCTGTTTATCTTCAGATCCAGGGGATTAGAGGATCAACACTGCATGCAGGTGAGGAGACTCCCATTTCTCTGTAAGGGAAAGAGAATACTTCACTACAATATTACCGTTTACCTAGTTCACATTTTTAATTTTGTGCGGTTAAAAAAAATGCACCTAATTTATTTAAAAGGCTGAATATGTGGGGTAACATACTTACTCGACACACTGATTATCCATAACATTATAACTACCGATGAAGCCGGTGGTTATAATGGAGGGGATATATTATGACGTGAGGGAACATTTTGCCGTTGAAGTTGATTTATTGGACGTAGAAAGAATGTGGAAGCATCCGGATCTGAGTGAGTTTTTTTTCCAAGGGTCAAATTTTGATGGCTTGGTCAGAGCCTGTCAAGAACTGCATTTCTTTTTGGGCGCCCCTGATCTGAAATAGTTAGCACCTGCCAAAGTAGTCTAAGAACAGCTGGAGAATTGGGAACCCAAGGCTAAGTGATGAGCAACTGCTGGTCAGTGTTATCCGATCTCCAAGGAGAGTAACTGTAATAATAAGTTAACAACACATTAGCAATGCGGTGCTAACTTATTCAGCAACACATTGCTTGTTAATACTGGGTCTGATAGAAAGAATTCCGAACATAGAGTTCATTGCAGAGCTATTGACAACACATGCGCTACAAAAGCCCCAACACAATGCCTTAAGCAAAAAGATGTGCAAGAGCCACACCAGAACCTAAGTTCATACAAAGGACTCGTAAAAGTGGTGCAGCCCCGGACACGCTTTTTCTTAAGCTTCCTTTAGAGAAGAGACATCATACACAAACTTCTCATATGATTATCTTGATAAAATAGAACTTTTGCCAACATTGTGAAATCAAGACTAACACTCGATAATAGGAGCGTAAGACAAGATAAGATAAGATAAGCCTTTATTAATCCCATGATGAAGTAATGACTGTACACAGTACCCAAAGCTCAAGCGAAGGTGAAGTATACTTAAGAAAACCGGTTTTAACCATCGTGCACTTAACTTCAATTAACTTCCGGTGTCACCATGGCAACGTGTGCAAATTGAACAGCTACACCAGCGGGTTCTGCCTGTGTCCAACCTCCATTGAAGTGAAACCAGATGCATTTATCCATAATCCGATTTCTCGATGCGCCATTTTGGAAAAAAAAACCTCCTTTTGTTTTTTCTCGTTATCCTGGGAAAAGGATCGCTCGTTGCAGCCTTGGGTACAGTGTATTTAAGGATCATTAATGTGTATTTAAGGATCATTAATACGTTTTTTTGTATTTATTGTATTCACAGTGTTGGTTAGAGTTTTATTCTAAGACACATGAACGAATGACCTGGAAATTAAGCAAAGCTAACGCGGCTAATCAAAATATCATGTGAAATGTTTGTGTATTGTGTCTGTTCTATTCTTTAAATGCATCATGAAAGGAGGTGCATCAATTTTAAGTGTCCTTTGTAAAACTTCCATTGTGTCGTGGCTTTTGCGGTTGGTTTTTCTTAATTCGTTACAGCTTTTGTAACAACTGTGTTGTCAAACTGACAAAGATGTTTTCTTAATTTTTGTTTGTGTTGTCTTACTTCGGCCACCATAATTTTGGCATAAAAAGTAATGCCTTTAAAAAACCACCTTCCTGAGGCAGGTGGTTTTAATGTTACGGTGTATAACGTGAATGTAACTTAATTTCATTCTCATATACCAGCAGAGCAGTTAAAAACTGTATATAATCCGCAATTCCTTTGATTTAATTCAAGTTAATTTGCAACATATCTTACTCCGCCTCCTGTCTCCAGTTAAAGTTAAAGGCTTTACTCCAGTATTACCCAATCAGCAATTACTGCTACGGGTGGATTTATTTCTTTAATGACCCAACTGAGCCGGCCTGCACAGTAAGCCAGATGGGAGCGAAGATCCTCCTCTGTGGCGAGAGAAATGGAGCATGAGCCAAAATGAGAATTAGAGTAAACTTCAACATGTCAGCACATCCTCATATCATTTATTTTCCACTGGTTTGGATGGATGTGGTTTCGATGATTGCTGATGATTTTCAAAAAGCCCTACGCACATCCCCACTAACTTGTACAACACGACCTCTCGTGTGCCCAGCTAGTTTCTTTTGGAACAGCTGTAAGAGAGCTGGATTTTCATTTCAGATATTCCGACATTCCTGTTTCCTCACATTATCGCGCTCTTCTATTCTGACTGCACTTATCAAGCTTTTATTCCTAATCTTTTCACAGGCCATCAGAAAAATCAAAGGAACATTTTTTTTGTTCTATCCATTAAAAGTCATAGAAAAATGCCACCCATGCAATGTGCATTTAATCCCAGTTACTGTCATCATCGTTCATTTTACTCAGTCAAAACTGCCAAAATGTGCTTTCCCCAATCTCAACAAATCTGAATAAGCTGTGGTCCCACTGATTGTGCGAGGTTTGTCTTCCATGAGGGCACATTGAATGTGTGCAGCGGAGGGAGGTATCTAATCTAGGAGACATCCACATGGGTGGCAAAGCAGGAAAATGGAAATGTAACCACCACTCCCCTTCTCTGAACGCGAACCCTCTGAAAGTCAACGCAAGACCCAATTTCTATGCAGCATGAGACCAATGTTTCCTGCTGCATCATTTTTCCCTTTTCTCCTACCCTTCCTCAGAATTGTGAGCTCATTGCTATTTTTCCAGGACTCTCGCTCCAGCTGCTAACAATATGGCGGCGCATTGACACTGACCTTGACATCTGGGTCCATGGGGAAGCACAATAGACATGTGCACGAGAAGGTAGAATGGCAAATTCAGCATGATACAATGAGAACTGGGTCATGATATAATTTGTAATCTTCTAGCAGGAGATATTTTTCTTCTCTATTACAGTATGGAAGACAAGAACCCCGTTCTCGCTGCTTGTATCTTGTGGAACACACCAAGTGGTCAGTGTTATGCTGTATCTTTTTTTTTTTTCCTTTACTCTTGTGGTGAGTCTTCTTTTCCAAGCGTAATCCTCTTCAGCTGCCTTTATTCAGAGTTGGTAAAAGACGCCCGGTTATTGGCTCCGCTGGCGGAGCCGCGCGACTGGTTTTTATAAAACATAAATGTCTGTTAAGAGTCTGGCTATGATCCACTTTTGTGAAATGATGAGTAACAATTCCTTGTTGTTGCTTTCACCTCATGTTGCTCTGCATGAAGTTGTTGTTTTACGTTCGGCCACCAAGTACGGTGGCCCGCGGGGAAAAACGCACCGCAACTTAAGAAAACACATGTAAAAACACAAAAGCAGCAGTTTGATAAAAAATACGCAGCTGATAAAGAAAAGATCTTCATCAATTTGTCAACACGTGAGCAGCGAATGAAGGAAACCTCTTCATCAATTTGACAGCACATTTGCATCAAATAAAAAAAATATCTTCATCAATTTGACAACACGTGTGCAGCAAAAGCCACAACTCAACACATTGAGAATAACGATCTCCAAAAGACACGAGGCAATGGAAGCGTTTAGCAGGACAACTTGAAAGTGATGCATTCCTGGACGCGCCTTTTTAATGCTTCATCTAGTGAATAAATCAGATACGATACACTCATCTTTCACAACATTTGGATCAGCAGTGTTCTGGGTCGTGCGGTCATGTGACCTAGAATAAAATGTTGATCAAGATTGTGAAAACAACAAAAAAACTTTATTATGACCCTAAAATAAACGGTACAAAAAGTTAAAACAAAATAGCTCAGTCAGTATGAGCGATGGTGGTTAAGACTATCTTAAGCAAATTTATATATACCTCGTTTACTGTAGCTTCTTGTGTGTTGTGGCTTTTGCAACGCTCATGTGTTGTCAAATTGATGAAGATGTTTTCATTATTTGCTGCTAAGGTGAAGATTTGTTTGTGTTTTGTCTATTTGTTTTTGTTTTCTTAAGTTGCCGCCGTGCGTTTGCCCCTGTGGGCCACCTTAACCAAGTCCTCCTGACAAAATCTCAGCATCTTCGCGTTCACAACAGCGTGCAAAACTTCCCCTGCGTTCCGAAATGCCGACAACAACGTTGTCTCCCTCTCGGTAGAACCAGCATCAAGTTGTTTCCATTAAACAGAGATGAAGTGTCACGTGTTTTAAAAAACAGATCTTCGTGGAGTCTCTCTTTATTTTTTTTGTTAAAATCCATTAAATGGCGAAACAGGAAATAGAAACCTGGAGTTGTGTGTTGAACTGAAGAAATATATTTCTGATATTAATGTGAAAAACGTTTGTGGAAAACATAGAGGTCCCGGTGTTATGGGTGGAAAAGTTCCAGTCTTTACACATTGCCTGTTTTGCCATCATTTTTCATTCTGAAAATGTTAAATATACACATCAATTGGAGCAAGCACTTCCTTTTGAAAATAAGCAAATTATGTGGCATCTTCATCATTTGGGATTTGGACATTTGGACAGCTTTATTCCGTTGTGCTTCCCCTCTGTTGGTGTGCTTTCTCTTCTGGATGGGAACTGCAGAGAGCTGGGTACAACACTGCTGGGTATTCTACCAGATGGATGCTCAGTATGAATCAGGGCTAAGTCTCAGCCAAGGCTCGAATGTGTGTGTTGGACTGCACATTGCATATCTGGAGACCACACAGGTTCCATAAGCATGTCTAAATCTCTCTGCTGCCCTCTATCTCTGTCTGAACACGTCCCTCTGGGATCAGGGTCAGAAGTTCAATACCAGCAGGGAACCTGTGCGAAGAGGAACACATGCCCTTAAGCTGTTAATTATCCTCAAACATGCCTTTAGCCCCTACTAACATTAACCGCAATTAATCACATTTATTTTCAGTTTAATACGGGTAAAAAGTCAACTGTCTTTGTTTATGTGGAAACGTGTGATACACGATATTTGAAGAGTTAAACCCTTTAATGTCCTCAACAAGAAAAAAGAAACTACGGAAAAAATAGTTTGATTTTTACTGATTTCATATCATAAACTAATTAAATTTACCATAGAATGACAATTAATTTCAAGCACATTTTTTAAACGGTAAAAAAAAAATCAGAAGTATGAAATTATTTCATGGAAAATAATCCATATAAATTTGATCAGCTCAACCGTTTTGTAAAGCAAGTTTTTAGAAAACTGTTTAACTGATTTATGGAACTTTTATTTGGTTTTATCAAGTTACCTAATACTTTAATGTGCCCCACAGAAATCCTATTATCCTTCTTATCCTATAGGACTTTTACCGTAGCCATGGTTAATGGCAATGGAGAAAGTCCTCTGTGGCCCCTTTAACCTGAGGTGTCCCCCAGGGCTCCTTCCTTGGCCCCTTCCGCTTCAACATATAAATGTTGCTGCTGGGTCCTATTAGAAAACTGGTTCAGTCAGGTGGCACACATTTTATAAAAGAAATAATGACTCTAAACGTGCTCAACCAAACAGTTTAGCAGGAATTTGAAGGGTTAAACACTTCCAAAAAATAATATAGCCGGAAACATTGAAATTTAGTATTTTAATTCCAATTTCTATCTAAGGTCAATACTTTGTGATGAATGTAAGAGGTGATAGTGTTTTGTGGCATGGCTGAAACGAATTGCAGAAGAGAGAAAATCGAAGCTGGTATGCATTACTTTTATGTTTAATACTTCAGTTATAAAAGCTTGACTGAATTCCTTATGTTTAATTAAGATGTTGCCCTAACCTTTATATAAAACAACTGTATAAACACAGAATGTTTACGTATGAGCTTGCACTAAGTTACTATTTCCCATTAACTCAAGCCAATAGAAAAGGCTTGAATAAATGTACAACATACATGTTGTATTGTTTTATAAAAATGGGATGTAATGTACAAGTTTTTTTTTTTACACTGTATTTTATGATTTATGATTGTATTTGTTTTGATTTAATTGCATGTTCACTCATTTCCAATTTTTTTTTTTGTGTGTTGCCTTAATTGGCATGGGGGTGATTAGAAACATGCCGCATATCAAATCTTCTAAATTCTAATACGCAAACTTGTGATTAACCTATTTCATGCATCAACTGCAAAGAAACGGCCTTTTATACTGTTGCTGCTTTCATTTTATTAATTTTTTTTATATCTGTATGGACAGCATGTGCTCCCAGCCTGCTGCCTCTCTCATATTCTTTCAATAGTGTTTGGCATCTGTGGGAGAAGAAACTCAACAGTGTGTGAAACAACCCCCGGGCCTGTGATTGCACACCAACGACAGGGATCGCTCCATCGTATTCCCGCATAAATATACAGACAAACAGATGATTTCATTAGAGCCCAGTGCCTGAGCAGCAAGAGAGAGGGATCTCGTCCAACGTGCTGTAGCCTCGGCGTTATAAATGACTTTGTCATAGCGCCGTGGTTGGCCATAAATGACCTCACCAGACGTTCTGCTGTAATAAACTAAACTAATAAGAACGTGCAGGAAGGAAAACACTGCCTGCAGTGAGCGGGACTACTACGACACGAGAGCTGGCTGCTAGAAAACATAAATTCAGCCCTGATAAATCTCGATGGACGTCCGTCACTTGACATGTAAGCAGAGCTGAAGTGTAAGACGGGAGCAGGTATGCGGTGGACGCTGGACATCCACGCTGATGGAGGAAAAGCCCCCTCTACTGTGAAAAGAGACTTCCATATGTACTTGTACCTTCTGTGGCCCTTTAACCTAGACCAGATGTCATCAATAAATACCGATGACCCATGGAGGCACTCCGGCGTACGATCGAGAGCTTTTTTTTTTTCCTGTTGGCTTGTGTAGCTGGTCAACACCTGACCAAACTGCAAGATTTACAATTTAAACGTGCGAAGCCTCATTTCGTGGGATTACGGACGAAGCAATGCTTTAAAAAGTCATTGTGTGAAGTAACGGCTTAGCTTACGCACGCCGCCAGCTCCCTTGGGAGCAATGTGAGAACCGCTACAATCTGCCTCTTGTTACAAGGTCTGCTACTAAGTTATGACCTATCGCCCTGCCACCCTAATCTTTCCACTAACATCTGTAAGGAGAGATTTACATGTTCTCTCGCACTTTATGGCGACGTGTCTTCAGTTTTCCATCGGCTTTGACTGGTCCAATGAAATGTGGCATTTCCACGTTGATGTGTCTTTTGTCTGCTTCCAGGCATGCCAGGCTTTATTTTCACTTATTCATCTTCTGCTGAATTCAGGTTTGTGATGTCGTACAATAACACGGGTCAACTTAAGTAGTAACTGACAGGCCTAACCTTTTAAACCAAGAGTATTTGCCTGGTTTAATGCCCCCATCCAGTTTGTTTTAATAAGTTATTACATTTAGTACCACGGGTATTAGAGTAATTTAAAAAACTAACATCCTACTGCATACATGACATGACAGGACCACAATGAAGTCCTTAGAGAAGTTTGGACCGAGATGCTCAGTGAGCTACATCTGATAATCATCACTAATGGAGCATTTCAAAGGAAACAAACTTGCACGTAAAGTGACTTCCACTCCTCTCTTTGAAAGGCCGGTCAGTCTAGCATGGAGGTTAAAGACGTGTTCACATGCTAGTATACAGTATCCAGGTCGGACAAGTATGATAATCTATTCAATATGGAAAATGTTTGTTTTGTGGAGGGACCTCAAACAAACTGAACCAATATTTACAGAGAACGGTGGCCAAATATTCTGCTTTTTCCCAGACATAGCTGCTCCCTCATTTATCTTCTATTCTCTTGAGCAAAATGTCGACAAGGAAACTAATGTGTCTGACGCTTGAAGAATGCTATTACGTTTCCTCAGTATTATTTCTAACCGTTTGACAGTTGCCTCAAAAACCCGCTCCTAATGAATTTGATGTTCCGAG
The DNA here is from genome assembly GCA_009660295.1 of Lophius piscatorius. NCBI lineage: Eukaryota > Metazoa > Chordata > Actinopteri > Lophiiformes > Lophiidae > Lophius > Lophius piscatorius. Next base: position 21,235 of record VRLP01000062.1, read on the forward strand.
AGTCCAAAGTCGAACACAATAGATTTAGCACAAAAAGTTTTTTGTTATTTCGGCTACTCCTCCTGAAAAGGTAGAAGAGTCATCATTATATTCTGAGGCTGCATTTGTCCCAGGAAGACTATCCCTTTGGATACTTCATCCTGTAGATTGTTTCTCATAACAACCTGTCACTCAAATTTCTCATGTATGATCAGACTTAATATCCTGTTGTCATTGCCGGCTGTCAACTCATAGCTCAGCAGGTGAATTCAGCAGGTCACATCTATCCGATCGCAGAGTTAAACACCTTCTTTTTTCATCGTCTTGCTGCTTTTTTTTTCACATATTATGGTCTCTGAAACTATAGTTCACTTCAACAGCCTCGACTCGCTGAGCAGTGTCATCAGCCACCACCACCGTTATCATCACACTATGAGAAAAAGTAATGGTGATGCCCTTTGAACACTACTACCTGAAGAATTGGACTACCCGACGGACTATTTCATTGTTTATCTTCTGTTAAAAAAACAATCTTTACTTGATTAACTCATATTTCCAGATTGAGATAAACATTGAATGGTCCACTGGTTTGATGAGCGTTGGGGTTTTCCGGTTAAATTCTTGAACAAACAAAGAAAAAAAAAATGTTTCAATTATTATATGTCTTTCTGTAATCGTATTAAGATCATTATTCATATTAGAGGCAAAATTTATGCAAAGTTATTTTTGGAAAATTAGGGATGTCTCTATTCATGTTGTTTCACTGCACTGGATAGATTGGCTCTTTTTTTTTGGCCTCATCTATCTACTCATTGTTTTTCAATATTTTTAGGCGCGATAGCTTTTGACTGCATAAAGTACTTCAAACTACCTTGAAGTACCCAATACGTCCTGCGTATGTACAAAACTGGGTAAATGTTTGAGACCAGCTTAGATCCTACTCACCTCTCCAGACCGAGTAGCATGACTTTAGGTACAAACCCCTCATACAACATTATAGCTGGTTGTTTGTTGTTCAAATTAGTACAAGATACGTGTGGAAACTTCAACTGAAGAACTCCAACGATCTACATTTGACTCCAGGGGGAATTATCCAACATTTTATTAGATCCTTGAAAAGTCGAGGATATTATGGAATCGTCATTGTTGATCCTTCGTCTTAATACGATAACTCAAAAAATCCTTCATGGATCAAGCTCAAATTTTTATACATTTTTAGACCTTAGAGCAATGAAGAAGTGTACTGATTTTGGGAAAGCGTGTTGTATATTTCGAGCACTATATACTATATAATATTAATAAATATATATCTTATTTACTCTAATACTTCTTATTTTACTCACCAGGGGGAGCACTTTCATGAAAAACACTGTTTTGGACATGACTTCCAATTCATTGGCGGAATTCAATCAGGGTTATTGGTTGTGCAATGCAGGGAATTGGGGACCTTTCTGGGATATACTTTTGCTGTTGGAGACAACAGATGAGGTTCACTTCTTTTTCATCTGACTGAAATCCTGTAATAGAGTTTAATTTGCTATTACCACCCATCAACTACCCACAATCCACTACCAGATAAATTGTTATTATTTTCTTTTTCGGTGTTATGATGTGTGCAGATTATTCCTGCCAAGGTAATTACTTACCATGATGTTGTAATTTTTGTAGAGCATGTCTTCAAACATAATTCACATTCAAATGTTCCATTGAAGATCTTTTACAGCATACAGTATGAGAATAAAATAACCATTCCACTGATGCTCACGAAAGGAGAGAAATCCTCTCAAGATGCTTGGAATATTTGTCGACAGGGAACATCGCATGCTGGAAGAGGAAACCTTGGTGGTCCATTGTTGGTCACTATTAAAGCTGCATTATTTTTCTTCCTCTTGACCCTTGGAAATGTCTACAACACCAAGATGCCCTCTCTTAGAAATAGCAGCTGTGTGTAGTTACATAACAGGAAACAGCTGTCAGAGGCAATCCCAGTGTCTGGCTCTTTAGGTCCGGGTCTGGACTCCTGTACAGGTTGTGCTGTTTGTTTGGAGAACATGCTCGGTTCTTGTAGAAGCGTTCTGGAGTCAATGGACTGGAAGAAGTTTCGGGTTCACTGAGAGATGGTAGCATGTCCTGGTGGAGTCCCCCTCCGACCTGAGCTGTAATTACATCTCTATGAAACCGTTTATTTTTAATGTTGTCTTTTCTCTGAACGAAACGTCTGCGGATATCTGAAAGTAACGTCTTCATCATGCCATCACTGCTTCACTGCAGGAGATTTATGCTGATCAATGTCAGCTGGGATAGGCTCCAGCTCCGGCAACCCTGAACAGGATAGGCTGTTACAGATAATGAAGGATGAAGTCATTACATTATAACCGCTGACATATGACATGAATAACATTGATTATCTAATTACAGTGGCACCTTTCTGTGGATTGCATATATTCATATGAACATTTTGTCCTCAAAGTTGATGAAATAACAGAAAAAGTGGGCATGCATAAGGAGCTGAGAGACTTTGACAAGGACCCAGTTGTGATGACTAGACGACTGGGTCACAGCATCTCCAGGGGTAGGAATAGTTTTGTGGCTGCCAAAATTCTTCTATGATAGGACAAACAGTGAAACAGTGACAGGGTTCAAGCATCAATGACACCTTAACCGTTGGGCACCCATACTTCATTGATGCTCATGGGGAGTGAAGGCTATTCCGATCTGGATCCGATAAGTGTCCAGCCATGAGATTTCTAGTAGCAATTCATCGGATGAATACATTTTAGTCAGGAGAGACAGAGAATGAAGAAACGATGAATGTTTATTGCAACAAATAAAATGTGACAATTAGTCTCCTTGGCTAATTAATGTGTCGTTGGTACTCAGACTCTTCAGGGAGATCGTGACCCCAGTGTCTCTGCCCTGATCAGCAGCATGGAATAACACTGCATTTGAGTCTGGTTCCTGGTGTGGCTGAGGACTCTGCTGAGGTTGATGAATCATGGAGGACTAGGTGGAGATGGGGAGGTGGAGGGTGCATGAACAAGATGAATGAAGACAGTCATAGCAGTTGATGGTTCCTGAAGCAGAGCTTGAAGGTTTGACACAGTGATTGGACGAATGAGCACAAGTGAAATCAGCTGATTCCCCAGACCGGGAAGCAGGTAATTGAGACTGAGCTCGTGTGAAAGGAGGATCCTCGAATGTTATGAGCAGTAACTGTGGCCCGAGTGTTCAAGGACAAAGTCTCCCTGTCTGAACTCTCTCTAGATCTCCATGTAGTGTGAAAGAGACAAGTGATAACGACAAAGTCAGAGAGAACTATGATTCAGCTCTGCAGTTAATCACTCTTATTGGGGGGAAGTTTTACATGACATGTAAACCTTAAACAGTCGGATGTTTATATGAACCAAATGTACCAAATCAGAAACCTTGCCAGTTTCCGGCCTCCACACAGCTGTGCTCACATTCAAAAAATGTTATGCGATCACCAAAACCATTAAAATCATCACAGCTTTTACCGACCTTTTACAGACAAAAAAAAAGCCCACTGCTGTAATGCAACCACTAACTGTAAAGCTTTTATCTGACTTGTATGAGTTTGGCTAACTAATGTTAGGTTGGTTAGCTAGGTGTTGGTAATGCTATTGTTAGCCTCCATGAATCGCACAATCTTATCCTGAAAACCCAGATCGATAATGTGGTCAGCGACATGTGGCAGCGGTCATCATCCCATTTCTTCGTCCATTGTTTTAGAAAAAGGCAGTTAGTGGGGTCTGAACCAGAAGACGAGCAGAAAAAAAATCCATAGCTAACATGGAAGAATCTTCTTTTGATTGGTTTATAAAAAGGTTCATACTAGCTGTCTGCATCCAAATGAGGAGTTCATACGGAGCGTTTCTCTTAAAGCAATTTCAATTGCGATATTATGACGCGCTTAAATCCAACTATTGTATTAGGACTTTTGTCAGTCACACCAGCCTCATCCGTGTCATTACTAGCAGTCCACTGCGCTTTACTCGCACAGTAACTGACCGACAAAGTTTGCAACTATCTTGGAAAAAAAAAAAAGAGGATAATTTACAAGCAAAAGGCCTGATGTTTTCTCAGAAATTGGTTTTGAACGAAAGTCAAGGAAAAGGAAAGTAAATATTGGTAATGCAAATACCAGCAAACATGTGGAAACCTTTCACAATAGAACCTTCTTGGTGTGATAAATCGTCGGCGTTGAGTTTGTTGTGTAGCTCTCAGCTGTCAAAACTCACTTCAGTTTAGCTCTAAATATATAATAACATGTTCACCACATGTTAGAGAGGCTGTGTTGCACGAGGGCTTTGCACGTCTCACACACAGGTGCCAAAGGGAGGAATTTGCACATTGCACAGGCGCTAAAGGGTGTCCCGTGTATCCTTATTGGTGGACCGTAAAGAAAGCAGACCAAACCCCAAAAGGCATCCATTACATGTGATGGAGAATTCCTAATGAGTGCTGAAAATCAAACCGCTGTGTAATCGGACACTGTACTGTACACAGTAAAGATTCTCCGACTCGTTTTCCCCCGAACAGCTTCAGCACCTGATCAAAAGTTTGCTGAAGGTCATAAAAATTCCTCACCTTCAGTTAAATTTATGGCAGGACTCATTAGGTGAAATAAAACAGATTAATGCACATGTAATTAAATGTGACCTATAGGTTTAATAATGAAGTGGAGTCTGCTTAAGCATGTCTTTTCCTTTCTGTCCAGCCATCCTGGAGTCCACATAAAACTTGTTTTAGTGAAGGTGTACACTGGAAAAAAGTGGTGAAGGCGACTGCTGAGAAAATACTAACTGCTCTCGGTTCTGTCTGCCACCTTTTAATACTACAGTTTAGAAAAGAAAGTCAATCCTGTTCATACAGTTGATACTATTTTATAAATTTGCACTACAGTTCTCTCTCAATCCAAGGCACCAAAGTAATTTTCTTTCTTTCCTGCTTTAAATGTTCCGTCCTGCGGTCTTAAGTGTCAGCGTGAGATTTCTCTGTTGATCTTGAGTGTTGGTCCACATCATGCGGTCCCACAGGGGTGGGGTATTAGTTCAGAAAAAAGGAAGCCACTACCTCATTATGCTGCTAATTTTAGGCACCAGGAAAAGATGTTTGGAAACTTTTGGCCCGGATTCAGAGCACTGGAGTGGTACCCGCTCTATACTCTATTCCCATGGGTTAAGCAGGGGTGATTTTTGTACTTGAGCAGGCTCAAAGAAAGAATTTACAACATGTACAGTCCAACTTCAAAAGTGTCTTATCAAAGTCAGGCATCAGACATGAATGATTCCATATGAAATAGCAACTTTCTGTTTACTGTAATTAGGGGAATATTTTTCCATTAGGGAAGTAAAAATAAATTAGCATGGCTGTGGTTGAAAAGCTGATATGTGTCCCTCAACTCCGTGAATTTAGGGTGAGGGTTCAGATGAACAGTTACTAGGAAAACAGTTTGACTGTGTTGCATTTTACTTTCTTATTTTAAAAATATGGGTGAATAATGAAATTTAGTAACATTCTTTGCCAACAGGAAACAACGAAACAAGCTTTTAACACAATATTGACAAATGTTCATATATGCTGAAGTTGGTTCTGTGTAGTAAATGTGTTATTACACATGGGCAGTGGAACATCCAGCAAACAAAGAGCAATATTCACCTTCATATTGAATCACGTCTCCATCTACGTGGTAAATGTGATATTCAGCGTGTTTTTGGCTCCTTTTAGCTTTGTTTTGCTTTGTTCCCTAACTGCCCTAAGTTTGGGCAGAGGCCACCTGGTGGGCAAAAAAGATACAACGAGTGGGCCACCAGAGATCATTTAAATAACTTACAAGTAATCCTAACTACATCATCACTTACATGATGGGATTTAATTGATGTGTTATTCTTCACATTATTCTTTAATTTTGAGCTCACTCAGTTTTGTTTTTTTTTTAGATTTCTGTGTAGTGTTAGATATTTGTTATTTTTCTCAATTATGTACACTATCTTTATACAGCTATTTTATGACAATATTCTTTATTTTCATTTGGTTCATTATTATTTTGTCATACATAGGGCATATGTTATATCTGACACTTCAACGACATAACATTTTTGGCCTTTTTTGTTTGTTTATATGACATGTCAATGAGCCCAAAGGCAATGGATTCTGATAAATCCATTAGAATCCATGTGCTGAGAGAAATTCTGGTCCTGGCTTGCCTCAGCCCTCAAATTATGTTTCCTGTCTGTTTTTTCTCGGGTTGGATATTGTGAAATTTATTTGTATAAGCGTGTTATTACCCAGTGAGGATGTGATGAGGCCTGTTTTGTGTATGTGTAACGATTATTAATCCATCCATTAATATCAGAGACATCATTAAACTGTTCTGTTTATGAAATGAAAAAGTAGACAGGAAAGTGCTCCATCTTAGTCTAGGTCTGGGAAGGGCTCCCCTTACTCATGCCAATGTTACCAGACCAGTTGTAATATAATTATATATAATTTTTGTTTTTACCTGACTGCATGGACCTCCAGATTCTCCTGTGATTTGTTTTTAAATTGTGTTTCGAGCCCTTATTTTGTCATTTCTTCTTTCCTGTTGGCACACAGGATGGCAAAAAATAGTCAAGAAAGCTTGTTTCTGTCTTGTTAGCATGTTGCTAGCAAAACAACTTTTTCTGCCTCGGAGCTTTCAAACAAAACTTTATTGACAGTCGTCAATACTGACAACAGGCTGCAGGAGCCGCACGGGTCTTCTGGTGTGAGCACACCACTTGTAGGATTCTGCAAACGTTTGATTCGTACAGTGTGAGTTGAAATCAAACAGCCCCAACTCTAAAGTCGCACAGTGTAAGCCCGGCTTTGGTCGAAGCTTTTAAATTGAGGGGCAAAGTGAGAAAATTCCTGGTCATGCCAAACCAGATCGAGACAGAGAGGGGGAAACCACGGTGAACGCCATGGTTTGTAAGTTTGCCTGGTGGAGGTATGTACTTTCTGAGTGTCCTCTAACGTTCACTCATGTATTCCAAGTTATCATAATGTTGCTGTAGGAGACTATTGTGTTGTTTTGGTGGCTAAAGACTAATTGGCTCAGAAGTTATTTAATCTAATGAACAGTGTGTCGTAAATGGAGTCCCACTTCAAAGCGATTCAAACACAACGTATAACTCCAACCGTTACACCGAAACTATTCTCCTTCTTCTGCTGCACCGCTCATTAACCTTCTGCCTGTGTCCTTATCACCATAGATTATACATGTACGGAAAGATCTGAACCTTTAACGTGTTCCTTATCTGTAAATCTGTCGGTTTTACTCAGTCATCCATTTATGGAGTGTTACAAGAGAATAAAAACTTGAAAAGCATGTTGAGTGGCAGAACACTCTTAAATCCTGGCGTCGGCTCTCTGTTGACCATAAACCTAGCAGGAGCTGTGGGGAGGGATGTGGAGGTAAGGCTAACAGACTCATATGATGGTTGATTAATTACAGATGAAAAAAAATGACACAAGGGTAAAAAAAGAATTCAAGGTGCGCAGCTGATGGCGGAGATGTGGCGCCGGGCTACCCGTAAAAGTCTATGATGATTATTGAGACTTGGTCAATGAAAACGGATATCAGGGGAGGGCATCATGCAAAAAGCTTCTATGTTGTCACAATGTTTTTCCAGTATGTCATGTCGCACTTGTTAATACAAAATATTTTTAAAAAACTGGCGGGAATATGAAGATTTTTTTAAGGGTTTTTGCTATAATTACTGCTTTTAAAAGGCGGACTGGCCTCTGTGAAGCCAAATGTGACGTGCGGGAAATCATGAGATTTACCTCTTTTACAAATAAAACAATTTGGGACCACCTTATAAATACACAACATAACCCAATATGGACAATGATTGTGTAAAGAAATGTGTTTGTTGTTCTGCCCGAAACATCCATTTGCACATCAGAGAACCTCCCTGCTCAGTCATATCAGACCACCCACCCACAGTGTTGAAACACACTCAAGAAACAGTCATTAAACCGTTTCCCCAGGTCACTCAAATCAGACTTGTTAAAGCTGTGAACCAGAGGAAAGAGACTCTGCTGGTAGCCGTCCAACAAGCTGCAACCTCAGCACACTAAACCTGATTGATAATATGTTTGCCTCGCTTTCAAACCCGAATCCGTCAGTCATCGTTTTCTCTTCTGACTGTGGTCGCCGTGTCTGAACTGAAGAGTAGTGATTGTTGATATGGTTCATGTGGTAATATTTGTCGGCAAATGAACGGTCCTGCACAGATCCCGGTGTCTGTTCCAGTTACCACAAACAGAGAAATGCTAATAACCTGCAACATTTTACCACCGAAACGGTTTTTCACAGTGCAGTGGAAAATGTTAAATATTTTGCATAAAGTGGAACGTTGTATTTATTCGTTGCTAATAAGCCACTCCTTATCTCACAGAAACTATGCGACCTGCCTCTGCAGCAATCAGCGCACCGGCTGCCGTCTTTGACAAGACATGATCTCTGGAAAATGGAGGACAGAAACAATGTGATGAGTCCTTACTGCGGTCAGCAGTGGCAAAACTCCTCGTGCAGGCATGCTGTCTGTCTGCACCATTTCCAGCACACTGAGGCTAAAGTGGTCAGCATCAAAGTCCATAGTCAGCTAAACTCAACAGTGGCCCACAGTAGCTGAGGGATTATACTTATGCCAGGAAAAAAAAATAAAAAATTGGCCCCTCTTGGAAATATTTTAATATCCGGATTTAAATATACTGAGCCCATTTCTTAAAATAGCCTCTCATGTATGGCGTTGGTAACACATGCTGGACGTTACAGCAACATTCTGCCACATTTAGCTCGAAATGTTGATTAAAATGAGGTGTGATTTTCTTTTAAAGTAGAAAAAGATGATAAAAATGTCCATAAAAGACTCTAAAATGAACAATGAGAGGAAAATAACATATAAAAAGAGAAAGTAGAAATGGGTTTTAAGAAATAAACTTCTTTCCATTTCATTTCATTATACAAATAGATTAAATGCAATGTTCTTATTCAATCTAAAGGTTAACCTTGAGATTTAAATGTCAAATATGAGTCACAATGTTAAACCTGAAGTATAATTCTGAATCCAAATACTCAATCTAAATGTTAAATATTGAGTCTAAACATGTAGAAAATCACTAAATGTGCATTATACCTGCAATCTCCTACTGCTGGTCAGCAGAAGTACAAAATTAAGGCTGTCGCTTGTCATCATGTCTAGTCATTCAGTATTGACTGTAAATATTTGAAAGGCCGTTTTGGCAGTGATTCAGAGATTCAGCATAAACAGTGAAACATGTTAATTAACCTTGTGTATTGCCTTTTCCTCCCGATTATATCTGACTGCAGCCTGTAGGAAGGTCGGAGTTGGGTGTCAAAGTCACACGTTCACTAAAAATCCAACCATGCACATTATTTCCACTGGTTCTTGGTATGAATAATGAAAAATGAAAAGAGCTCATCTAGTTTTTTTTTGTTCTAATAACAGGACATTTAGAATTGACAACATATATGTTAGATAGACCTATATGTTTAATCTAAATATAAATATAATGTCCAAATCTAAATGTTCAAAAAATAAATTTTAAATGTAAATTTGTGTCGCAAAACTTTAAAAAAAAAAGTTTAGCTAACATGTAAATTTTCATTACTGATCCTCAGATATACTTAAAAAGCCCATCAAATGATCCTATTGGCCGTATAAGTAGGCACAATTACTTATACGGCCAATAGGAAAGACTGCTCCACCTAGTGTGTAAAATCTAAACTCTGAGATTAAACAAGATAAATCTCCTCAAGTCAAGTTATACGCAGCAAAAGCTAGGAAGTTATGTACGAAAAATATATTTGTTCATGAAAAGGCTCCTCCTAGTGCATAAAACACAAACTTTTAAAATAAAATATGATATATTTAAGACAGATCTCCACTAATCACTTCAAATGCATCAAATTTGGACGAAGTTGGAGCTAAAGTTGAGAAATGATGTCCAAAAGTTTTTCCAATCCAGTTCTTCCTAGTGCTAAGGTCTCTTGGGTTTAAAATATGAAAAAGATCCACGACCAATCTGCAGCGGCGACGATGACAATCCCGTAATATCCCAGATTGGGTTAGTAAGCATTTGTTTCTTTGGACTGTGGGGCTACAGATCTACCTTCTGAGCCAAAAAAAAAATTGAGCCTGACGTGATTTGAACACGCAACCTTCTGATGTGGAGTCAGTCACAGTACACTCGAATGATTCCCAGCACTGGGTTTCTTCAGAGGCATAACACAACAAAAAATAAATAAATAAACAAACAAAATACTATATATATATATATATATATATATATATAGTATTTTAAACTGTGGATATAGACAGATGTCACGAACAACAGACAGGACTGACTCAGTGGATCCTGAAATGAGTGGATCTAACAGGGCATTCAGATCTTACCCTGACGCATGGAGGAATGTTTCTCCTGCTATGGTTCTGAGCATAATGAATAGAAGTCATTTTGACTATTGTCCTGATCTTCACACAGATAGTGCCACGATGTTTTGCATACTTGAAGAAATCAGTAAGAAGATTAGTTAATTGGCATCAAAGCAGGTCTGGCAGCGGCCACCACGTATTCTTTTTTCAGAGCAGAAGGTGAGGCAGAGTTCATGAAGTCAACACGTAGTCGTGAACGGCGAACCTCGCCTCGCCTCGCCGGTGTTCACACACCCCCGGCGAGGCGTTCACAAACCAGTGGATCGACCTCGGTACTCCAACACCGCCTCCACTGGAAGACTCCAAAGTCATCTGTGGAGGCAACAAAGTGCACGAATACGATACATCAGCTAATGAAAATGTTGGTCCTGCAAAGAGGGACGGGCTTTATTTGAAAGAAGAAAAACTTAAAACGGCATTCAAAAGCATGAGAGGGGAACCAATCAAAGCAAAGTCTGTTACCAAATCATAGCTTTGCTGCTTCTTTTTTTTTTTTTTTTTTTTAAAGCCAATGGCTTTAGAATGATGGATGGGCTACACATTCAATGGGCTTTTTTCACTTGAAGAGGAATTTCTTTTTGGCAGTAGCAAAGTCCATAAATAGGGACCAGTTTGAGACTGGTTTGTCCCTACGTGGTGAAGTGTGGGTGGCTTTTTGGAGCTATAGTTTAAGCACACAAAAAAGCAATGTGGAAAATCTCGTGTGGACACATTTTTGGCCCTCTCTCCTCCTCCTTTGATTCTCTCTCCTTCTCTTTTTTTACAGATTATGTGTGATAATTTTCAATTTGATGTATAACAAACATGTGTAGGATATCCTTTGCAATGTTTGAGCAAAGTGTTCCTTCACTGCTGTTTAAGCAAAGTGGGGAGACTGGCAAGAAAATGGCCAGAGAATCGGTGGATGCTTTTCTCTGGTTGCCTCTCTGTCTTTGATTTTTGTATATTATATGTTAACATGCATTCCTACATGGATTCCATTGGACTGAGTGTGATTACTCTGTGGTGAGTAGAATTGAAATGTAGTAGACATTGTCCAAATGTTAACGTTTAAAAGTAATCTATTGAGAACATGGAGAAAATCCGTCAGAACAACAGTAACAGAAAACTGTTAATAGTTTTTTTTTTTTTTTTTTTAATTCAAATTATCAATTTAAAACCAGTTGGTTGTTCATGTTAAAGCTCATTTTTGGCATTTTCATAGGTACATTATAAATAAATCTGTGTAAATTACATTAAAATACTGGCCGCTGTAGTTACCTCAACTTTACAGTAAACATTTTGTTGGTAAAGTTCTCATTACAACTGTAAATGTCACTATTGTGAACACTTGTTTATTATATAAAATACAATAAAAGTTATATATGTTTTTATGTATTAATAACTTTCAAAAATACTCAGCACTTTTTTTTAAGAAATGATCTTCCAAGTAACTTTTTGGCAGATTTGACCGACAATGGATTTTACGTGAAATGACAATAACTTACTTGGACATATACTTTTGTTTTTGAAGCAACATTACTTACAATTTAATGTCCTCTCTGCCTGTTTGGTTGAACATATTTTGAGTCTGTATTTTTTTTCTAATAATAATAATATGACAAGATGTGTATGCTGAAGAGTAAGGGGCCAAGGATCTAGCCCTGGGGGACACCAGAGGTGTCAGTGAAGTTCAACCTAACAATTGTGTTGGCAAAGTACACATTATAATAATAACTACTATACTAACTAACATTTCATAGTAAATTTAGAGTGTCTGAGATGTTGAATTAATAAATGTCTCAAAGAAACAGAATAAATAAAAATTATTTTTACTATTATTTATATGTTTTTTGTTAGAATATTAAAGGGCTTTAACAAATATATACCATATTTTCAATTATTTAGGTTGAAATGAAGTTATATTCTATAGCCAAAATATGTTTTATACCGTAATTGTAAATGTTAATGAGGACAAATTGAACTAATACGGAAATAAAGTAATTGATTAGGACATTATAGAAATTTTCCCAAAAGTTTATATCTTAAAAGTACAGTTCTGTGTTTTTCACATAAAAAGACAGCAAGAAAAAGAAAAACGTATGTACTGTTTGCCTGTTATTTATTCAGGGTAATTCAATCGCTCTACTAATACAGAGATGCAGCTGCGATCTATTCAATTTCACAGAATTCTTTGTTTAAAAATACTTTTGTTAAACTCCAATAAATATCCGGCATTACTGTGCGGCCTCAGCATAATTACCTGTGTGCTTTGATCAAAGTGAAGGAAGGGGTGGAGGTGCTTGTTTCAGATGACGTTAGGATAAGCCCGCGCTGTGAAAACATTTGCATTGAGCAAACTGAATGGATGGCATGTTTGCAGCGTAAACAGTCGAGTTTGTAATTTATCACAAGACGGGGCATGCTATAAAAAGCAGCGAGATGTAATTTATCAGATTTACATGCGCCGTACCTCTGCGCCTACACATTACAGTGTCTTTTATCAAATTGTTCACATATTTGAGAACACTCCAAAAATCTGTCAGCTTTGACAAAGTATTAGACAAGATCAGGGTTGCAAAACCTTTGGATTTCCAGAATCCATTTGGTTGCGTGTCACATCTGCTGGGGCAGAGTTTATTGTAAATTAAGAGATGATTCATGAGGACTCCTGGATAAATGCCTTGGCTTTTACGTCACAATGCAGGTGATTTTTTTTTTTTTTCTGCTGACACACTGTGCAAGAGTCAGCCTGCATCGTTGGCGAAAGATAAAGAGATGTTTGAATGTTTGGTGTTTTTTTTTTTTTTACCCCTCTTACTTCAGCAGAAGGTGAGAAAACCAAGCTACCAGCATTTCGCTCGTATTTGTAAGCATAGTTCTTTAGGGCAGATAGGAATTCCGCAGAAGCTGGGGGTTGTTATAAATTACCTGGTGATGCATGTGATAATCCTTGTCAAAACAGCTCCTGTTTCGGTGCTGGCATGGGCAGAGTCCGGATTGCTGCCCATCTTTCCGTGCAATGCTTTGTCACATTTGATTAGATCATGATCTGGATGTGGTTGACTTGGGGGTAAAAGACTGCAGTCACATAGAATTAATATTAGCAAGCTCCTGAAATGTGTGTAAATGATATATATGAGGGAGTGTTAGCGCCAACTTGGAGAAAAATGAAATGAAATCTAATATTACTTGGTAATTTTTTGCGAGAAAATAGTTGCAATTCTGTGGGGAGAAAAAAGTCTTGATTTTACATGAATAAAGTAAAGTAAAGTTTTTTTTGCCTTTTTTACGTCGAAATTTTACAAGAATAATTTTGCAATTTCACAAAAAAATTCTTTTAATCATACGAGAGTAAATTCGTAATTATATGAGAAAAAAGTCGGAATGTAAAGAAAAAAAGTCTTAACTAAGTAGTCAGATTACTTTAGCATCACTGTTTATGCTATAAGTCTCCATTTACGTTATGTGACTAAATCCGTCATTGCAGGATCTCCCTCTCCACAAAAGGGCCGATTTCCTCCAGTTCTTTCCGGTTCTTTCTTCAGAACAATCCGTTTTCTTACACAGCCTTTTTCACAGTTATAATACTTATCAACATGTTTTTTTTTATCCGCCAAAACATTCAATATTTATTGATTTGTCAAAACTTATATCTTCATTGAAATATAGCTTGGACAAGATGCTCCATGTTCCTCACATCCCCTCCAATGAGTAAAACTAGAACTGCAACTTTATTCTCTTAAAATTACAATGAATTTTTTTTTATGAAATTACGATTAAGTTCTGGTAAAATGATGATTTAAGTCTTTTGAAGGGACAACTTTTTTTTTCTTGTTAAATTATAACTTTTTGTTGAAAAATTACGAATCTATTCTCGTAAAATTACAACATTTTTCTCGCAACATTAGAACTCTAATCTTAAAAATCTCAAATATTTATTCATTTTGTGAATGTGGCCCTAATAGTCCGCCGTAGATATATTGGCACTCAGTCAGAAATGTGATAATCTGAACGGTCAAGTCATGTTTAAAAGAATTATTTGCCTATTTAGCAGCTTTTCAGACTCCACTACCAATTTCCTGGGTCAAAGCACAGACTGTTTATGCTCCTTTAATCGAGGTTTTTGCCTGTCGCACGAAATGATTGGAGTAAAAGGTATCATTTAAATGCAAGCTGAAAGCATTAGTAAGCCACACATTAAAGGCCAGTTTTCGGCAAACATTTCCCAAATCCAAACTTTCTTTTTAAACAGCCAGACATTTAACCACATAATGACCGTGATAAGTCCCCCTTTATCAGGCCATAGAAAATGCTTTGAGGATAATGTTCTGTAGATAATAATTAAGATGATACAGTCAGTCTGAGCTTGGAGTGGGTAACTTCATGTTTAATTGCTTAAATCAACATGATAAGATGCTCTTTAAATGTCTGACAAAGCATGCTGACATTGTGAGCACGCATGGACTGTTTACTTATTCAAGACCACCGTTACATAGATCCAATCACCTCCAAAGATCAAGATGAGGAACAATGTGAGCGCACGTAACGCTTCCTTTGTATTTGCAAAAACAGAAATACGTGTCATATTGAATCCCATTTCTGCGGCATAGTTTTGAGCATAGGAGGTCAAAAATACAAAACGTGAAAAAAAGAAAACAGTAAGTAAGTCATGTCATTCCACTCCTACTCATCAGACTAGACTCCTCAGCACAAGCACAATCTCATAATCATTACCATTACAGATGAAAGGCCAGACCCAATTAGAGTGGCTCCAATTGCAGCAATTAAATAAGTGTGGTTGAATGATAATATCTTTTCCCCCAAGAAATAAAAGAAAAAGAATCGAATAATCACACAATCAAAAACAATCAAGTCGGACTTTGAAGTTGCTGCAGCACCAAATCTTAGGAATATATCTGGTGTAGAAAACGGTGTTTTGGGCTCAGCCAGCAGGCGCCGTTGGACCACTACGTCGAAGGCCACGGGGTCGAGTCTACTCTTTTCCAGTACTGTGAGGCTGCTTTTGGATAGCTGAGGACACTGCTGCGTGTTCCCACCCACAGAGCATAGCAGCAGACCACCACAACCCTTTCACAGCCATCCAAGAGTTGTCCCATGATCCCATCCCTGCATCAAAACCAGCTGAGCGTGAGTGTGGCATGGTGAGCAACTCGTGCTCACACATAATTTAAAGATGAATGCTACTCTTGCAGCCAATTGATTGCCATGTAAATAGAATTAATATCAATGGAAACACACACAAAAAAAAAAAGATCTGCCTCACATGGGAGGATTTTTGCCTCTGCTTTATATTCAGATGGATTGAGCCTTATAATTATAAATATGTAAAGATTATCACATTTCATCTGTGCTGCTGCAGTCTGCTGTATCAAACGCAGACTGTCCATTTCACAGACAGTTTTCCAGCTGGGCTGAGATCCAGTGTAGTTCCCCTTTACCCAGTGGACTTTAGGAGCACTGAAGCATGCCAAACAGAATACGCCCTGATTGCTCCAGACTGGGTCAGCAGATATTTCTTCAGTTGTTAGATATTGCTGAAGAAAACAAACAAGGCAACCAATTTCTTTACTATTTTAAGATCAACCGAAAATTCTGAGGTGAACCCGTCTCAATAGGACTAATTATCATCATGATGGCGTGCAGCTGCAGGAAGTGATAGCGTGGAGCGCTCGGAGTATTTTAAGTACATCTCCGTTGATGACATTCTCTCTAAGGGTTTCTTTTCGGGACTGTCCCTTGAAGAAAAAACATGCTTCATCGAAAACAGTTTGGATTCTTTGGTTCTTCTGGGAGCTCATAGTGGCTGCCGCTACATTTCTGTACTCTAACTACTGGACAGTAATGAGTGTTATGTCAGCTCAGTGGGTTAAGCATAAATGCATCTGATATTGACTCGATTATTAGCTGGCTCTGAAATGAACCTAGACTCCCTGAATGCACCATTTTTATTCATCTAATCCACATCTACCTAAGAATAACTGCAAATGCTTCAGCACACGAAACACAGCCACTCCACTGGAACACTTAAAGGGCATTAAAGGACAGTTAGGAGCGTTTGAGCCAACTCCGATCTGAGAAAAATGAGATTTAAAAGTCTGATTACGGAGGACTTGAAGTTCAAGTTGACTGTTTCACAGTTTGAGGAAATACTTGAGGATTTTCCTGCCACTGGTGTGAGCAGCTTTTTTCAAAGAGTGAACACGGTCTACCCGGTTCCTCGCATAGTTTCCTTTAGTAGCAACATGTGGGCTGCAGAAGTTGAATATATCAGTTTCTGTAGTTGTCTGAATTACCTAATTAGATTTGTTTGTTTCTATCAAAAACTAAAGACATTGCAACAGTTGAAGAGCAGAACATGAGGTTTGACTGGACCGAGGTGAAATAGGAAGGATGGACAATCTTAGAAGGATGCTTGAGTTGAATTGTCTTTAGTTTATGTTCAGAATTGAGTTGAATTGAAACACGTCTGCCCTCAAAAGAAAAATGATGAGATATTTTACCTGTAGACACAGTATAACTGTACTCTCAGCATCTTTCTGATGTAATATCCTGTCCCATAATACTCAGTGAGTGACGTATGGCTAGAGATGGACTATTTAACTGGATGTGAATCTGCCTCATGCTATATCACCATGATAATTCAGTCATAATGTGATACTGTAGCGATTTTAAACATGTTATGATATAATCTGTAAAGCCAAAACAAATATTCTGATATATTATGCACTATTATCTATTATCATCTACAAATGATGTCACCACAGGAAAACCGTCAACATTTATTTAATAAACTCCTCTAGTGTTGTCATTTCAATTCAATAATTTTCATTTGTGCGAATGAAGCAGACCGGCTGGTCAACACGCTGTACACACCTATAACCTATAATGACATGAATGTTTAGGCCTATCATGAGCTGAACTGTTTGTATCGCAGTGTAGTTCAACTTAACATGCATGGTGTGCTGTGGCATTACATCTACTGGAACTATGCTCCTCGAACAACAAAAAGTCATCCGGCCCCGTCTGCACTGGAGAAACAAGATGCAAGGCTGTAGTTCAGAGATCATAACACGCCAGTCCTCGATCCACCATGTCAGATAATAAGCTGTTACTGTCACATACGAAACCACTGGGACATCTTTGCATCACAACTTAATGCAACCCTTTCAGCAGTGCTCAAACCTCCTGAGCTTTGGCTTGACTTCTCTGTATACATTGGGTACGTCTGGATGGAGTCACGTACTTTGGTTCTAGAGTTATGAGCATACAGGAGAAGCTGGTGACCATATTTCATCGTTCACTACCCAGAGATCATGACCATGAAAAAATGCAAAGCTTTGTTATTGTTTTTTTTTTTCCTCTCTGGGAAAGTCCTCCAAATGAATACGGATTATTGAATACAGACAGTCGTCAGAAAAATTCTATGACATTTGTTATAAATTGATGGTGTTCGCTTATGTTTCCTGCAAACAAAGAAAAAAATTTAGATTTACCTTTATTCTTTTAAAATCATGCAGGATTATCAGCTGTTTTTTCAACACAACGGGGTGAACACCACACATGCATCACCCCCCTGTCCATCTCACCGTCCAGTTTCACATCACTCCAGAAGAAGAGATCGAGATACTAGGCCAACAGAACCACGTCATCTGAAAACAGTATAGATGTAATTCAATCAGATAAACAGAGAATGAAGAAAAGATGAATGATTTATTACAACAGATAATTTTATATATAGTCTATAACAAAGAGTTTGGCGGTCACACTCTTTGGGGAGATTGAGATCGGAGGGTCTCTGCCCTGAGCAGCGGCATAGAATATGCCACTAGGGAGTCTGGATACTGGTGGTGGTGGCTGATGACTCTGCTGAGGCGGATGAATGATGAAGCTGATGGACATGTGAGGACTAGGTGGAGATGGGGAGGTGGAGGGCGCGTAAATCAGCAGCAAGCAAGAACTACATGAATGGAGAGTGTCATTTTTTAAGACAGCAGCTGATAGTGACGGGCTTAGCATGCAGGTGTAACAGTAACTGGATGGATGAGGATTATACTTGATTGAGCTCAGCTGATATTGATTGATGCACCAGACCATGGAGTGGGAGATTTAGACTGAGCATTTACGTAAGGTGAAGAAAATAGTGGTATGAGCATTTCTGTGGCACAAGTGTGTGAGAGGATAGTCTTTCTGACTGAATTTTGGATAGATCTACATTTCTGAACTCCCTAAAGTTGACACGCTGCTCTTTTCGACTGAGATTCTGTCCATGAATATCGATAACAGAAACTGAGACAAGCGTCAGAGTCCTACATAAGAGTTACCGCTGAGGATATGGACAAAGCTCTCACTTTAGTTATACAGGGACCGGATGGTTGTAAGCAAAGGCACCTGTACCCCAGACTCCCAGCAACCCCCCCAAATTATTCTGTTGTTTCTACCAGCCGAGATGGGCAGAGTCTTGTAGTTTAGCTTCCGTATTGTCTATTTCAACGACTTGCCGTGTCTTCGTGATGCATTCAGACAATTTGCATGGAGGCAGATTGAAGAAAAAGGAACATCCAATCACCAGTCAGTTAAAAATTGGCTAAATCGAACACATCTCACAGCAGAGGGCCGCTGTATCCGATGTTTCTTCATTTGAGGATGATAAAGTTCCAAAAGAGAAGAGGGACTAGAGCACAAGAGTTCAAAACTGTCATACCGCTCATGACTGCTAAAGTAAAGATGGCAGTGGAGTGGATACAAACACACATTTTACACTTAATTTGAACCAAAGTTGAACTTTTCCTTCCAGCCCATCCCTGTGGGTTTAATCTGTCACATATTACGAGCTTTGACAGAAGTGAGAAGGAAATACATGAATTTGCCTCAGGGGTGCCCATGGTGGACTTAACCACAAACAGGCCGTGCCAGACTTCTCACAACAGGTATTTTCCTGGAGCCAATAGCACAACCGAGAGGTGAAAGTTTAGCTTAAGTTACCTGAAATGAGAAAATGCTGTCACTGGCCTTTCATGTCCTCCACTCAAACACTTTGTGTTGCCCAGCGTGGTGATAGCCATGAAACGCTGTTTGGATGATGATGTCACCATGTCTTAATTTGATTGCTGTTTTTTTTTTTTTGCCTTGCTTAAGGGCACCCCTCCTACATCCTCTCAGAAAACGCATCTCTATAAATAAAACATGCTCCTACTAATAGGGGCACCAGCCGGCTGAGTTGTAGGGGATGTGACATATCGCACGATGAGCAAATAGTGCTTGGCATATTAACTACTGCTGTTAACCAAGTCAAACAACGATGGAAACATCTCTCAAACGACATTTCTATGAGTCATCTCGGAATGACCTCCACTAACTGTTTCACATTCTATTAGTGGGTTTGGCATAAACCGTAATTTTAAGTAATCTGATAATGAAATCTTGCCAAATAAGTTTCATAAAATATACTTAACTGTATTTTGCCACTTGGGGGCAGGGTGTGTACGAAAAACAGAAGCACATTGCTACCTTACACAGTTATTACAGCAAAAATGTTATAAAACAGATAGCTGTGAACAAACAAAGCAGCAAACATTATTTTTTTTATTATTCTGGGCTTCTGCTGCCTCTCTTCTCTCAGACATGTTTATTATTGCACTACGCCCACAGGTCCTTAGGATTCTCAACATTTCAAAGGCCAGAAAAGAAATTCTGATTCCTTATGAAAATATATAGGATCTGGCCGCATTAACAAAAGAATAAAAAGGCTTATTCTGGTAACATAACATCACAATAAATGGTCTGGGGTGGTGACCTACCTCACAGGGAGGTACTGCAGGTGGGTCGTCAGAGATCCTACTTTAAAGAGTAAGTTCTAAAAGCATTCTTATGTTATGACTAAAATGTTCACTATATAAATAGATAAAAGGCAAAACTCATGCATTGGGTGGGTCACAGATGATTCTAAAATTTCAAATTGGGCCCAGATATATCCGTTATGACTGTTGGTCCTATGCAAACAAACAAGTTTAGATTCTTGAGACTGCATTTTTCTATTTAATTCATTATTTCTATTTTTCCACATGTGCTGTTTTTTCACTAAATACAAGTCATACAGGTAAGTATCTGGTGAGGTTGACCTGTATGAGTTATAACTCTATTTTTGGTTCCATCGACCTCTTAGAGGAAATAATGAGAGCTGGAGTGGATATATAAATCTAGATTATCAGAGCATTTTCGCCAATAAATGAGGCCCTGATTAAACGTCACAATTTTAGTTAGAAATACTGAAAAGATTTTGCTTTGTGTTTTAAAAAAATTTGCACATTAATTTGACAACGTTCGCACACACGGAACTGCAATGACAAATTAAAACGCGAGTTTGCAACTCTAGGTGTTGCTGGAAGAAAGGCAAATACAAGTGATCTGATTTGGTCAGTTGGGGCGGCCGACCATACATTTTTGATCTTACGTCGACTTCCTGTCTGCAAGAGCGCGACAAAACGGTATTAATGAAGTAGAGTTTGTTAGCCTACTGTTAGCATTCATATGATATATTATTATGGAAAGCTGGGTTAGACATATTGTAGTAGACAAGTTTTTACTAAATGAATGAACTCAAAACCTGGGGATGAGTTTGATGTTAAAAGATTTCCTGATGAAGGTGTTAACATAACGTTAGCAGCATGTTGTGTAGTCAAAGCGGCTCCAAAAGAGTGGTGAGAGTGAAGCACTATGGTACAGAGGCACCTGATTATCTGAATAAAAATAATCTATCTGCAACTGTTTCAATGCCATGTATTCATCAATAACACCACCAATCATGTTATTAAACATTCAGAGTCAGGGCTAGAGATTCTTAGTTGGGCAAACTTCAGACAAAAGAAATCAATGAATCTGGTCGACTAGGCTTAAATATGGATTTCAACAATGTGCCTGAGAGGCAGATTAAGAACCTTTGCAGACAGATTATAAACAGTGCTCACGGATTATTGTACTGAGCTCATGGCTTTAGGCATGGATCATCTTTTTTCTCTCGCGTGACACCACGGCGCTCCACACATACACTGAATACGGAGTTTGTGAAACAAAATGGTTGCAACCCAGCGCTGAGGAGAACTGTGGAGCCAGGTAATAACTCCGTGAGGATTTGTCACTGCAGGGCGCCCCTTTAATGTCTCATGTAGTCATGTGACTCATTGGTACTGATGTTGCTGTTTTATTAAAGTGTGGCAGATCCACACCTCATTCTAACATAATAAGAAATAATGACACTTGCCAACCAGCTCTGGTAGTATTTGTGAGGGAGATTAAATGAAATACGGTATAAAAACGGTGGGTTGTTAAATATAACTGACAAATTCTTGTTACTTCAGAATAATGGCAGATGAATGTCAGTATATCCAAACAAGGCTCTCCAAATATAGCACAGGGGCGTTGCCTTAAAAAGCTTAAGTTTTCATGGATATAGTAGAGGCGCCAGCTAGAGTGCACTAAGTCAGATGGCCAAAAGCCAATTTGCATGAAATTATGGGTGTTTTTAGGGTGAGCTTATGGTGGTCGGTACATCGGATCAGCGGTACTTTGGTGCACTTCTTCTTATGGGAGGTTCAAAAAGAATAAAAAAAAATACACTCCTCATCAAAGGACAGGATTGATTCAATTTGATTGTTTTTGTATTTTCCATTATTCCTAACTCACTTTTCAGTGGCAGGGTACTTCCTTCCTCACCCCGAGCAAAGTGTTTCTGTGTGCCGCTTTTTTCCCCCTCATGTCTCCGGGCTCATTTTCTGAATACGGCCCTCTTCAGTGCAGAAAATTGCATTACTGTCCTGGCAGGGAATCATTAGAAAGCCGACGGGTTTTTTGACTCGGTTTACTGTTTTCTGCTAAATGTAACCTAATCTTTCCTCCTTAATAAGGACATATTTCATGGCAAATGCATGATCACTTAAACAGCTCACCTCCCCTCATTCACATCATATTCCTCCTGATTGGGACAAGCAATACACACACATTTCCAAATGGGCAGAGATGTTTGAAGGCCAAAGGCTTAACATGATATATGGTGTAAGAGGAAATAATAAGAGTGTGGTGTAGCTGACATACTGAGAGCATTTTCACTTCTGAGCTTTACTTCAGAGGGGACTGAAAAACGGACAGAGATGTGCGGGCTGAAATCTTTCCTCTTGGCTCCTTTCCATTTTTACATATGCTCCTTCCATGCTAACAAGGTGCAGTGTTTTCTAAATGAAGCCCATCAATGTGTGTCTGTTAGTGGCACATGGCGAGGAAGAAAAAAAACCCAACATATACACCCTACAGTAACTGCATCACGATCTGGTGTTCATTTGATAGTTTTAAACATGGCCAATGCACCTGGTTTTGATTTTTGCAGCTTGCAAGCTGGTCAGAGTTGCCTTGTTTTATTGGAAATCTTGTGCATATATCCCCTGCCCAGTCCTCAATGACCTCCGACAGCTCCCACGGGGTTCATGGGTACATCCAGGAAACACTTTGTAGGCATCAAAACACGCATGAGGTTCAGAAAAAATGGGAGTGTTCACACATTTAAGAGTTGATTTACAGTGTTATTCCAACACGTTTTGAGTCAGACGGTGTTCAGTGTGGGAGTTAATTGACAGATGTGTAATTAAGCTCCACCCACATGAAAAATGAAGGTGTGGAAAGTTGAAAAGTCACCAAGAGGGAGGATGCTGAGAACCAGAATGTTCAGTTAGCAAACAATGTTCACTTAATCGGGGGATTATGTCTCCACCCACTTACATGACCCCAATGTCCTCCAGTACACCTGGTAATAAACACTGTGCTGTTGAATTAATGAGGTGGTCTACACATAGAGGAGTAGGTGATTGATTAAGTATTCGAGCCATTTTTAAAGTTAAAAGCATGCCTTCTGCATTGGCTCCATGCAGTCTTTTGAAAAAATACACTATACAGATTTGAATTTTGATTAAAATGAAAGTTTGTATTGTATTAGTAGCAGGAAAAAACACTAATCCGGTGTAGATTTTTCGCCATTATGTTCTTAATATTGTACACTATAAGTGTTAGTTTAGTAACGCTATCATGGCGTTAAAACATTAACAAGTGTTTATTTAACGCTTAAGTAGTGGTCCTGGAATAAACACTGGGGAGGTGTTCATTTTAACCCTGAGGGTATTCATTTCCAAATTTAAAAGTTGCAGTGAAACCAGGAAGCACTCTCTTCACATGGATCTTGCATGCCAAGATGACTTTATTCTCCAGTTTGGTTTTGTTTGTTCAGGCCTTCTATTAAGAGATTCTCATGTTCACACTAAGAGGGAGGGTGTTGTCCTTCCACTGAATTATGACAGCGTGTCTGACTTTCACCCTGTGCCAACAAGGCTGTATGTGGACGTATTCTACCGTAATGCAACCTATAAGTGAACTATACTAACCATGCATTGTACAAATCCCTCAACGGTTCACAACGGTGGTCAAATATTATTTAATATTAGGGATATCTTTGTTTGGGTCTATTTATGAAAAACTGGAGGTTGTCATGAATCCTTTAATGTCTTCAACATTATCCTTTAATGTCTTCAAAAGTATGCACTGTGGGAAAATGATTTCTTTCAATATTTATTACCTTAAATTTAGCCCAAAAAATCTGAAAAAAAAGGTTTGTTAATTATGTTTTTAAACCGTACTAAAAAAGAAATCAGTCTTACAGGATTATTTCTCTAAATATTTTATTTCTTCGGGAAGTTCATCAATTCAATATCTTAAATACTCTAAATGTATCAAAAAATGTATTTATTGTTTGGTTAAACATTTTTTTAAACAGTGAAACAAAAATCAGTCTTATGAAATTATTTGATGATCAAAATGTTGTAATTCATTGAAAATCGTCCGTTTTAATCAAATTGGCTCAACTTTTTGTTAAAGCGTCTTATAGAAACGTTTCAGTTGGACTCTTATTTGACTTTTTTTGGTTGCATCAAATAACACAATTCTATTTACTAATTCCTTAACTTAACAGTCATGGTCAATGCCTCCTCCATAGTGCACCCTTCGACTTGTGGAATCCCCCAGGGCTCCGTCCGTGGCCCCTTACTCTTTAGCATACATGCTGCCACTGGGTCATATTATAAACAGGTCCAGTCAAGTAAATCACAATTTTCAATAAGAAATAGTGACTCAAAATGAGCCCAACCAAACACTTGAGAAGGATTTATAAGGGTTTTTCAATAATCTACCCATTTTCTTCCGCCAAAAAATATATTCAAGCCATGCAACACGGCCATCAGTGCCTGATTTCCTGACATTACAGCCTCTTACATGGTACATTTCACATTTTTTACCATCCATCAAAAGATAAACGCTGCATGCAATAAGAATTAAATGGGAACTGAGCTTTTGTTGCCTCTGTTTTCTATTTAACTTCTTCTTCACTGTCTTCAGAAGAATTGCTGCTGCTTTTCATCCATGCCTTTTTATTGATTTTCATCTGCCTTTCCATATGCAAATGTCTCAAAGTGAATTGACTGAATTCGTTGTTTCCAGTTCACAGCTGTTTAGGAATGTATTCAAAATAAAAAAGACGGAATATTGAGCTCAGTTTTATTTGAGTTATATTTGCATTTTTTTTTTTTTTTTTTTAGCACACCAGTGTGAAATTATTTGCAGAATTATGCAGAACCAAATTTTTTCAAACTAGTGTTTTAGAAAGCGTCACGTAAAGCCGGTAGTACTCCGCAGTACCTCTAGGGGAAGAATTAGGTTTATCTTACTTTTTCTCAAATGTTCCTCTAGATTTATATCTAAAGCAAAAATAAAAGGAACATAAAATGATGTTGCCAAAAATCATTGCAGGAATTCACCAGAGATTATGTCCTCTTACAAAAATAAACTTTTCAAAGTTGTTGTTTTTACAGCCCTGTGAGCTTCTACAAAGAGAAGAAGTGATACGAAAGTGAACACAGATTTTAAATATCTGTTTAAAGAGAGCAGAACACTAAATTTCTGCAGAAGTTGAAAATGGTCTGCAGACATATTGAAAATGACACAGTACTTTAGATAACGCCCACAAATCCCATGTGATTATGATGACCATTGAAGCGTAGCTATTTTGCGGCCTTTGTGGGGTGCGGGGGAGAGGGGGGACAATAGAGTTTGTCATATTCTAGACAGTAGAACTTTAATGAAAAAAATGTAACATATAGCTTTGTGCAATATGAGTTGGATTTGTTCTGTGTGTTTCTCGGTTTATTGGGCTCCATACAAAACGGATCAAGGGCGAAATATTATATTGTTTTGTCTTTTGAACAATGTATTGGAAAAGCTGCATTTCTTATTGCAGCATACTATTCTGTAATGTATAAGATATCATGAAAATATATTACATGTTCAGTTTGATCTGAGGTAACAATTGTTGTGTGATTTATTAGCCATTGCGTTTTCTTTTAGTAGCGTCTATTTGCTGAAGGTACTAAATCTTCTCTCCCTCTATGGTACAATTCTATTTCAGACACAGACCCTGTGAGATGCGAAATAGTAAATAATAGCCTTGGACTTAGCCGGGATAGACCCTGACACTGGGTCATTGCTTCACTTCAAACATAACTCCTTCTCTTCCTTGACACAGATCAGTATCCTGATGTAAGCTGACATTCTGTTCTGATTTAGACTAATAATTTATTGCATCTGGCATCAGGGTCTGCGCAACAAGACCAAAGGCACGGCACAAGCTTTCAAAAAGAACCTGATATTTCTGCACCCTAATCAGTTTAAGATGACCCTCTGCTTTGTGAAAAAGCTCAAATTGTGAGATCTAGCAGACAAAACATATTTCTAGACTTACAGAGCCATTAATATAGATATAATCATAGGGCTGTTCCAGAGGATTTTGCCCTCAACAGGGAATTCTTCTCTAGTGAGTGCCTGACTCCCTTCAAAGCCAAAGTGTGACTTACAAATGACTTTCTCTGAACGAGTGATGGAGGACATGAGAGATGGACGACATCCCCTTGGCGGAATATTAATGTGGGTTTCAGGAGACGAGCACGTGCTCTGAATATACCCTCTATGGTAGAATGTTAAAACAAAATCACACCTTGAATCAAGTTTCATTCATCACATCTTAACCTGACACATAAATTAGATACTGCCTTTAAAAATACTTTGAAAACAGATTGAAGTGGCAGTTTCACAGAGTAGTTCAACCACATTTGACGAACCTCATCTTGTTCTGGTTCACCTTTCAATACCAGGGATGTTGCAAGATTCAGCAGATCGGAGTCATCAGGATGACAAAGTGAAATGTGGGTCAGCGTCCTTGCCATCAAAGCAAGTTCCAAGCTGCCTTTTTGAAAAACAGTTGCACAACAGCTAATGTGTCTCATTGAAACGCTTGGATGGCCCTGAATGGACACATTTCCCCACGTTAAAAGACATCTTCAGACTTTGACCCAGTGGAGGTGAGACTGTCATTTCTATTGGCGCCTGGCCTCACCTGCCAGCCCAAATTTACTAGTGCTCTCCAGAGCCACACATATCCTACTGTATATATATATATATATATATATATATATATATATATGCGCTGTCAAATATACATACTATTAATACTTTTATGCAATAATCTGTTAAACATTTAGGTTGTATTTTTGTAGAGCCTATGTGAAAAGTTTACTATGATAAAGGTTATTGTATCTGAAAGACAGGAAGCAATGAACTTTGGCTGAATTATGCAGCCTAATAAAATCCATTGATTTTATTATCATTTTGTGTATTATCATGTGTGGTCAAAACTATATTAAATATATTTAGATGTAGAGTTATAGTTGTTAGTTTGACGGATCGATTCAGCCAGTGTAATAACACGTTAATAACAATGAAACAAAGATAAAATGTCTCTCCATCTTGATGATTAGAATGCAATTAGATTTTATTGCTTTCATCCTCTGCTGTCTCAATGGGGCAACACCGCTTTACCAGAACTGTATCGCACATGCAAACATCCAACATGTCCAGAAATATTCTCCTGTAATTGCTGTTTTTATATTTACATAGCTGCAAA
This sequence comes from Lophius piscatorius, assembly GCA_009660295.1. Taxonomy (NCBI): domain Eukaryota; kingdom Metazoa; phylum Chordata; class Actinopteri; order Lophiiformes; family Lophiidae; genus Lophius; species Lophius piscatorius. The sequence continues at coordinate 48,769 of VRLP01000062.1, forward strand.
TGAGGCATTGAAATTAAATAATGCCTTCCAGTTGTGCCCCAGCAACAAACCATAATGTGGGCAATTAAGCTATTAACTGGAAAGGAAATCAAATGTTGGGAGGTGAATGGGAGAAAAATAATTGGAGCATCTATTTCAAAAGAGATGATAATCTTGACATGGGCCTGGATGGTTCCGTACACAACAAATATTTTCAGATTTACTCCAGAGGAAAGGAAACCATCCACTCTTATTAAAGATTTGTTTTTCCACACATTAGATGAATGAAATAAGAAAAGAAAAATTCCCATTTGTTCCTAAAATGTTAGGGATATGTATTAATAAGCGCCAATTATTAAAGCTGAATGATTTGTACATGCTTTGCAACACAGGCAGCTGCATAAATCACCTCCACTAGTGTGAGTCTTAAACCAGCTTCAATACTCCCACCTACTGGCTGGTGCCCGTCAGTGAGAAACCACGCAGTCCCTCTGCCCCCTTTCTAGCCTCCCACCGCCCACCTCGATGCTTCCCTTCCTGCTGGACGAATGGTAAAGTGATCTGTTGGTCCCTAAGTGCTTTTTGCTGTCAGTGGTGTTGACATGGGATGCAATAGAGACCCAGCAGAGGCCACCTTGATGGAGCAGACCTGTTGGGCTGCAGACAGCATCAATAGACACAGTATACACATTCACTCCCAGACATGTGGGATCGCTGTTAAATTCTTTTCAGCCTCTGCTTGTTTCTGCTTGTGTATATCTTTATTGACATTCATCAAAAGCATTCATATTTTTTCACAGTTTCTTCCACACATAATTCACTGGTGTGCATTTGAAATGTGCGTCTCTTTTTCCATCAAGCCCCATCCTGGAAAATAGAAATACTGTATCTCAAGTCCCTTTCGGAATGATGAACTGTATGGGAAAATCCCCCCCAACTGCTGGAGGAAGCCATGGACATAAACAGAGGAGGGTTGGGGACTACCTGCTGTTTAAACAGATAGCAGGGCCTGTGTGGCCACGGCTGCAAAGGCCCCTGAACTTCGCTCCACTTCAGATGTTTAAGAGTCCCAGTGAGGGCATCGGAGTTCTCCTGAGAAATAAGCAACTACTTGGCCAGAACAGCCTTTGGATCCCAGGCTGGACCGCCCGCGGCAACGTAGAACGCTTTTGCTGATTGGCTAGCGGACTTGTGGAACTTCCTCCAGGGAGATGATGCTTGGGTGGTTCAGGAGATTGCTAGGCAGCCGTGCAATTAACCCAAATAAGCTTGTGGAGAATTTACTTAATGTGCGTCAGGCCCTGGCTGGGAGAACAAATCGTGGAGAATATCTACTGCCGGAAGAGTTCACAGAGAAAATGAATTCAGAGAGAATGCATTCACATTAGCTACGACATATAAATGATGGGAGTGGGGCAACAAGCTGCATGTATAGTGGGGCCTGTGCTACAAAAACACCTGTAGTACTGTGAGCAGATCTTCTGAACCAGCACACTGTGTGGGGGCCAGAGGCAGGACTCTCGCCATACAGAGCCAATTACTGGCCAGGGACCCAGAATAGCACTTGTAAAAATAGATGCAAATGAATACCTGCCCAGTCATCGAAGAAGCCTCCCATGTGGAGAGAGAAACAGGTGACCCGATTTAGGTAAAAACTGCAGGGGAACTAGTTTTACGTTCGACTAGATAAATAAGAAATGTCGAACACAATTCTCGATAAAGCCCTCTCAGTGCTGAAAGACAAACCTTTCTTTATAAACTTCACATCAGTGAGGTTGACAGGAAAACACCATATTTATGTGGCCACCGGGAGGCTCATTTTATTACCCTCATTTCTGCTTCTGGGGTATTTATTTACGGACACATGAAAGTGTCAATAAGCAAATATATTAATTGGGAGCCACCCAACCTGACCTCAATACTGAGGTTAATCGTAATATATTAGCTGAGCATGCAAGATGCCGTGTCTCACTGTGCAGCTTTAGTTCCCATGTATGCCTCCCAGTTTTTAAAGGCCATTTAAGGTAAAGGCGTTTTTTTTTTTTTCAAAAAAACCTGTTCATTTGTTTGTAGATGCCAAAGTCCCACAGCCAAAGTTAAAACACAGCCGCTTTCAACCTAAAACTCCACCTTTAAAGAAATAATTTCATGGAGACGCGGTGACATCATTTACACGAATATGTTGTTTAGAATCCAAGAAGGTCCACTTGTATATTTGATTTGGCCTCAGGCACCCTGACTGACCAACGCAACACATGCCCCGGGCTACAACTATTTAATGTAGAATCTCCAAAACTCACAAATGCAGTATGACCAAATGTTCCAGAGATGTACCAATATACTAAACAGGTCATATATCTCGCTTTCCTCTCCAAACAGAAATAGATTTTGCTGAATTGTTTGATAAATTTGGTCTAGGTTTTCCAGCAATCCTTATTGGAGCTCCTACTGTTTTTCTGGCTGTTGGTGGCCTAAGCCCTAATCACCCTGCAGTCCCTCTGAGGCCATAAATTACTCCGATGAGGTGGTGCCTTGTGTTCCTTCTGCTGGGGAGCGGGGCGAATTCACAGCGCCATGTTTTGACAACCCATACTTTAAATCATTGTTTTATGACAGATGGGAAAACTTCTGCACTTTCACTGGCCTGATTTATGTTCATTTGGGTCTGGAGGACACTATAATTTGCAAGTAATGTGAAAACAGATGGATAGAGAGATACCAAAGGGTAAGACTGACCTATACGTTCTCAGTGCAGCTTACAAATGGCATCCATATGCTGCGAGGACTCTTCCAGTTACATCTCAATTACTGTGTGCGCGTGTGTTCTCATCTATATCGAACTTGTGTGTGCTTATTTTGAAAGAAAAGAAGAAGAAAAAAAGAAGATGAAGGGAAAAATAAATGCTGAGAAAAGTTTGTGTCGAAGCAGGTTTTTGTTGAAGGAAGTTTCATATTCTACCAAATCATCAGGAGCATTTATCACCAGCAAAAACCCTAGCGTAGCATGTCACATGATCTAATAGGTATAAGAGACAGTGGTTTATTCGATACGCTGAACATGTTTGAGCAGATATCATGATTATTTCACCTTGGTTTACATTGTAGCTCCCCATCTCCAGCCAGCCATGAAAAATGGAAGTGAAATAATTTAAGCCATGCTGGCTTAGATTTCCTCTCCGGTCAGATGTCAATTCAGTGAAATGACTAAGTTGGTCTGCTTCATTTCCATTTCCCCGGGTCATGTAGCAAGGTCATACGCAGATCGCTCAACAAAGCTAGTTTTCTGTTCTAATCCACACGTTAGACACACTCTGTCAGTTTGAGGTAGCATCACCAGCCCCCAGCTTCACTAGGCAGCTAACTGGACTAGCGACACCAGACGAGCTATTATCCATTTAATGTTCTGCTCACCCGTTTGGTTGAGCACATTTGATTCACTATTTCGTATTGAAAAATATGTGATACCTGAATGTTGACAACATGTATATGCTGAAGACTAAGGGGCCAAATGCGGAGCCTTGCGGCACACCACAGGTCAAAAGGACAATTAAGTTAATTAAAACATGGCTATTGAGAAAGAATATTTGATCCTTAATAAGACTTTTTCAGTATATTATGAATATGTGATATGTTAGGACTTTTTTACAACCAAAACAAAAGTCTAATTAAGGTAAAATAAAGTTTTCCAAAAACATGCTTTGATGTTTTTAGGAAACTGAAACGCTTTTCATGGAGTCTGATTATTTTTAAACGTTGAAAAAAAAAATGCTTGACCAAATTATCTGTCTTTTGGGAAATTTAAAGTCTTGGTGAGGACATTAAAGGATTTTCAAGGGGACGTAAATGATCATTTGGATAAGAGAATGGAATAATTATATTGTGCAATTACTGGTCAAATATGACAAGAAGTATAAAAAGAAGTTCAGCCTGTCAGATTGATATCTTCTCTGGAAAAGGCAGCCTTCTGGCAGAGAAGCAGATAATGTAAGATAATCTGTGAAGAAACAGAAAATATATCATGCACAGCCTGGGAGCCCTGGACGACTCGAGTTTTATGGCTTTCCAATGAGGCAGGACAGTATGTGTGCGAGCAGTGTCTGGTGCAGCCATTGTATTCCAGCGAGGAGGGACCACCCACATGAAGTCAGTGATGAAGTAAATACTGTTACATGGCCACGTCCCATTCCATAGTTCGTAGAGTAAACTGTGGTCAAACTGGTGGGTTCTGCCATCTCAGCTTGCCTCCAGATCACAAGGCAGAGGCTTGAGTCGGAGAGGACGGTCACACCAGCTTTCCAGGCCCGCTGCAAATTCCCCCACTCTCTGCTCTACCAGCGCTGGCTGGGAATCCTGCTAATAGCACTTGACGTCTTCGGGCTGGGTTGAACTTGGCAGCCTCCTATGTCTTTCAAGCAGAGGACAAACCGCTTGAGCCCATCTGGAGCCAAAGTAAAAGTGAGCCCCAGAGGGAATGAGGTGCCTACTGATGCCTGTGTCACAGGATGACACCCTCGGTTTCCTTGTCTTTAATACAGCAAATCAGTGAGGGTGCCTCATGGGGAGGGAGGGGGGAGGGAGGGAGCAGCACATGCTCCAGCTATACTCACTGAAACACTGCTATCAACGCTACAATCGCAGAGCTGAAAGTATCTGAAAATTATAGCAACCAAATGACTTGCTTCCTACATACCAGAACCCCTTGATCATATCCTGTCTTTTTGTTTATTTGGCCTGCCTTTCAAGAGGGAATAATATCCCAGGAGCACACAACAGAGCAGGCCAACTGGCCTCTATCAGGAGGTCCTTGAAGAGCATATTTGTCTTCCACCAACAAGAACATTTTCCATTTTGACTAATAGGGCTGATTACTACCGCCATCAGGAGTGCAGCTCTCAATTTGTTCGGAAGCAATCTATCATCTCCGTGCCTGTTTATTGTAGGAATGGGCTGTAGTGGCCGCTCAGACAGCTTTACAGGTGAATCGGGTTTAAAAGTCCAAAGAGATTCATTTCTCTGTATTTGACGTTAGCGTTGTTCCAGACGCTGGTCCCACTCCTGAAACTCTGTCATCCCGTGAAAGCCAAGGAGAGGTGGATCTCCTGACATGACAGTCGGTGACGGATAAATGTGAGCAGGCTCTTCAGGCAAACTGGCGCTTTATTGGTCTTAGCTGATAGCGTCAACCCTACTGTCTTTTTACTTTCATTATGATTTACTGCTGCCTGGTGGGATGAGCTCAGTGAATATGTGTGCTTGACTGCCAAATGCACTTTTTCCTCTGTTTCTTTTTGGTCTTTGTGAGCCCTGGAGGTTTCTTAACTGTTACAGATCCATTTGGATCGGAGACCAGGCTGTATTTGGCACAAGACCGTACTGGGCCTCCAAAAATAAGAGAGAGCAGGGCGAACATATTTGTCTGTGTCTGCACGTGTGTGCATGCGTGTGTGTGCATGTGTATATGCGTGTGTGTGGGTGTGTGTGTGTGTGTACCATAAACGCTGGTACCTATGATACCAATAGGCGTTTTATAGTAAAACCAGCATACAACTTAGCAGAACATACAAATTTGAGTTTAGCTGTCAAGTCCTTTAATTAAAGCCTGTATTCTGACCATACGGTCTGTAATTTGCGTATTTACCCATGCCTTTTTGAATTATGAGAGGAGAAATGGCAATTTTACAAATGCCCAGCATTTTCTCTAGCAGCTGGGGTTTGTCTTCCGCGTGCAGCTGTTCCTCCTGGTAGCCATCTTGAGGAAATATTTGTCAAAAGAAACAACCCTTACCCGGCCAGCGCTGTTGTTTTAAAGGAAGAAGGGTGAAGACCTTTCTCCTGAGGGACCACGGGTCTGACCTGAGGACCAACTGTCAGAGCCCTGAACCACAAAGATCAGGCAGGGCGGGATCTTTATAGGGGGTTTCAGCTGGAGGGGAGAGGGAAACATGTGGCTGCAGGTGAAAGAAGTCGATTCTTCCCAAACTAGGAAAATTTAAAAATCATTTTATTATACAGAGATGAGAAAAAGATTGGACCCACTCCTAATATCTCCTTTTCTGTGTGTATCTCATATTAAACCATGTTGAATAAAGTTTAACAGAAAACAATGGAATCCTGACTAGACACAAAATACAAAGTTTAATAGGATAACCTTTTGGTCTTATTAAATAAATGATGTTATACCAGAAATTGACCAGCATGCAACAAATATCTGTAGTAATAACTGTAACAAAAGACATGTCTGCAGCCACTTTGCAGGCGAACTCCTCTTTTCAGGTTCCACTACAGCATCTCAAAAGGATTACAGATCCAGACTTGTTACGGGCTCAGACCAAAACTTTATTTTTATTCCTTTTGAGCCGTGTTTGAGTTTCATCTCACAAGGTGATGACCTGACATTCTCCCTCAGAATATTCTCATAGAGACCTGAATGGATGCCAAATTTTGTCCAGTGTCTTCTGAATGGTGAAGACATGAACTCTGACTTTTGGAAGTTTTCTTTGGCTATTTAGAGATTCCTGAATTAAATGTCGGGTTTTCATGTTTATCTTATCTTAAAAGAAAAAAACTAAAAAAAAAAAAAACTCCAATTTTCCCATTGTGGGACTAATAAAGGTTTATCTTATTGAGTAATTTTAGAATTTGGATTGTTGGACACTTTAGGAAAAGATCAGTGTTGTTGGAAGTCTTATCCGTTTGTAGATAATGTGTCTCACTGTGGATCTGTGGAGTCCCAAAGCCTTAGAAATAGCTTTGATGTGTTTTGATCACCTTCTTCCTCATCTCTATTGGAATTTCTTTTGATTTTGGCATACTGTGCTACTGGTGAGGCTACTGAGGAAAAAGTCGCGCTTCTGAATCTAATATCTCTGCAACTTTTTATTAATGCAATTAAATGTTTTTATTTTATTTTATTTAGGAATACATTTTGAGGAGGTTTAATACTCTTACACACAGTTTGGTTTGACAAATACAATTATTTTATTAAAAGTAGTTCAAACCAGAAGACTTTCTTTTTGGTTTAATCTAGTGTGAAGCTCAGAGTCATTTTAATATTAGATAAAGACAAAAAAAAAGTTTAAAAAAAAAGGAGTTTATTCTCAGCTCTGTATAATGTTAAATAAGAATTTAAGCAGAATTCTGTTTTTTAAAAGTATTTTTTTCTAACTGTAATTTCTGTATCGTTGCAGACATTGCACTGAGGAATATCTATTGCAAGAGAACCATGTAAAGAAATACAGAATGCAGAGTGCTGGCGAATCCTGTCGTCAGCGGTGGGACTATTGCAGCCTCTAGTGGTCTCTCTCTTCACTCCACTTTATTGGGCCATGTGGAACTGGTTTACATCAGTGGTTAGATATGCTGCACCACACGATACTGGGCATGTTGGGCTGAAGCTGTGGCAACCCCTACCTACAAATCATATGACCTGAAAATTTGTTGTACACAGCCAACTACACTTTATGTTCATTGTTGGGGAATTGTGCAGCCAGGGTCATATTCAAGGGAGCTGAACTGCAGCCAGATCCAAACATGGTATTTATTACAGACGTATCCAAGCTGTTCTGTATTTTCCTGGCGTGAGTGGAGCCTTTGACAATTGATCCAAATGCATAAATTAGGTCAGTAATTGTTCTGTTGTGCTCTAAATGGCAAAACAACATAATGCATGGTGGATGTATTCCATAGTTGTTCTGCAGCGTGCTGCAGTGAGTTTAGCTTGACAGACATCTCCTCCCGTTACACCACACCGGCTGACCCCTTTACTCAGGAAGCATGAAGAAAGCCGCAAAGCCACTTCTGTGTTCCACCTCACACACAATTTTATGACTTACTTTCGGCATACAGTAAAGCTACCCAGGCCGGGGCCGCCTGCCTGGGCAGCAGACAAACAGAGCCCTGTTCATCGGTGTTTTCTCTGGCCACCCTCGAACACGGCTCTGTTACATCACCCACCATTTCTCTTTCAACAGGAAAGTGCCATTTATGTTGCGTTCACCCTCCCTTGCAGTATCAGATAGTGATCACATCATGTAAAGCCATTTGTTTGGAGACTTTGTGTTGGTGGCCACCCGTGTTCAAGCGGGGCCCTGGCCTGAGGTCTGCTGATGACTTTTCCAAACCTCCCTCGTAGGCTGGCAGGCAGAGTGGAGCAGAGCAGTCGGCCCCGGTCCCACAGCCCTTTCAGACCCAGACCTCAGACAGGGCCCAGTTTCCAGTCTTCATGTTTGTTCTGCTGCACCTTTCATTCCTGTAAGAGTCTGCCATCTGATGTACAGGTCAAAGGGAAAGGAAATTGCAATCCCAGTCGAGGACGAGGATATAACCTCCTAACTTTCACATCTGTGGGAGGCAAAATTGATCACTCACTAAGTCCTCTCTTGTAACTGGTGGCTGATTTCCTGCCCCAAAGGACGCTAGCCGTCACTGTGGAAGTGGAAGGTGAGAAACTCTGCCGTCTGCGAGGCGTGTGTTTCTACTTTATGTACAGATATTGGACCATTATGTAGCCCCAGACGATAATGAATTAAGAATCTTCTACTGCAGTGCATCATTTGTATGTTTGGTTTTTAGAATGTGTTTTGTAGGAAAGGAGATCATGTAGTGAAAGTTTTCCAGTCTCATTGCGAGTTTCTATCAGCAACTGTGGGAGCAATTGGCTTCCAAATAAAAGGAGGAATTCATTGCTGATTTATGAGTATTTAGACAAGTGGTTAACAGACCGATGTAGGATTATGGAAATACTGCTTTCATATGAAATACACAGAACACGTCATGTGGGCTTCAGTGACCACTTAAATCTGTTGGCAGGCTGAGCAAGTCAGATGCACAGGGCTCCTTTTCACTCCTCACAATGAATATTTCCCTTCCTTATGAACTTGACAGCTATTGCTGGGGGCAAGCATTGTGGGGTCACAGGAACGACACAATGCCCTACACCAATAAGCCATAACATTATAACTACTGACAGGTTTTGTCAGGATCAGTGGGTGGGATGTGTGAGACAGCAAGGGAACCCTTTGTGCTTTAAGTTGATGTATTGGAAGCAGGGGAAAATGGGCATGCCTAAGTATCTGAGTGACTTTGACAGAGGCCAAATTGCAGGTGTTCCTGCCATCATTGGTCTAAGGTGGGATAACCGGTGAACCGGTGACAGTATCATCGATGCACAGGGCTTAGGGAGCAAAAAATAGCAATTTCTGTCTGATCCTACAGAAGAGCTACCGGGGCACACATTATGATGACCCCTCTTCTCTGCCCAAAAGTCCCTGCAATGAGAACGCATTAGAACTGGTACTCAGAACAAAGGAAGAAGGTGGCCTGGCCGGAAGAATTAGATATTATTTCACCTCATGTGGATGGAGAGGCGTGTGCACCGCCTATAAGGGGAAACGATGGCCCCGGGATACACCATTGGAAGAAGGCAAGCTGGGAGAGGCAGTGTTGCGTGTTGGGTAATGTTGTGGTGGGAACCATTGGTTGTTTCCATGTGTGAATCTTACTTTGAATCATGCCTAAACGCTCCTGCACCCCCTTCGTGGAAACAGTATTCCCTGACGGCAGTGGCCTCCTTTAGCAGGATAATGCACCTGCCATACTGCAGAAATAGTTCAGGAATGGTTTGAGCAACGGGACTTCAGGGTGTTGACTTGGCCTTCAAATTCTACAGATCTCAAATCAAGCATCTGTTGGATGTAGCGGACAAGCAATTCCAAACCAACCCGCAACCCACAGGACTAATCAAAGTTAAGGTCAAAAAATACCGCAGCACAGCTTCAGAGGTCACCACGGTCAAAAGACCACTACTCACCTGATGAACAGGAACAGGATACTACTATCTAATATACTGTTACATAGAAGTAGAGTAGAGTAGAATATCTTTAAAATATCTTTCGAGTATTTTTTCAAATGACAATTTGGATGAAAAGCATAAGAATCATTTGAATTTAAACGGAAATGAGTCACCTTTTCTTGAAAAACGTTTGATTCTTGGTCTAATCTGACCCAGTGGCAGCATACGTATGCTAAACAGCAAGGGGCCACAGATGGAGCCCTGAGAAACACCACAGGTCAAAGGGGCCGTCAATCAGGTGGAAGATGCATTAACTCTGGATGTTGAGAAAGTCCTATGTTTGTTTTTATTTGGCACATTAAAGCGTGTGAGGACTCACTAAACAGAATTATGTAACTTCTTACAACCAAAAAAACAATGTCAGGTATGAGTCAAACAGTTTTCTAAAAACATGATCTTAACACTGTGTAACATCATGCTTGACCAAACCATTTGTCATTTTATGGTGAGTTTAGAGAGTCTAACATATTCAATTAATAAATGCCCCAAGGAAAATAAATAATTCTTGGTGAGGTCATTAAAGACTTTTTTAGCATTTCATATTGAATGGTACAAAAATAATAATCAACAGCCAATGCAGCCGCGTTATTCTGAGTAATTTGAGGTTTGTTGAAACGTTCTTTCAGCAGCACTTTACCTGCTTTACTCAATGTGTGATACAACAAGTGAGCAGGAGTAAGAAGGACACTGAATCTGTCAACATATTCGTAGCATCAAATGTATATAAGATATTATTAAATCCCGTTTAAATGTTATAATCATATACTTATTTACATGTAAACAGCATAATATATCATTGCTTTCATTTTTGATGCACATTCATCCTATTTGAAATGATGCATGGGATAAACGGCTACATGTTTGGTTGTCAGCGGCTGTCCTCACGTCTGCAGTGGTGAACAGGCAGCAGAAGAGAGGATGTCACATGATGCAGAGAGATGACCATGTGGGCCACCTCCCCTCTAACCCCCATCATTCAGCTCCACCGAGGGCTTTTTCTCATCCTGGAGGTGGCAGAAGCAGAGGATGACCAGGGGTCAGATTGAAACCCACTCATTAATTTTTCATGGCAGTGTTTTCTCTGGGTAAATAATCCATCTGAGTGCGGCGCCGGAAGGCGGATTATAAATCTTGGATCAGAAAACAAATATATTTTAAAACAACAGATAGTTGGGGATTTCACTGCAGAACTCTGCTGCACTTCTTACGGGAAAGACAGTGAGTCATAAGGAATTCGTTTTCAATGCCTTACGTTTAGTTTCAGTCGATTTCTGGTTTCTCAGCATCTCATGAACTCACACTTTGAGTGAATGTGTCCGTCCTCTGCAGATTTAGTTTGTTGTTTTCAAAACCTTCTGTAAATAATGTTGAAAGTCTTTGTAATCTTTGTCGAAAATTTCTGCCAAATATCAATTTTCTGTCTATACTGATTTTTAACCACTAGGAAAATAACAAAACCAGTAATTATATTATTATTATTATTTAATTTCTTTGGGGTATTTATTAATTTAATATCACAGACACACTTAATTTTCCCATAAAATAATCTGACTTGTAAGATTATAACATGATGAATTTCAGGGGAAATAGTCCAATTTAATTAACTTAATTAGCTCATTATAGCTGATTAGCCCAACCTTTTTAGCTAATCATGTTTTACAAAACTATTTTAGCCTTAATAGACTTTTTGGTTGTATCAAGTTACATAATTCTGTTCAGTAAGTCCTCACATAATGCCAACAAAAATCTTACCTATAGAATAGGTCTTCTCAATAACCATAATCAATACCTCCTCCTCGGTGGCCGCTTCTACCTGTGGTGTACCCCAGGGCTCCGTCTTTGGCCCCTTACTCTTCAGAGTATACATAGTCACACATACTCCGTCACCGGCTTATATTATAAACTGGTTCAGTGAAGTCGCACACATTTATCAACAAGTATAAGTGACTCAAAATGAGCTCAACCGACCGTATTTAATGCTAGAAGTTACTCAGTAGAGAACATTCCTACGCTAAGCCTTAAAAGTCCTTCCAATGCTCTTTTCAGAAATCTTAAAAACAATTAAACCACATTCCAAATTTGAATGAAAACATTTTAATGCCCCTGATGAACAGGTGGTGTCTGCCACCACTGAGGGGACAGGTGAATGTTAACTCGTTTACTCGTTTTAACTCACTTTGAGTTGTCAGGCAGACTAGAAAATTCTGTATAATTTACGAAAAAAATACTGGAAATGGTTACCAGAATTAAAAAAAAAAAAATTGGTAACAAAGTATAAGATATCACAGTAAATTACCATAAAAACAGATAAAATGCCAACCTGCTTAGATACCTAGTTAATGAATGGTTAAAGTTGATTATTTCTTTTGTGAATTTTATGGTCTTTTACTGTTAAAATTTGACTTGTTTTTACTGTAATCTCTACAGGCAATTTTTAAAGTCTATAGGAACGGCCCATTTACCGTTTACGTCCCTTGGCACATTGCTCAAAATATCCAACTTTATAGTAAAGTTCCTGCACATGACAAACGTCCTATCACTGAAAAAAGTGTTTCTGATGTTATGTTAGAGTATTTAAACTGGGTTATTTCATGTCAATCAGATAAGACCGGGAATGAAGAAAAGATGAATGATTTACTACAACAGATGACGAGTGATAATTATATATATTATAGTGATAAAAGAAATTGTTGACGCTCAGGCTCTTCGGAGAGAGTGAGATCAAAGGGTTTCAAAAAAAAACAAACATAAACATAAACATAACTTCCTAACTGTTAATCTATTTTTCAGTCAGATGTGGTGAATAAGAATTGACTCTAAGAGATCCGTTTTGTATATGTCATATTTTATGCTACTAGATCATATTTTACTCACTAGGGGGAATACTTGAATAACAATTCTGTTTTTGGACATAACTTTACACTTAACTTGAGTTCAATCAGGTGGATTGCTTGTAAAACACAGTGGATTGGGGACTTTTAGTTGATATATCCTACTTTATATTTAAAAGATAGAGTATGTATTTACATCAACTTCTCAACTTGCAATGTGAAATGATAAAAAATAAAATCAGGCAACAATTCTGAACAATACATTAAAGATCAAAAGGCACACAACCAAATCCAGACATAAAAGTGGTTCACATCTGCAAAACTATGAGGTTATTTTTCCTGCATTGCATATTTCTCATGAAAATAAAAAACCAATAAGAAAAAAACAGACAAGGAAGAAATGATTTCCAGCTTTCCCAGAAAGTACCGATAGGAATATTGACACTAATCAGTTATTTCTAGTAGCTTACTTGCTCTTCATGGGGTCTTTCACACAGGAATCCCTACCTTTGATGGTGCATCTGCACCAACAACAAACTGTGGTGCTGCACCACCTTCTCAGTGGGTGCCTTTCAGAAAGAGATCACTTGTAATCAGTTCCACTAAGACATTCCTGCAGGGACTTTCATTTTTGCTGAGTCGTCACCGAAACGCCTCCTGCCAAGAAATAAACAGATGACTGTAGCTCGCATTTCTGAGGTTTACAACTTCATGAAATAATATTTCGATCTTCTGGCAAAGCATCACACGCGTTCTGACGGCCATTCACACTGCTGGTGAATTCATTAGCCTCCCATTTAGCAGTAAATTTCAAAGTTCTGGATGTGTCCCACACGGCTCAGATGTTCGGAGCGTACCAGCAAATGAGAAGAACCGTCGGGCGACATTAAAGGTCAGCTGATGAAAAAAAAAACCTACGATGATATTCTCCAGTGAGATTATTAATCTGTTGCCTTCTTCCAGGGCGAGCTCGGCTCTTATTCTTAAAACCGCTTTCCTCAGAAAATGCTCACTTCCTTTCATTTCGTGAGCAAACAAACTCGTCCACGCAGCAGTCCTGTGGTTTCTGCTTTTCCATTTTAGAAACTCTGAAACATCCCTTGTTTGCCTGAAAAGGATAATCACCCAACCCATGAAATGTTGATGAGCGAAATGAGCAGAGCCGTATTTACCGTAAGCAGAGCCTCATTAGAGAGCCAATCCCGGTGACGAGCGGAGGGAAGTGGCGAGCACCTGTCTTCTGTCGGAGGCATCACTCTTTTATTGCGCTCGCTTTTATTTACTCGCGCTCAAATTATTTTCGGTTCTTAGTTGACAAAGATAAATGGGAGGATTAATATATATTGGACTAATCTGGAAGCCTGCGGTGGGGGAAGCGTAGAGCCTGGATAGTATTTCCCTCAGGTAACCAAAGGCAGACCCACTGGATTAAGAACCATTTGAGGTAAGGCTTAGCCGTGATCCAAAGCCATTAGCAGAACATGAATGCTCGGGGAGAAGCAGGGGAGGAGGACCGGGGAGCCTTTAATTGCCTTCTACTGATTGTAATTCAAAGATGCTCCTGAGTTCTTGTGAGCAGGACGTGCTTTTAGTTCAATTCCGGAATGGGTCCGAACAGAAACAACCAAATTATTTACTTAAAGGAATCTAAGATAAAGTTCAAAAAGACTATTTCCAGGGAATTCTGTGGAATATAAAGCCATTACTTGAGAAAAAATGAAGTTTAACCTGTTTTTCTGAATTAATGAGACAATTATCCCTTTATTTCTTGAATAAATAGAACTTTGTTTTTAGATCGATGCTAGAAGTTTAGTTGAATCTGTATTATAGCCCTCGTTTGAGACCCTGATAAGTCTTTAAGTGACACAGATGGCTTTCTTCATCAGGATCTGCTGAATGTTACTGTATTTCACCTGAATCTAACCGATGTGGTGCAGTTCACGGATCAATCGATATTATTTGAGAAATATAGATATAGATTTTTTCCAAAATACCGAGTAAATTGTTTGAGAGTTTGAATTTGGGAGGATTTGGCAAAATCGACTCATTTTTGGTGGTTTAAACTAATCCTATTAGGCATGATGTCACATAACCACGTGCTGCAGACTCCTTCTTTTGTTTTAATATCATGCCTTTTTAAGTCTTTGTGTTGCAATGTGTCAGATATTTCAGCAGCTCATTCTATTCCTCTTTAATTGTGTCATAAAAGATGTTTTTATGTGGAGCCTGATATTTCAGTTCATAAAACGAAATCTGAATAAAAAGCGCTCTATTGTTCGCCACATTCAAGCTAAATGACATGAAACGTAATTTGGTCGAAGACATAATGGAAACATTTTCATAAACGAAAGAAGAGAAGAGAAGTTGTAGCCCGTAAACGATGGAAAGGATTCTTTTCTGGCTCGGTTCTTTCTGTGCATGTCCACCGTCTTGCTGTCAATGTAAAATGGCAGCTTCCAACCAAAACTGGACCACAGCACCTCAAAGGATTTCACATTATTGGACGCCTGAATGGAAAGTGGGGGAAAAAAGAAATAATGACCTTTACAAGAAAACCCAAGAGACCACAGAATAAAGCCGGGATACATCGACGTGTTGAACAAATTGAAAACCACTGGAAAACTTTGATCATGGGATGTAATCATTTAAGAAAGGATTTGGGTAAGAATATTGGGATGGCCTGATAGAAGTACAGCAGCAGTGGAAGGAAAATCATTTGTAATTGAATTGATCCTTCCAATCAGCGAAACAGGGAGTGAATGTCCAAAACTGAATGTTAGATTTAGTAGATTAATGTTAGTGTTTCTGGAGAGTTTAGCTCACAACAAAGCCTCAAACACTAACTGACGTAAAGCTGCCGAACATATTCAAATTTATATCATTTTTATTTTCATGTTAATCTATGTTTATGTTTCCACTTATATTTAATTATATATAAGTCGATAATTTTCCTGATTCTTATGAAGATATGTGTTCTGTTTATTTACATCCATCCATCCATCCATCCATCCATCTATCTATCTATCTATCTATCTATCTATCTATCTATCTATCTATCTATCTATCTATCTATCTATCTATCTATCTATCTATCTATCTATCTATCTATCTATCATCCACCCATCCATCCATCTATCATCCATCCATCTATCATCCATCCATCCATCCATCCATCTATCTAATACCACCCAGGAAGAGGACATATTGACGCCTGGATAGAAAGTGGGGAAGTAAGAAATAACGACATTTACAAAAAAGTCCCGGAGACCACAGAATAAAGCCGGGATTCACCGACGTGATGAACAAATTGAAAACCACTGGAAAACTTTGAAGAGGTCTTATTATCAGTCAAAATCCCACAACAAAAGTGGATCCGACCCAACCAACTTCCCGGACTAACTCTGGCACATGCTGCTGACCACTGCATGGATCTGGCTATCCAGCATGAGTCATGCGATGGTTAGTCTTTTATGTTACATCAGAGGATGTTGAAGCTAAAGTTAACATCTTCTCTTCAAATATGTTTTAATAAAGAAAAAAAGGTTGGCTTATCAAAATGTAGGACATAAATACACAATCTGCATTTCTATTGAATAGCAATACAGAGCAGAAAGACAGGACAACAGACCTTCTTCTTCCTCTGCATCTTCCTCTGTCACACCAACCAACTGCGTGTCCTCTCCCACCAAATCCAGAAATCTCCTGTTTGGTCTTCCCCTATTTCTCCTGCACGGTAGCTCCATCTCCAGCATCCTTCTACCAGCAGATCCACTATCCTGGCTCGTCACGTGTCCAAACCATCTAAATGTGGCCTCCCTTACTTTGCTGACCTGGGATGTCCCTCTGTTGTAATCGTTTGTAATCCTGTCCATCTTCGTCACTCCCAAAGATCATCTGAATATCTTCAACTCTGCCACCTCCAGCACTGCCTCCTGTGTTTTAGGTCAGAGCCGCCGTTTCTCAACCATCCAGCAGAGCTAGTCTCTCTCCCATCTTGTAAACCCTTCCCTTCACTCTTGCTGCTACTCTTCTGTCACAGATAACTCCTGACACCCATCTCCACCCACTCGACCACCCCTGCACTCACTTCTTCACGCCTTTACCACACCCCTCATTGACCCCACGTACTTAAACTCCTGCACCTTCTTCATTCTATTCCTTGAATCTTCAAAGTTCCACCTGCTTCCCACATATATATATATATTCTGGTTATTCTACTATATTTGCAGTCTCGCCGCGACTGACCTTTATTCCTCTTCTCTCCAGTGCATACCTCCTCCTCACAAGGTTTTCCTTGTGTATAATGTATCACGATGTCGCGTACATTATAATGCGCTGAGACTCCGGCCGAACCTCACCTGTCAGCCCTTCCATCACCATCACTGAAAGAAGGGGCTCAGGGCCGATCCTTGATGCAGTCCCACCAACACCATGAACCTATCCATCACTCATACTACACACCTTACAGCTGTCATGCTGCTCTAACACATACTTCTCTGCCACTCCAGACTTCCTCATACAATACCACTATTACCCTCTCCGCAGAAAAAAAGGAAAAAGGAGATACAACAGATAAATGTCCCCTGTCAGTATAAATACATCTATCTATCTATCTATCGATCGATCGATCAATCGATCGATCTATCTATCTATCTATCTATCAGTAATCTGTGTCTTTTGTTGTTGATAGTGGTGACGATGCATTTATTAAGTCACGAGTCAGTTTTGAGACTGTATGCAAAGAGAGTGAGCGGGGAAGCCTTACTTTTGCTGACCGCTTTCGCTAACGCTTTTGCTATCTGTTGCCGTTTATCAACTACTTTAGACACTGTTGAAGGCTTTTTGAAATACTTCATGTTAGTATTAGGGGATTTTAAGATCTACATACTTACAGAACGTAGGAGTTCTGCTAACACTAGCTATCCAGCTATAACAGTTTTTTTTTCCTATGATGATGACAAGCAAAATCGTCATGAATGCCAGCAAACACAAAAAAAGCAAATAACTAATTTTATATACACATATATGAATATTCCTGCTAATTAACCAGCTTATAAGTTCATTTCTTGTGTTTTTATTTTTGCCTCATGATCTTTTATTTCATATGATCAGATGTTTTTGTATTTGCTTTGTTGTTTAGTTTGCTGATATATTTTTTTTAAATGTAAAAATGTTTTTGTCACAACAAATCAAAGATGTATTTATATTTGATAGTTATCCTTGCTGAGAATACTACATGGGCTCCATAACAACTTTTGCAGTCATTATAATTTACTTTAATTTAATTCTCTGCTGTTTATTCATCAATAATGTTGCTGAAGTAGTGAATTAGTATCACTTTTTCTGAGAAAACACTCAACTCCTTGAGTCAGTATAGGTTGTTTTTTTATAAATCAACACAATTAAATGTTGGTTTGTTGCCTGAGACACTTGTGACCATCTCTTCTCAATAATGTCACAGTTTGAACAGAGCTTTTAAAAAAGTAAAAATGATGCAAAACATAATTTCAACACCAGGTGGCGTCGCAGAATAAGGTTGGACGATACCTGTTTCACTCCTTCACTGGAGGAAGTGCATAAAATCTGGAGAGTCAGCTCACTGTTGTTGTCAGACAAGCACTAGGAACTGATTGACAAAATGAGTTTTCTAACAGATATGAACTTTGTGTGACGCATCCAGAAGATGACAGCTTCTCCATTTTCCTCCTGACCTTTCCTGCTAATCACGGCCACTGTAAAAGAAGTGCTATAAAACACTGGCCAGCTGGTTATAAAGAGCTCTCACATCTAGCAGGTGGTGCTCAGTATGTAACGTTCCCTCCATACAACCAGCTGGTTATGGCTTTATTGCCCCACATATCCCCTTCATATCTGCCTGCTTCCCAGCCACAGTCAGGTAAGACCACCTGTCGGAACAATGATAAGACAATAAGAGGGATTGTAGGTGGTGATAGTCTGACAAGCACTGGATACGGCTATAGTAATAATAAAGTGTGTGTGTGTGTGTGTGTGTGTGTGTGTGTGTGTTTGTGCGTGCGTTCCCCAAAATGTCCCTATAATGTAAATCATTAAGTTTTAGGCTGGTAACTGGATTTGACGGGAACAATAAATATCAAAAGGTATCTATGGCACATCCCTACAATAGAAAATAAACCACAGTTGTAAAATTAAAGGATAAAATAAGTAGATTAATAAAAATAAATGCTTAAAACAATGTCATAAAATAATATATTGACATCTGAGAGAATGTAGAAGTGGGAAATTCGTCAAAGAAAGAAAGTTAATTTCACCTAATGTCTTTGAATGATTAATTAATGAAGTATTTATATTATCAAAGGATATAAGTAGATTTTCTTACATTACAGGGTGTAGCAAGGTTTTCTTTTCTTTTTTTTCTTTTTGTATGTGCTGTTGCCCCGGGTGTCCACTGGGGGGCAGTGTTGCTCACTACAACATGCGCTTTATATATAATGATCTTAATAATTTATTTAAGTGCTTTTAATTATCAGTAATATTTGTGTCATTTACATTCTAAAGCATCATCAATTCTAAATTAAGAAAGAGAGGGAGGGAGAGAGAGAGGGCGAAAGGATGGAATGACTTTCTCAGCATTTGAACCGCAGACTGGTTGCTATGAGCAAATACAGCTAGCTCTTGTCCATTCTTTTTCAGATTATCTGCAGCCTTCTGCAGCTGGAGTTGCAACAAACACTCGCTCACGTGAAGACGTTTGGTTGGCTTAGCTGTTGTACAAACAGGAATGGCTGATTATTTTTACTCTGATTTACCAACATGCTGCTTAGATCAACAGATCAACAGCCAGCTTTATGAGTGCTGTGCTTTTCAGCGTGATGTGCAGTAAGTCTAAGGATCTCTGTGCAAACACTCTCTTTATGACAGAGAGAAAGGTGAGTGGCTCCAGACACTACAAGCAAGTCAACTCATCAAACAAACATGCTAAGTACACTCAGACGACCATCTGATTTGTTATGAGAGCACTTATTGATTGATTAATTTATGAATTGTTATTGTTTTTTGTCTGTATGTCTTGATGTTTGTTTATGTATGCTGCTCAGTGAGACTTTATTTGTTAAATAGTTGACACACTTATGTATTGTTGTGTGCAATATTATCTTTTTCTATTTGCTTTGGTGCGTTATTCTTTTTTACCACATTGGTATTTTGTACTAACACTTATTTTGCAGTTGTCCGCCTTCTTTCCACTCCTGATAAGGAGATCATATGCTGCCGACTTTACTCCCTTGACACTTGTAGTCTTTAAGAAACATCAGTGTTTATACAGCACGTAGGGAGGTGCCATCTTTTCCTGCATGGGCTTTGGCACCTTTCAGCACCTTGCTAGCTGACTCAACTTGCTATCTGAATCTCACCTGATGCATCCGCACAACTGCACAGCACAGCTCCTTCTTTTCACCGGCAAACCTGGCAACAGCTTCGGCTCTAATCTCTCCCTCTAGTGATTTATCTTTTCAGTCATTTTGCTTTATTGTTTCTTCAATGTGAAAGTTGATGACTGATTATTTTAGTGTTCTGCCACCTTCCAAATCTCTCAGCGTGCCTTATCTGGAGGTGCAACACGGTGCCAGCTAATGGTTCAAGTAAATGCAGGTGCACATACTGTTCAATGGAAATCCTAGCGAGTATTTATAAAGCATGTTTACCAAAGCTTAGTAATCACAGAGATATAAAACTAAGGCAGACTATATATTCCAAAAAAATGTGCTTGGCTACTTAAAACAAACAAGCTTCACATTAAGACAGCTTTCACGTTATTCTTTAATATGTAGACCGTATCCAGAGGTGGGAAGTAATGAAGAACAAATACTTTGTTATCGTACTCAAGCAGAGTTTTCAGGTTTCTGCACTTTAATGGCCACATTCCTGCTCAGATATCTTTACTTTCTATTACGTACAATTTTCAAACAGACTAGTTATTTCAATGGGTTGATTATTATTATTATTATTTTTATTTTGCTGTGATTTCAAGCTGTATGGAAGGAATTCATCTGTGCATATCAGCCCTGGCAGAAGACAATAGACAACAGGCCCGAAACACTGAGTGATATCAGGGTAGTACTCATATTTGTGTTCTGCATAATGGTCCTTCATGCAGAATACAGTTTCTTCTTTTCTTTCTTCTTTTTTTTATCCTCCATTTTTTTCTTTTTTTTAACTAAAAAACAAATAAAAAATTAAAGAAATTTAATATAATTTTTTTAAACAAATTTAAAAAATTTTTTTTTACATATGTTTAAAAATAATCCATTTTCATGGTTTATAAATTGCAGTAATAAATGTTGAAAAAAAGATCCTAATCCCTTAAATTACAATTATATTGATATGAAATGAGGTTGAGTTTATACAAACACAGACAGTAAAAATGGAATGGAATGGAATGGAGAAACTACTTTCTCACTTGTATTCGATTAAAGAAAATTAAAAATGGAGTCTTTCTTTTTTACACATGCAACTACATGAGTGAAGAATATGTGTACTTCTGCCTCCTGTCCCTTAAATTCTGCCAAATTTGTTAAACATTGACATCAGGGTTGAGCATGAGCCAACTGTTAAAAACACAATTAGCTATAAATGAGAAATATATTAGATTTAAAAGCTTTGAAATGAGCTCAAAACACAAAGCATCCATGCTGAACCCCCTCAGCCAGTCACATCATACACACTCTGAGGATGCAGGCCACGCACACCAGCAGCATCGCATCACTCATATCCATAAACGGATGTTCTGAAGGTACATTTAAACAAATTAATAGTCAAATGAGCAACAACATTGGCTAAACGCTAACATCACAATATTTTCCCGCAACAAAAAAAAAAAAGACACGACCGCAGATGTAAATTCCTCTTTTCTTTTCATTTCAGGGATTTAAAATAGTCCCATCATTATGGTGACTATTGTGAGGATTAGTAAAATATCGCTCCCGGAATCGTTATCTATTTCCATATGACATGAGAATGATAATAGGCCTATAAGCTCACACGGACGTTCCAGTAAGGAGCGGCGGTTAGGAGGTGCTTCTCCCACGTTGTCTCCATGAAAGGACATCGTACCCTGGTGAATCTTGTGGTCTGCTGTTTTTTCTACTACAGTGGGAATTAAAGCAACTGCCACAACTGTCAGTCTAGTGCCTGCAACTCAGCCGTGAGCAGCTTTCTAACTGCCAATATCCATCTCATTCGCATTCCTGCAGGCTTCATAGGCTTCACAATCATTAATGCAGCACGGTTTCTTCTTTTACTAAAACCTTCACTTGCTCAAATAACTGACATCCTACTCAGGTCCCCACAGCGGGAAACAAAACCTCACATGTTTCTTCACTGAATAACTCCTGAATGCCTTGATGGACGTCTCGGTGAAAACACTCAGATGGCCTTTTTTTGTGCTGTTGTGCTTCCAGTCATTCCGCCGTGCCAAAGTGGGCCTGGTTTTGCAGCCATGTGTGACTGGGGCACTTACTGGCTCACACTAATGACCCTAATTGGGAAAGTGGGCTCCGTTTCAGGGTCACTGACCGACAGACTGGCATGTGAAGAATGTGACCGGGTTGGCACCCGCCTATTGTCCGGACCATCCTATCAGTTAGCTGCTCACTGCTATGGACACCTTTTCTCCTGCTTCTTTTCTCTCGAAGCCAGGTGGAGGAAAAAAAAAAAAAAACTGACCTACTCTTAAAAACGAGTCGGTCAAGCAGCAGATTTCTAACTAGGTGAGAAGAAAATGTTCTTTATCTGTAGATGTTGTTTTGTTTTTGTTGCTGTTGAGCGACTTGCAGAAATCGTATAACTAGTCTATACAAGATAAGTAAGATTCGTGATTCACACACAGTAGGAACATAGTTCACATTGAGCAATGACATTCTTATTTTGCAGTTTCCTTTCACACAAACAGAAAATACGATAGAAAAGAATAAAAAATATATACTAAAACTAAAGGTATGAACGTTTAAAATGTATAAATATGTTCAAAAGAACAAAGTCTGTGCTGTTTAGCAGCAATTTAATGTATAGGCCCTGGGAGAGATATGGATTTAGTGCAAAAATGAACATAGTGCATTGAGTTTGGTGCAAATGTGCATATATACAGTTCACAGTTAACAACTTGATTGAAGGATATTCCTTGTGCCAGAGAATGTTCTAAATCACAGAAAAAAAGTATAAAGAGTATATGTATAAAACAAAATAGAATACAAACAATAAGTGGAAATTTAAAATGAAGTGTATTAGATGTAAATGCAAACCAGTGCCTACAAATAACAGTATGATAATGAGCTTCATTACGTGATAATGGAATAATTGTTGAATTGGTATTTTTAGGCCGCCAGTCCTGCAGAAGGGGGAGGAGTTGTAAAGTTTAATCACACTTTTGTCTGAAGCCTCCAAACTTGTCTTCAAAGAGTTCCCTCGTCATGGGAAACTTACTTTCACCTTACGTGGGAAATTTTGGAACATTCAGAGATCTTCTTGTGCTTACCATCATTACAGGGCAGACTAGATGTGTCCCTTCGTTGTGCAGTTGTGGTACAGAAAGATGTGCTTAGTTGCTGAAGGGAGTGGTCCATTTGTTGGTGGTGAGCTAAGTTTGGGGCTGCTCAGGATGGAATGAGGATGAAACTCAGGAGAGTTACGGTCATCAAGAGAGAATTTTCACAGGAACATTACGCGTTGTGTCATCTTTGGCATTGCGTCTCCAATTAATCAAGTGTTTGATGTGACTGGCCTCACGTTGTGCTCCACGCCCTCCGGGCCCTCATGAATGAGCCTCTTGTAGCAACTCCAGAACTCAGCTTCAGTCAGGAATCTTCATGCATTTTTCTCGTTTTCCACGGGAGATGAATATGTTTGCACTTCTATGTAAGGCGTGATTGCGTGCTTAAAATATGGAGGAGCAGACGTGTTGGGAACTAATCACCATGTAGAATAATACACTGGAAAATGTCTACGCTGCTTTGCATCGTTTGTCCAGGAGACTTTATTCTATCCCACCATGATTCGTACAATAAACACGAGTCTTTGTGCATCTGTGATCTGTTTTGGTTGTGGTATCCATTCAGCTCCCTTTTCTAAGCAGGCTACTGTCTGCCACCTGCATCCCTGTGGCGCCGCTCAGATGTGGCTTTTAGTAATACCTGCACTACAGTCCACTCATGTCACGCTCAGACGTGGCTTACCGTATTGGGGAACATAAAAACCACATTGGCACGAATGATTTTTTTTAATCCTTCACGATTTGTGGACAAATAAATATTTCAGTGGACAGGTGGTCGCAGCTAAATTTGGCCGGAGAATGCCGCCGCATATAAGACTGTGGGCAGTGGTACATTTGTTTGATTCTAGTGGGAATGTCTCCAGTCGCCACTCTTTTGTGGCAGTACTATTATCAGCAGCGAGAATCTTTAAAGGTCACATACATACATAAACAAAGGCCTTACTAGATTAACAGTTGAATCAGAATTATAGACGTGAGACTGACAGTCCCCTTAAGATCTCTCAATTTTAGTTACATTTGAAGGAATTGTTTCTCCCATAAGTTGCCATTTTTGTTCTTGTCTTTTTATTAACACCTTCTGGTTATACTGAGGTCAAATAGTAGCAGGGGTCTTGATTTTCTTACCTGACAGGAACAAAAAGGGAAAATAGCTCAAAGTTGCTGCACAGACATTATAATAAGTTTTACCGACTCCCGCCTCCTCACACCTCCCACTATCTTCATTTTAACCTATATTTGGTGTGACGTCTTCACCATTGTCCTCACTATGTTTTTGTTCAGGTTCAATTTGAAAAGGTTAAATGCGGGACATGTTGCAAGACCGGTGCCACTGTTAGACGTCACTATAGAGGCGTAAAGAGTAATGGCGACTTACGAGTGGAACGGTTCCCTCAAATTGTAATAGATGTTGTAATTATGTTGTAATTACAACATCTAAGAGTACTTTTATTTGATTTCAAATTATACATATGATGAAAATGTAGATCTGATAAAAGCCTTATAAGGTCCCTTTAAAAGAAAATGCTCAATGTCAAATGTTTGAAAGCGAAGAAGATTTTGAGTTGCTGCATCTGAACACAAGTCTCTGAAAGACATGGGCGTGAGCCACGCGCATTAAGGTACATGTGTCAACAGAGCTGGCCTGGAGGTGAACCCGTGGATACACCTTGTATGGAAGGAGAAGAAAAGGGAAAGGCAGAGAGAGAGTGAGAGAGAGAGATAGAGGGAGAGAGAGAGAGAGAGAGAGAGAGAGAGGGAGAGAAAAAGCAGGTGTGGTCAGCTAAGTGACTCAGCCAGAACCGAAGACCGATGAGTGACAAATCAAACGCCAATTGACAGAGCGCGCTCTGGCTCCAAACTCACTGGCTCCCCCCGCTGCACAGGTGGTCTTTGTCTCACACATGCACACACACCGCCATCGACAATTTACCAAGTGCTGCAACCTCAATGGATGATTGCTCTCTGCATTACAGAGTTTAAACTCTGCAGGAAAAACAACACTATTTGAGTTTGACAAACATTCCTGATCACACATGGTGAATCAATATTCCACAGTAAAAACAGCAACACAAATCACACCTTTTTTTTCTTCTTCTTTGTTTTACGGTATTAAGATATTGTGGACATAATCCAGTGCCCTGTATCTGACCTAGTAGTTGCAACACAACATGCCAGAATCTGACCTCATCCACACACAAGCATGACGTTTGATTAATGGGCTCTGAGGTGAAGCCTGTGTGTCTGGCCCAGGTCAGCCTTTTTGTGCTGATCCTTGAAGGGAGTGGTGAAGTTGTCCCTGTTAAATTGATGGAGCCTTCAGGAAGGAGAGAGGTAAAACAAGTGCCACATGGAGACACTTGCCGAGCCTCTTTATGTATGGCTTCTCTAGCTGTCTCTCTCTTTCTGCCTCTCTCTCTCTCCCTCGTGCACACGCACACACACTGGAACAAAGAGAAACCACTTTCAGTTGTCAGTCACACTTCTAGTTTACCTTGATAACTTTGGCATACCGTCAAACTTTAATCCATAATAGGCGTGTTTGCAAAGCAAAGAATCCCGAAGAATGATCTATTTGCTCGTTTCTTAGGTCTTGTTTAAATAAATGCATTACATAAACTCTTTCTGTATTTGTTTGTAAACACCAGGCTATGACGTATTGAGCAAATTTGCTCTCATGTGTGGTCACGAGGGCGCTGAAGGAGCTCATAACGGCTAGGGATTTCACTCAGAACAGTGTTTCATCAAGTGAAAATTCAAGCATCTTTTTCAATATATGCATATGTGAAATAAAATAATGAAATTGTTTTAAGTAAATTTGGGTGCAAAGTCCTAAATTTGAGGTTTCCGCGCCAAAGACGGTTCAATCCAGCATTGCTCCATTTCCTGCCTGCATCCATACATTAGTGTAAAGTTCAGGATTTCCCCTTTGCAGACACGAACCACTGACTCGCAGCCTCATGCCGATACCATTGCAGAAATTTTGTAAATATGAAATGCTCCGTCATGCTCGGCGTGTTAAACATCTTACGAACAGACTCGCAGCCCAGCCTCCTGTCTGCTTCGCTGTCTGTACTCCACCTCAGGAGACGGGGATTAGAGGCCTTGGAGGACTGACTGTATGGATGGCGTATGAATAACTTGAGTGAGGTGACAGACGGGACAGATCGCGTCTCATCACCAGTAAAGCCTCGGGGCTCCCATAGGGGACCAGTGCATCACGCACAGAGCTACATAAAGGGCCGCCGCAGACGAAGGCCTGGTCAAGGCCTAAGCTATAGAAGCCCTGACATCTGGCTTCCTTCTATGCGCCACCGCCAACCTGCTACCCCAGTCTGGCAGCTATATGCACTTCATTATTACGCCTTAATGCGCACTTGAATCACAGTCAAATTTTAGCAATATGTGTTTTTATTGCCAATATATAAAGGCTATCTGATAGGAAGTATCCCCCCTACAGTAAGTTACACCTGCGTGTAATATATGATGCATGCAGCACCTTTATATTTCCCATTTATGTATAAAATGTGCAGTCTGTGTTGCTTTTGGCCAAAAAACTGTAATGATAAAACTGTGATGAAACAATAAAGGCAGGCTCAATCATTTTGAGGGGAAGATACACAGCAGGTGGTACGAAAAGCTCTGACAGAACCCCTGATTTGTGCAGAATTGTGTTGCTTAAAGGATATGGCCACCAGATGCCCATTTGGACGAAAATCTAGGTTTCGGTCTAATCTGTCAATTTTGGAAGCCAAAAACGTGTCAGCTTTGAGAGCAATTCAAGAAACTTTGGTGTGAATACTGTTCCAAAACACTTTTTTGACTTTACTAGATTGAGATTTATCAGGCATGTGTTTTCAATGTTGTGATAACAATTATATTTTATTAATCTTATTGACAAATTTCAAGCCGTACATGTTTTTTTATGATGAGTTGATTGCTTTTGTGCTGGGCGCACAGGACCTCAGCAGTCCTGGGGACGTAGCCATAGATGGCAGTGTTTTGCCTTATTTTTAACAGCCTACTCAGCTCTTTGGCTGCACAGAAATAAAAAAATTGTTTGAAGGGTTTTGGTTTTTTGTTTTTTCAGCTTGGAGTGCAAAATTAGATTTTTTTTTTTTTAACTGAATACTTTCTTCTTTATTTTGCATTAACTTCAATTTTAATGTAATACAAAACAGTGATTTTTACATTTTAAACATCTAACAAACTGTGTGTTTCTCCTTACAGCGTTAGATTCTTATTACTTTATACATCAGGTTTCATTTCGATATATTTAGAGTCATTTTTGTGAAGAGTAGCATCTAAGTAACTTTTTTATTTTTTTTTCCTGAAATGAATATAAATGAAAAACCTGTTTAAGTAAACAATTATATTCATTTCAATTCATAATTTCCTGTGTGTTGAATTATTCGTGAATTCTTTGGACTTCTTTAACGTGTCCCTGATACATTTTCATACAGGTATTAAATAAAATGATAGATTATTTGGTATGGAGTACATTTTGGCCCATTTTCTAGTTTTTGTAGAAAACCATCAAGATTTTCTCATTTTATTTGCCAACATATAGCAGATTTGTTGGAAAGTTCTGCCTCAATAAATTGTGTTTGAGCAACAGTGAATTACCTTTGTGTTTTGCTCCGATCGGTCCAAGGTCGGTTTTATATTCGACTGAAATCATAAAATGACACTTGAGATAAACAGAATGTTTACCTTCCCCATGTGAGCTGAGGCTGATATGTAAATTCAGCCTTATTCTTTCATCAAATTTGCATTTGCCCTCTTAACCAAACACTACAGGGCTCCAATTCAAACAGCACTAATGATGGCTGGCCCTTTATGACCGATTGCCGTATCGGTGAAAAAAGGGGAAGAGCAATTTAGCCCGGAATGAAAGGAGTAAGGCATAGTAGCTATCTGTGAGTGGCTGACAATAATTGGATCAACTTTGCAGAGAAATGGTCGTGTTTTGATGCTCTAGTGGCTGACTGGCAATCGGCTGGCTTTTTCGCCTTTTATCTGCTGCTGCCAGACCTTTCCACTGCCTCCATTCCACGGCCGCCTAATCAAACAACTTTTTAATAAGACTAAACAGCATCTCCACAGCCAGAGAACAGAGCAGGGCTTCACAGCGCAGGGCTTCACAGCGCAGCGGCGAGAATCCTGGGATGAATGTCAATCAACGACGTGACAAGCTGTATTTCAGCAACGAGAACTTTGAAACAGTAGAAGGAAGATTCAGCTTCTACAGGTTGGGTAGAAGCTGTACGTCTCTCCCAGAGCTGCAGCTAAATTCGCTCCATGACTGCATTTTATAAATGCATTTTGCAGATCACAGAGGTTTATATTTCTATTCTTATACCTGAAATTGCAGGTTTGTGTGAATGTTTGGTGATGTTAGAGGTCCTTTTCTCCGGCCGCTCTGTCTCATGCAGACTTATGGCTGCTCGGCAACATGGACAGGCGGCTTTACAGTAAGAAGGTTCAAAGTGCTGTCACAAGCCAGCCGGGAATGCTGTCCGTCCTTGTTGCTGGATAAAATTGATGCTCTGGAGCCCACCGCGAGCCCACCAGCTGCTGCGTGTCCATGTGGCCACAGAGAAGTTAACAAGCACCAAACAAAACAAGTGACAAAATGCAACAAAAGGGCAGCAGCGGGTGAACGAGGCCTAACGGGGCTGTCTTAAAGGAGGATCTCCCCTACAACCAAAAGAAGGCAAGGCAGAGAAGGAGGACCTTGATTTGGGTCCTTGCTAGGTAACTGAGGATCTTATGTTTGGAATGTGTCTCCCTACGCCTCTGATATCCCACCCTGCAAGTCTTCTGGCCATAGGTCACACAATTTCTCTTTGTTCACGACGCCTCAATTATGTATTTCCTTTTTTTTTTTTGATAGAAAAAAAGAAACGATGCCCTTGGAAGGGAACAACAAGCTCACATTTTGAGTGTGCCTGTCAAATTGCTATCTAATTGTTGCAGGGCTTCAGGGGGAGCTGATATCTGCTTTTCTCTCGCCGCCGGCTGCCGGCCCCACCATTCACAAAGCCCGGGGATGCCACACACATTCTGTTTGTTCTACATGAGCAAACAGATTGTAAACTGGCTGATAATTTTTGTACTGACAATGTCATTTACGGCTGTCAGCCTTTTGTCTGCTCTGTTTGCTTTATTCAAATATGAACCGAGTGGACCTCCCCACCGCCGCTCACTTCTGCATTAAAATCACATCAATTCACTTCCATTTTGTCTTATCTGAAATTCATTGGAGGCAATCACTTGGTTGAATGCTCTGCCGTTGCCATGGAGACCAAAGGTCCTATGTGGACTTCAGAAGGATTAGTAACTTGTAAGATTTAAGTCCTGAAGTACACAGTTGCTTTGTTGTGTCTCCCTTTGATTTGATGGGGAGGAATTTGCTTCTTTTTTTTTTTACTTTGGACTGAGGTGAAATAAATAAATCTGGATATATTTTAGTATCCTCTGGCAGGATTGATAAATATTCATCAACTCCCCCCCTTTCGCTGATTTATCTCCACATTTAAAAGCCACTCTCGTACTTATTTGCCTGACCCTGATCTGCATTCATACGGCGTGGTTGATCCCAGCAATGCACCAGTGAAAATGACATTTCATTCCCGCATCGCTGTGCTTCATTTGTCAAGCAGCCATCTTTGTGCTGAAACTACGACGGTCCAAGTGGCACGCAGAACCGGGTGCTCTGGTGGCACCTACTCGCCGCGCTCGGGGACAATAACTCCAACTCAGCGAAACGAGCAGGGGTGCTCTCTCGGCGTTTGCCTCCCGGGGTGTCCCACGCCGCTCCTAAGGCATCCCCCCCCCCCAACCCCACCCCCTTTGTTTGCCAAGGTCAGGGCACAAAGTGCTGAGTTATTCACATCAAACTGTCTGGCTGGAAGCGGCTGCAGATGTTACTGTTTTTTGTGTTTGGTTTTGTCTCCTCGCGCCATCTTTTTCTCTCCCTTGCATCTTGTCAGCTCTGGCTGCCAGGGCGCTTGGCGTGTGAGTTTTTAAAAAGCTGAAAAAACGTGGCCTGTGAAAGAGAAGTTAAGGCCTTGGCTCCTGCACCTAGTGAATCGGTTGTTTTGGGGTTTTTTTCCTTTTCCTTTACAGCCAAAAGTACAAAGCAAACAGTCTGAAGTTAATGGATTCATTTTTAGTTGGACCAGGCAGTTTGTGCGCAACAGAGAGCCGCCTCTTTTTGTCCTTTTTACCATCAATGCTAACATCTATTAGGCTACCCCGCATTGTCGTCCCTGACAGGTGGTTTTCAGAACTTAATGCATCCCAAATATTTTCTCCGATGTCCAACAAAGGAGGAGAACAAAAGAAACGTTTTGAATAGTTTGTACATTTTAACTAACAAAAGGGACAGTCCACATCAAAACACTGAATAAAGTTTATAAAATACGCCGTAGATGCTTGGAGTCATTTGCATCTCATTTCCTTACTGAATTGAGCCGTACACAAAAGTCATTTTGGCGTTTGGTCTGCCGAAAGAATAGATACAATAATATATTTGTTGACGCATTAGGATGTGATATCAGTTATTATTAACAGAAACATTGAAAAGATTTCCAGGGGTAACTTTATATGCTGTGTTTTTTCATAGCTTACAGAAGTATTCACGACATTGGTCTGTTTGTCTGTTTGTCTGTTTGTCCGTTTGTCCGTTTGTCTGTTTGTCTGTTTGTCTGTTTGTCTGCTAGCGGGATCAGACAAAAGCTCCTTGACACATTTTAACAATTTTGACAGCGATGACCTCAAGTCACATAAATTTTTCTTTTAATAGTATTTTCGTCTCTTGTGCAAAAGCCACTCGGTGGGTTTTAATTAAACTTAGTAGAAAGATTGTTAATTCATACGGAATTCGTTCAATTTTGGAGCAGATAAAAAAAAGAATATCCTTTTTTCTTCTTTTTTGAGAGTTGCAATCTAAGTTTAGATGTATGTTTTTTTAGTTTTGTGTATGGTTTTTGGGATTTTCACAATTTGTAAATCAAGCATTAACTACTCGGGAGTTTATTGTGAAGCTGGTTGGAAATATGTGAACAATATAATATACAACAATATAAATATGTGTCTGATTTCTCAGCCACTCATGTCAAGTTTTACAGAGCACTCATAATATTTTAGGGATTTCCTGCATTTTATTTTAAACCCTTTAATGTCTTGCTCAACTGTTTCTTTTAGCATATATTTAGTCTCTATTGCTTATTGAAAACGTAATGTATGCCGCTTGACTGAACCTCTTTACAATACGACCCAGTAGTTACATGTATACATTAAAGAAAAAGGGGCCAAGGATGGAGCTCTGCGGGACACCACAGGTCAAAGCGGCCCCGATGGGGAGGCAGTAACTATGGTAATAAAGACGGTCCTATTCCATTCCAAGTATGATTTTTTGGTATGTTATAGAATTTGAGGATTTACGTAACATAATTCTGCAACTTAAAACAACCAGAAAAGTCTAATATGGCTCAAATAATTTTCTAAAAACATTTTTTAGCAAAATGGAATTTTCCCATTTTACAATGTCAAATGGGAAAATTTGACATTGTAAAATTATATATATCAGTTCATATACATGAAATGATATATATTTCATGTATATCATGAAATACAAAATTTCTTCATGAAATAATTTCATAAGTCTGACTTTCTTTACTGTTAAAAAAAAGATTAGATTAATACATGAGATAAAATACACAAAGAAGTCCTTTTTTCGGTGATGATTTAAGGGTTAAAGGTAGTTTAACTACCACTAAGGGGATGAACTCAGAGACCCTGAAATTGGTCCGCAGTGGTTCTGAGTGTCGGGGGGAAATTCTTTGTACTGAGGAAGTTTCTGGATTTAATGGATTGCTGATGGTATGCTCCCAAACCTTGAAACTAGTTCTAATTGCACATTGTTTTTGTGGGGAGAGTCGGGTTTGCTCTGTATTTTGGACTGTATTTAGTGTTTTAATGTGTTTGTTCTGATTTATCATAATTAATGTAAGCTGCACATCATTTGGCCTCCGTCCAGAAACTGCAGATGAAAATTAGCTCTTAGCTTTACCTGCTACTATACATATATTGTGCATTGTCCCTACTAAATAAACAATAATAATAAAAATATAAATAAAGTAAATGTCGTATTGAAATCCATAGGACTCATTTTGTGAAAATATCATTTAGGAATGAAAAGGCTTATCTTATAGGAGGTTGTCATCGGAGATATTTGTTGACGTGCCTTCATGACGTTTTAGTGAACCTATTATTTGTAAATGTTTTTGTAACATTTAGGATTTCATTCATTGTGTTAATTTTTCATTTAGATTTTTTTGGATATACTGAACAACAACTACAAGTAATGAAATTGGAATGTGTGTCAAGAAAACTGCACAATTGGGATATAGTTTTTCTTTAAAAGCTTTCACATAAATAATGATACCATTGCGATTGGAAATTTCCGAGGTAGGTTTTCGTTAACAAGGAGTCATAATATGAAGATCAAACTATTATGGGACTGTTGCTTTAAGGCGGGTTCATATAATGGGAAAAAACTGAGCTGCTGTGGCAGAGGTTTTGCAATATCTGGGTAAAAATTTGGTTGATAAATGAACTTTGAGTGTGACTTTGTTTTGTAAAATCTCAGACATTTAAGCAATATGTCAATAATTGCTATTGCCATGTCAACATTGTGAAATTTGAGAGGTAAACAAAAGTGCTCTCTGCTGGCCTGGTGGAACCTGGGGCATCTAAACAATCAATGCCCATTTGCAATTTGGTATTTACCTGATGTTGACATCAATGAAAACCTTCTAAATTAAGGTCATTTTGTCAGATATCACATGACATTACACATGACATTTGGGAAGGATAACAAGGCACTGAATATAAAGTAAAGGCAACTAAATCCTTTTCATTTTAGGTCAATACACAAATTGTCTTTTTCTTTTTCCTGAAATGCATGAAATCACATCAAAAAAAATAATGTTTCCACAACACACTCTTCAACAACGAACAGTTGGCAAGTATCACTTGTTTTATTTTTTTTTTCCAGCCTCGAACATTGCGGGTTTCACAGAGATTCGCCTCTGGAAAAGGTTTTGACAGAGTCTTGCCACTGCCTGTCGAGACACTATTTCATCTATGGAGGGAGGATTATTCTCAAATACCAGCGCCAGTTTGAACAAAAGAAGCTGATGATGGCAAATTAGGCTCGGGCTTTTTCTGTTGGGAAAAAGAAGAGAAACCTCTAAATTCTTACTTGGTGGTCTCCATTTATCCATAATGATATATTCACCTACAGTTTACGTGATTACGCAAGGGAGCGATCAAAGTAGCGGTAATGGACCATTAAACCGGCATTTTATTCAATGGATCATTGCGCCATGAGCGAGCCTTTTACTGCATTAAAAGCTTTAAAGAAGACATGATAAAACAGAGTGGGTTACACTTTGGTCAAGGACGAGTCTCACTGGTTCGTTGACAGTCTTTATTGTGCCAAAAGGGAATGGGAAATCAATGAACCTGACCTGTCCAATCCAGTGTACCTATAGGCTGACTGAGGTCACTGTCAGGAAAGATCTGGCTCAGCAGAGTACACAGAAAACTTTGAAAGGTCCTCTGGGACATTTTCAACAAAATGGAGATATGGGCATGTCAATACAGCACCTCAGCTGCAGTACTCCATTTCCTGCTCAGCAAATGCAGCGGAGAAATTGCATTGAAAAGCTCCATATAGAGAGCAAAGTGCGCAGACGCAGATCAAAGATACACATCAGAATGTGTCAGATCAGCTTTATCTTCTCCGTCTCGCAGCTTCTGCTGCTCCGATCTGCTGCACAGTTGGCCGCGCTATTGATCTGACTGTGGCTAAAGACACTTCATGTACCCTGAAAGACTGCTACACAAAGCGGTGACACTGATAGGGCCACACTGAGGTGGGTCCTTTTGTTCCTGCCTGTGTGTGGGAGTCGGACTAAGGATGGGGGTGGGGGCAGTGCTTTGAGCTGACCCACACGGGACAAACTTCAAGCAACTTAGAGTCTGCTTTGGGGTTAAACTGAAATGTTGCGCTGTCTTTTAATCTCTCTGGCACATTTCCCTTCCAGTCATTTAAAGTCGTCACATTCGTACGATGACTAATCCACTTTAATCCACCCTTTTTGCCGAGACTTGCTATTTTTGAAATGTCAGCCCTCGATTTTTATGCTAAAAATATAATCGATATTCCATATCATCACACGGTTTCTCAGTGAAGTTCTGCCAAGTTCATATCATCAGTAATGTTTGTGCGTTTTGCTCGGACTGAAGGGTTAAACCTTTCTTTGTACGCCGCCTGAAAGGGAAAGTCAGTTTGCAAAGCAGTGGCTGTCGACAAGGCTGCCTTTTCGTCGTCACACACAAGTAGCCTACATGTAGCCACATGAGACTCCTGCCTGCACATCTGGCTTTTATTTTCGTAGCTAAGGAGTATCTAAACAGTGCTGGATCCAAAAAGCAGCTCTGTTGTTTTAGGCCCAGGTGGAAGGGATGTTGGTTACCGCACAAAGAATTCTCATTGCACGTTGATTTCTGCCTCACCTGCATTCCATGCGTAACATATCACCACTTTATTGGGCATTTGCTTTCATTGTTTTCCTCAAAGGACTTCAATTTGATAGGATTATCCATTGTTTTGAGCCTTGTTGTAGTAGTCTTAGTTTATCCGAGTGTAGGAGCCGTGTTGGGCTGTTTGAAAGAGCCGTGGCCACCCAGGTTTCACGCGGTAGCAAGGGATGACTCTGCAGGCAAAGAATGACTGATAGGCCTCCCAGAGGGGGATAACGACTTCCGGAAGGCGTGTAGGTAGTTTATTTCATGCTTTGTAGATAGCTCATGGCTAATTGGCCAAACCGTGTGCGTCAAAATACTGTAGTATAAGCATATGAAAGTCACAAATAAAAATAGGTGTCATCTGTGAATAGCGAAACAGTTGTTCTTTTTCATACCATAGCTGGCGTTGGAGAATTGAACAAAAATATGTACAACCTCTTAAAAAAATGCTAAATCAAGTCAGGTCAATTCCAAGGAGTATTACACCAAAACTTGTATCCAGAGATCCTGATATCAACTCAGCCCTGCCTCATTTAACTGGCTGCTAGCCCAGCTTTGAGTCCGGATTATACCCAGACTCTACATACACCCTTTTGTTCCCCTCCAGCATCTCAATGCCATCCTCTGCTATTTACAATGCTTTGGCATTTCACTCCAGTGGAACATAGGGTGTCCCTAATTAGATCATAATGCTGATCTGTTGTCCTGATTAGCATTGAATAGACTTTGATCAGCATGTATTATCAGATTACCGTGATAGCCCACCTTCGGATTAAGACAAGGTCCACACTCATTGTGCTCTCTTGCTGGGAAGAAAGAAGGGTGTGTGAGCTGCTGGAGGATTAGGTCCGATGCCGCCTTTGTATGCGGGAAATACCACTTTATCAGGGTCCAGCAATGAGAAGGGGGGAGTGGGCTGCTCTTTCAGGGGAAGCAATCTTCTGTACCCCGGCCTCTCTTCCAGGGCCCAGCATCCTTTGTGGAGGCCCAGTGACCAGCGAGACACACAAGGGATGCCACACCCCAGTCTGGCCTGTTTACCCAGGGAAATAATCACTAATTTTGGAATAATCATGTCTCCCGCTGACCAAGACTAATTGAATGGTGGCATGCATAGAAGCATTGGACTGGCTTTGCATTTCCTCCGCCTTGTCAATGGTGTTTGGCCAGGCAGCTCAGACTGATTGATCCCCAGGGCCAGAACAAACCATGGATCTCTGGACACAGAAAGGCAGAGCAGAAAGATGTAGAAACATAAATAATCATGAATATGCCTCCACTCCCCTGCTGTGATGATCCCCAGATTTTAGAATTGAGGAATGTTGGGAAACCCATCAGTGCCATTGGGATAATATGGCTGCATTGTGCTGACAAGGATAGTCCGACGAAATATGTGACCCAGTCTAACCTAATCTAGAAATCCAGATTTCATAGAGATGGCCCATTCATAAACATGAGAGCACTTGCATTGCCTTATTATGTCGCCATGTCACGATGTTATTGCCAGCTTTAGCAAAGAAAGAACCATCCCTTGTTAATAAATGGGTCATCCCTGTTGACATTTTTCCCAGCAGGGTTTCATTTTGATCACCCAAATTATTAACGAGTTCAGACTCCATGAAAAAGGATTTAAGGACTTCACTCCTTCAGTCCTCATTCACTGAAGGTGAAAGCCAAGCTGAATGAAGAAATGGAACATTTCAAATCATCTTTTCTAATGGAAGATCCTTCCAAGTTTTAGGCGGAGCTTAAGGCAACAAAAGAAGCCGATGCAAGTGTTTCATGTTTGTTTGGTACTTTTTGAGGGGGAGAAAAAAATCCTCTAAAATGTGGATAATTATAAGGAGCACAAGAGGCCACTGCCAGTCTTAGAACTTCAGCAAAGTATTCTTTTTTTTTTCAGGACTGGAAAATTCAGAAGTGTGAGTCTATATTTTATATATATTTATTCATACCCCTCCTTTAACAGTCCCTTAATAGATAAGTATTTAACCTGTAAATATATGGTGGGTAATTACCACAGGTTATAAATACATCAATAGAGATATACTACAACTGACGTATTTACCCAGTAAATATATGGTAAATTTAGATTAGCAATATAATATCCCCTTTCCCATGCAATACACACAAACTTGTACAATATAGGTTCCGATATATAATGAAGGAAAACATAACTATCGACCCAGCAAGTAAGCAGTAAGGAACCTTTGTCTATTTCCATGTTATTACCATATTCTTACCACGTCGTTTATAATTACCCAGAAATACATTGTTATTAGCACATATCTGCTGCGTAAATATTGTTTTTTTTATGTAGTTTTAGTTTTAGTTTTATTTACATATTTATTATCAGTGGTAATGACCCAATAATGAATTGTAAATTACCATAAATACCTTGTAATTAACTCTAATTCCTCTGTATATACCTGTTTACGACAATTGGTAATCCCCCAATGATACAAAATCATTACCATATGTTTTCAGTGATAATACCTAATAATTAGGGGACTGTAAAAGGAAGGATTAACAAAAGGTTTTTGCTTAAGCACTATGCATTTAAAATAATAGATTACTAATATTATTCCAAATGAAAGATGGTGATAAAATATGCATTTACCTAAATAACAACATGAAGAAGAAAACATAACATCATATGATAAAAATTGTAAATTCTGGCTTTACATCAGACAAAAACAAAGATGAAATATACAGTATCCATAAAATATAACACGTTTTCCATAAACTCCCCAATACATGCACACACCTAAGAATATAAAGACACAGGAAGAAAGGAGGGCTGATATCAAGGTTCCCATCTGCTGTCAGATCAATATTTTGTGCAAGCCTTGTAGGCCTGTCTGTTTACCCTAGGCATCTGTGCCTAGCATACCAACCCAGCACAATGTTTGAGCATGTGACTGTGTAATAATGGCAGATAGGAGAACTAATAGCCACCGCAATATCTGTAGCTTGACCCAGTGTGCCTCTCCCTAATTGATCTATAGATTAACATCAGACACATCAGTCAGAGGTTAACCTTTTCTGTTACCTGCACTGTCTTTGCTGTGGATTATCAAGCAATTGGAAGGCTGACAGCAACCTGCAAGAAAGGATAACCGCAGTCTTCATTTTAATGTGTTTCAAAGAAGAAAGAAAAACAGCAACGGTTGTAATAACAGCGTTATAACAGCACATTTATTCTAAAAGTTTTTTATCATTTGAACGCATTGTACTTATAATGTGCATTTCTTTGATGCAGTTGAAAAGTTTATCTTTGCCATGGATTTTGTGTCATCTTCCTCCTCTGTGGTTTCTTTCACAAAGTGTCTATTTCACCGGTGTAGACTCATCGAGGTCAAGCTACAGCGGCCGCGGTCGGTCCCACAGTTCCCTTGGCCTATATGTACACTTGGTCTAGCTATGTAAACTTTGACATGTGGGTGTCAATCTCTCCCATATTTACCATGGGCTTTATCAGACCATGAT
This sequence comes from Lophius piscatorius, assembly GCA_009660295.1. Taxonomy (NCBI): domain Eukaryota; kingdom Metazoa; phylum Chordata; class Actinopteri; order Lophiiformes; family Lophiidae; genus Lophius; species Lophius piscatorius. The sequence goes on from VRLP01000062.1 coordinate 87,044, forward strand.
TAGTTTTCCGAGCAAATTTGGAAGTAAAAAGAAAAACACCACTCGCAGTTTGTAAGCCAACACTGCGTGTGCCACTATTGGGCACTGCATATTTACAAGGGTCCTGCTTGTTTTGTTAAGGCTTTCCCTGTAGGTACATGTCAACTGAGGGCTTTCGGAAGAAGCAGGGGTTTATCAACAAGCAGGGAAGGGTGTGTTTCCCCGGCAGGTTCATGTTTGTTAGCTGTGCCATTCCTCTACTTGTACTGTAAATACTTAAAGCGTGCTGGATGTCAACACTAGGGCTTGAGTGAAACTGTGACAATATCATCAACAAGCTTGTCCAGACCCTCTAGAACAAACAAAAGATGGAAACACACGAGGCAGTTCATAATGCCCTCAAACTAAGGAAGTGGTTCTGTATTAAAATAAGACGGATGTGATTATTCTCATTTATTGCATTAGAAGAACAACGGTGTGGAACATCCTCAGATTGAACTTGATAGGATTTTATTTGTGGACGCTGGTCAATGACATACGAGGGCCCTAAGTGTTTGCCTCAAACAAATGGTCGCTACTAAACGTGTACTCAAGCCAGAGTAAATTTGATTGCGTTGAATGGAGAGAGGAGGGATGGCTGGGCCATTCCTGTAAACACTGGAGAAAGAGAAACATTTGCTATGACACGGATAAAGCAAAGATGATAATAGCATGCAAATGTTGGCAGATGCAACAAAGCAGTTTGCTTTTACAGACCTTGAAGAGTCCTCGTAGAGGAGTGACACTGACTTTAGCTTGTACATGTCCGTTTGCAGTCCTGTCAGGAAGCTTGGTACAAGAACCAGCGCAAACTTACAGCACAGCAGGTGGACGCTCCTATAACGACTCGTCAACGCGTCTGAGCCGACGATGACTCTCCTCATCTGAGTTCAATTTCATAACCACCGGCGCTGATCTCGTCAAAATTATTAATGCTGAAGTTCGACTTCCTCTCCCCCATGTTACCATCCAACCTGGATTGCTGCGGGGTGTCATGGCAACCGCGGGAACGCTTGGTCTCTGTTTAATAAATGTGGTAGGACCAGAGCGAGGGTCCCTTATTGACCACTCAGGAAGAGATTAAACGCTGGTGACATTTCAGAGCTGGAATTTGCAATTTCCACAAATATGAGGGCGTCCTCCAGCCCGGCATGACGGCACATAAAATCAATACAAATAACCTGAATCCCTAATACCTTGATCCCTGTTAGTGGAGGGATGCATTACAACTAAGACACTGGGAAGTGGGAGACACAGCCCTCCATAACCCCCCTACCACCACCGCCAGGCTCACTGCTGATTCCTATCGACTGTCTCCAGGCCAAACACAGACGCAATAACAATTAGGTGGGACACTGGCCCAATTCTCTCCCTCTCACACAAACACACACACATATGTCGGTAAACACACACGCTTATACAGCACTACATTCGTCTAGCTTTTTACCAATTCTGTTGTTTCCTGCGGTTCGAAAAGCATAATTATGAACGAATCATTCGCCGTTAGAGGCTATTAGATGCCACACAACATGCTTCTCGAAGCCAACGTAAACATGCCTATTGATATTCAGACTGTGGAGAAGATATCTTTGGGAACACGTTGGCCACACCCGTTGTGAGTCATCACACCAAGCAGGATTAGCGGGCTTACCCCAGACTTAGCCAAGGGGAGACACTGAAAAGAAAACAGCTCTCCGTCTTTATATCCTCTTTTCTGTCTGTTGCAAAAGCCAAAATTGGGTGGGTAAAGGGGGGTGAAGGTGTGTTACTCTCTACTGTAGCTACTGGGTAGAGTCTAGCTGGTGCTGGGGAGTTTTTGTCCACTGAGCCCTCACAGAATGGCAGGTGAGGTGGGGCAGGTGGCTCTTCAACTGCTGGGAGAGCAGTTGGCTCGTCTTCAAAGCAGACGCCTGTGAACGTCACACCGCTTTGAGTGCTCGCAAACAAAAGGAAAACAACTGCGAGGCTTATATGTTGGGAAACCTGCTCTTATCAAGAGTGTGAAGTCACCTGCGATTGCTTCAAAGAGTTAAAAAAAAAAAGAAAGAAATGTTGCTACTATCAGTCGATGTTTAAAATATTGTCTGTTAGGCTCAGCTGTACTGCTTCATTTCCGGGTGATTGTGATGTGGCTTCACTACCTTTCTATGGAGGTGATAACAGTGCACCTGCTGTCTCGGCTTCCTGCATCTGACCACAGCCAGGGCAGCTCCACCCAACCGGCACTGTTTTCTGTCTACAGGTGGTGGTGGAGGTAAAGACCCTGAGGCAGGGCCAGATGCACACCTTTATGGCAAAGAGTTCCGTATTTAATGTAGGATCAGCTTTTTTTTGTTTTTTTTTAGTCCTCTCCTTGTTAAAGGAGATAGTAAGTCCAGCAAACTTTGCTTTAAAGGGCCAGTCCACCATTTTTACACTGATTCAATTTGTCATTTAAAATACTAAAGAGTCTGCAAGGTTGATGATGTCATTATATAGACCCTATTTATTATCCCACTTCTTAAAGTGGATGAGAAATATGAAAAATATTAGTAGATGGAGTTTAAATACTTCATGAAACTGTTTTATGTATCGCCTGTATTGATGTTTTTTAGTTTGTCTGCTGGATTACACAAAAACTACTGAGCAGATTTTAATGAAACTTGGTCAGATGTTAAGTCTTTGCCCAGAATAGACCCGATTTAATGTCGGTGTCAATTGCACTGCAAGATTGAGCCTTTCCCTGTCATCTTCTTTATTTGACAAGGAATAATTCAGGGATCTTGATTAAAATACAATTATTTGGGAGATTGGTATCTATAGACATGTGTAGTTTGATGCAGACACAAACAAAAAGCCAGCTAAAATCATTTCTATGTAGTAAGGACAATAAAATGCAAATGAAAGACTATTAAATCTATTTTTATATACAGCAGGGCTATTTTAAACACAGTTGTAAACAGAAATCAAGTTTGAAGGTTGAAAATCAGCAGAAACTTGTGGTTAAAACAAAACAGCAATACTGCGGAAAACATCGAGAAAAAAGAAAGTGATGAATACGAAAGTTTGAAGGTCGCCCAGATTCAATGACAGCACTGTTTAATCTCTAATAATGTAGTGATCGATTGCAAATTAGCAATGGTACATGTTTGGCAAAAGAAGTCTTTCGTTTAATAAAACAGAGCCTGATGACTCAGAGATTTATTTTATGTCTTTAAAATGTTATTTTCCCACCATAAATATAGTGTGCTGTTTGGGGGGTACTTTTTTGAAAGTATAATTCCAAAAGGGAACTGGTATAAAAGGGTTGGGAACCACAGGTTGAGACTCCAGGGAGCCTCTCAGCTGACTTAAGCTCAACATTAGCTGCTGCCACGCTGAATTAACATTTATTATGACACATTTATCTTGTATATCTTGATTGTTTCATAAATGTTGTCTCTTTTTACAAATAAATGCACTTATACTACATCAAGGACGATATTGATGTCTTGATACAACATTTTGTATTCATGTATTTCTTTATTTTTACTATTACTATTTTTCATTGTGAGTGACAATAATGATTTTGGGTTTACATTCAGAATCCTACATTCACATTATGGTATACGTGATTCTTTTGTCTCGAAAACAGCATTAGACCAGTTTTTAGAGAATTTTTTTAATTGTGTGGATGTTATTAGAAATCATTCATTGGTTTTTTAAGGGGCACTGAAATAAATCACCTCAGCTAGTCACAGATACGTGCTCAGAATTTGTTTTTGGTTATTAAAATCACAAACACACACACTCTAAGAAATAAAACATCATATTTACTTAATTGATATATCAACCGGTCTGGGTTGTAAAGTAGTTTGAATAAATGGGAAAATCATTATGAAAGTCATTGTTACCACGTATATGTTCAATTAATTGGTGCTACATTATAAAATTGGGATGTATTTAACAAACAAAGTTAAGTTTAATTTACTTCCTACAATGATGTTGCAGGTCTTGAATCTTACTTAACCCAATTACAGTATTTAATCCAAAAACATTTTACCAGTACATCAAAGTAATGACGCTCCCTTGTTTTAAAGATCAAAGATGCAACTATTCAGTTCTTTCAGCAGAAGAATCGATATCATACAACAATCCGTGTTGAATTCACTGACCACAATCATATAGATCTAATATCTTTTAATATTTCATTAATGCAATGACATCACCTGGTTTTAATTGTCAAATATGCCACATTGAGTTCCTTCAACATAATAATATAAGTAATGCAAACAATATCCATGTTATGGAACACAATTATCTTCCATGTACTAATCACAGTTATGTTGAATTGTTTAAACATAGTTATGTTGATGGTACTTAACAGAATTATATAATTCCACTATATTTCAATATTTTGTTAATGTAATGGAACTGCCTTCTTTTGTTTAGGAACTATTTACTTCCTCCAATATAAGATATTAAGTAATGCCAATGACGGAGAGTGCAGACACACAAGCGCCACATTGGAGGAGAAGTGGTCCTGCATATCTTCCTCATGTGTGCAGTGAAGTCCACATATTTATGTGAGTTGTTTCTTTTTCCAGCTCCTTAAGATGAAGGATCACTGACGGATGTGAGAACCCGAGTCCCGGCTCTAAAGCTCACCTGTCAGGAAGCATTACTGCTCCGTGCCGCGCAGGAAGACAGTTGGAATCCTTTAGCACTGATATCTTAATCTGCATCTTTCAGGAGTGTGACTCCCGATAAAGTGGTCACTAGCAGAGCAGGGGGTGGGGGCAGGTGACCAGTGACAATCATCGGCAGGTAAATCTGAAGGAGGAGACATGCCTGAACACAGCGACTCCTTCCTCCATCTTATTTTTTTTTCTCTGTTTTTTTTTTTTTTTTTTTTAAGAAACCCCGGTTGAAAGAGTTTGTTTGCAGGAGCGGGGTTTTAAAAGCGGCGGCCCAGTTAAAGCTGCCATCATCATTACACTAAGGGGTTGAACTGTGGCGGCGTAATGTGTGTACCGAGTTACTCTGTCTGTTTGAAGGGCCCTCAGCAGAAGTGTGTCTGCTGTTGACACTCCCCATTTAATATTGTTTGAATTTTTCATCAAGATCCCTAGCCTCGCTTCAAGAGCCCTTTGTTTTCTGAACTGTTTGTACATTCTTTGTGTGTGTGTCTGTGTTTGTGTGTGTATGTGTGTGTTTGTGCGGGCTTGCGTGTGTGTGTTTGCAGAGATATTTCAGATTTTTTGTTTGAAAAGTAACAAACGTAGCATGACATTACACGTGTGTGTACACATTCTTATGTCACACATGCACCATTTTCTCCTCCACCTATTGTCCATCCTGAAGGTCTGCGCTGGGGTCCTCAACTGGACATCCAGCTGCAGACAACTCTGTACCCCTCTCTTCCAGCATCTTTTGTGCAAGAGACCCTGACGCAGCCTTGAATGCAGGTCACCGCAGGTTACTGACAAAGCTCAGTGAAAAGGCGGGGGGGGCTTTTTGTGTGTGTGTGTGTGTGTGTGCGTGTGCCTTAAAGAAGTGCACACGATTAAAAATAGCCTGCCCTCCTGTCAAAGCACTGCCATTAAAAACAGCTGGGCCGGGCTCCTGTCTGCATTCAGCCACGTACAAGTTGACTCTCTCTTTGTGCCGCTATCTTGTCACAACTCCCCCTTTACTGCCGCCCTTTGTTGGCTGCTTTGTACGGGCGCCATCACGGAGGCAAAGTCAGCCTCATAAAAAGAGTTCATTTTGAATTCACTGGCCTCCGATAAACAGTGGGAACTTTCTTTTTTGTGCCCCCGTCCATAAATTTGTGCTCACTCACTGGGCCTTGTCAGTCTGCCTCAAAAGATTCTTTATGAAGCATTTCCTACTTCTTCCCTTCCACACGTTTTGTCAATTCGCCCATGTAGGTAATCAGCCTAATCGCACTTGGCTGATTTTCAGGCTGCCAGGATACCAACAGTTGGGCCACAATGCAGCACAGAGCCCACACTAATTTGATTTATGTGAGTGAGGGTAGAGAAAGGGGGGGTCTAATCTATCAGTGTGTTTTTATTTGTGGTGACAGAAACAGATTTCGATCCATTGTCACCAGGATGTCAGGTGATCCATGCCGGTGTTTTCATTTTTGCTGTCAATTATGACACATTAGAGCTTTCATTGGCTTCAGGATGAGTTCTCTGAGTCCACAGGTAAAAGTAAACACGCAGGATCCCACCCATGGAGCAGCTGTCAGTGCATGGAACAACCCCACCTGGGCAACCAAGCAAGGGGTTAATGGGAGAGGAGAGGAGGGGGACACCTCTTTGCAGCACACTTTATCCAGTTTGTCATTTTCCACGACCCCTCTCTCTCTCTCTCTCTCTCTCTCTCTCTCTCTCTCTCTCTCTCTCTCTTTCTGCCTCTCTCTCTCTCATTTTCCCTTCTCCCCTGGGCCTTCTCTTCACTCCATCCAAGGCCTTTCCTGATGCCAAACCAGCAAGCAGCAACATGCACCCTCAGGCCGACCCCCGCTCACGATGAGGACAGACTCAGAAACACACCGAGACACAGAGGAGGCACACGTCTGCGAGAAAGTCCCCCAAAGAGCTTTCTTATCTTATCTTATCACACGTTTGTCATCGCTCTTTAATCCACAGTCAATCTGTGTGTCTGATGACGCAGAACCTCCAAAAAAATACAACAATTAATGCTTTTAGGAGGAGATTTGGAACATATCACAGTTTAGAAATGATGTTATTATTAAAGGCTATGATGCATTAACATGAATAAAATGCAATTTACATTGAAGATAAGTCTTAAATCTGGTGCCTTTCTGTGAACTTGATGAATTTCAATGCATAGATTGTTTGAAGAAAAAAAACAAGGGCAATTTGTTTTTGTTGTCTGAAAGTTAATATTGATTTAAATTTGTAAAAATCTAGAGATGTTTTCCTTTTTATTTCTGTATTATATTATAATTTTTAGCCCTTGTTTGTCTTTATATGGAGCTTTATAAGTATATACACCACACATATGCTATTATACAACACCAAAACAACAACAATAATAATAATAATTACATTTATTTCTAACCTTATTTGAGTAAAAATGTGCTATTATTACATGGGGAAATACTCCACTACAAGTAAAGGCCATACATTTATGAAAACATTAATCAAAAGTAAGTCAGAGTTATCATGAAACTGTACTTAAGTATAAAAAGTAAAAGTATTCCTTGTGTACTCAGGCTTTTATTATTATTTAAAGAATATTTTGGGGTTAATATTACTGCTGCATTAATGTAGAACTTTTCATAATCCTCAGCCTGTTTCCAGTTTTATTGGTATGCATTTTCCAGAAAATACTGATTAGAAATAGTTTATTTAGCTTAAACAGCATTAGAATACGCTCCTTCTTGAAAGAAAAAACACTCTAAAGTTCATCACAAACCAACACATTTGGAGACTGGCTCTCACCGGACAGGAGGGGTATAAAAACTTCAAAGTAACTAGTAACTACAGCTGTCAGTCAAAGGTAGTCGTATTGAAAGTAGACCCTCCCACTGAAATGTAGTGGAGCAGAGGAATAAAGTAGAAGATAACGGAAATAAAAACATAAAATACAAATATGAAGTATGGGCACGAGTACACTATCTGAGTAAATATATTTAGGTCACCATATCTGCAACTGCGTATTTGAGTTACTATATCATCATTCAGCTATATTAATAGTGCATGTAATATCCCACATATATAACAATAGTGCTTTGTATCATGTGTCATAATAAATATTACCTTCCCCTTACTTATTGTGGCTAATTGGCATAAAATTGTATATAAATCATTAAAAATGAACTGAATCTCCAGTTTTGAATCATCAGCCATGATGATGAGTTTTGAGGAGGCCTTTAAAAAGCTGTTCTCTGTTGTATAACAGAGAACGTTCTGTGCAGGTCTCACAGAACGTCTCTTCCTGCACATTTTCTCCCTCACATCTCTCTGTCTCGTAGCTCTTTTGTTCCGTCTCTGTCTGCTTCAGCTTCTGCTGCGGCGCTGCTGATGATGGAAGGGATTGTCTGGTTTTATTAATATGACAGGTGAGCCTGGCCAGCTGCTACCTGAGTGTGTGTGCGTGCCGTATGTGCATGTGTGTGTGCGTGTTTGCGAGTGTTTGCGTGTTCCAAAAAGCAGCAGCTGTGTCATACACAATATGCACACATGTTCTCATATGAACCCATTCACACAGGCGAGAGTTGGCGTTTTTTTGATTTTTTTTATTTGACACATGATTTAAGCCTTTTTCAAGATGCTATGATCTGAAGTGGTTTGTCTTTTTAAACTGGTCCAACTCACAACCCAGATGCTCTGCTGCTATATTTCTAATATGTGGAATGACTCACTTATATTACCACTTTGTTTACTTCCTCTGCTCAAATCACCAGTGTAATTAACAGCGTCCCTCTGAGATGACCATCCCTGCTCTGTTATATACACTTTATGATTTGACTCATATGTAGGGGTTCAATACATCCTTATTGACTCAGGTAATTGAACACAGGCTGTATTCATAAAAGAGAATGAGTTCAGTGAATAGACAGTTATTAGAACCCAACGAGGATTTGGGCAGTTCGGTCGGCTGTGCGTCTGTCATTGACTGACTGCAGTTCAGGCGTGGAGATGGCGGCACAGAGGTCTTCCAGCTGAACCGATTGTGTTCAGAGATGCTCCATTACCTGAGTGGACCACCTTTGTCTTATAGCTCCATGTGGAAAATGAATGCACTCCAGCGGGCAGGCAGGCGTCAGAGGGGACGTATGTTTCTGCGTGAGATCTTTGGAGATGGACATTTTTGATGGTTTATCAATAGAGTTTAATAAAGCAATCCACCTTTTCTTTTTGGTTTCTTTCATCTGATTACATCATCCTTTTAGGCCAGGTTCACACTGACAGTCTCAATGCTCAATTCTGAAATTTTCATAAAATTTTTCTGGCGCTGTTTAAATTACTTTTAAAATGTGGCTGACATCGGGCTCCAGTATGAACAGTTCACCAAACCAGAATGGAAGCCACTAAAGTTAGTTTGAATGGTTTCATTTATGACGTGTCACGCAGCAGAGGGCAGAAAAATGAAAAAAACTAAAAACAGAAAGAACAAGTAAGAAGCGATTCCCGCCTGCGCAGCTTTGTGACAGTTTTGATGGAAGATGACGTCAAAGTCGCATGAAATCCGATCTGAGCGTTCAGACTGAGGTGACATTGCAATAAGTCTAACCTGTGTCTGATTTAGAACCACTTATGGAAATGGTCCAAATTGGAACTGGAAAAGATCAGATTCCATGTGGTTTGTGAAACATACAGATAGACATACATGTAGATACATATGAGGAAATAATTCGACTTTAGACACATTTTTTCTGCAGTGTTAAACGCAGCTTTATATGCTTTCTGCCAAGTTGTCTTTTGCATAAAATCTCTATGAGCTAGTAATAAAAGTTTCTAAACTTGTATTTAAAAAAAAAAACTTTAGCGTATCACTCAACTAACCGACAGAAGTTAATAGATGCCCGCTCTACACCATAAACCAGCCTCTGAGAGTGGGACACAGTTAGATTTTATTAGCATTCTCTGTGGAGTCGGCAGGCTGGCTGGCTGATGGGCTGAGATAGTGCCGGCCCACTTAGTTAACAGAGTCTGGGGACAGAGTCGTCCCTCCGCTGACCCGTGACTGACATCGCTGGCTGCTGGGTAATCTGTCAGCTGCAGCGAGCTCCATTCAAGTTTTTATAACTCTTCATAAAATAGGAAGGACAACTTTTAAGTATTGTTCTATTCCCTTTATAGTATAACTCAGGGGACCACCCCTTGATAAAACGCATGGTTGCAAGATACAAATGTACTTTGTAAAGATTTTATCACTACTTTTTGTTGACTTAATAATGTTGGTAATTACGGCATTGTGTAAGTTAAACTCAAATTTCTGCATTAAAAGGTTGACAATAAAACTCTTGTGGTAGAAACTTAAAATCAGTGTGATAATTTCTCAATTTAAAATTCAGGATTTCAAGTCCCTTCTTAGAGTCAATAATCCTGGAAAGGTCAGACTTTTCAAGGTGAGTATCAGCGCATTTACAAATAGATTTCACTAAAGTGCAATGCCCCATTTTACAAAAGGTCATGTGACAATGACGTTGTGACAACTTTCCTCATACATATAGATACACAAACGCGCTGAGGGATGCTAGCCAGTAGTTGGCGGCGTAGCTTTTCAAAATCAACACCACAGATTAACACCGTTCACCTGTGTAAAAGTGCTTAAAAGTCGGGCTGTGTCGTCACACTTATCAAAAGGGTTGTTTCTTCCAGTTTACATGGTAATGATATTGGTGGCTTTTCAAAAGATTCCATCCCGGTCTAAAAACCTGGTGTTTTCAGGCCGGAAAAATACTATTAAAAGTCCAAACCACATCAACGAATTACATTTTTTGCGTTGCATCAACAGCCCCGGATTCTAGCCAAGGTCTCAATTGTTGCATGACTGATGGTGGATTTTTATTTATTTTGGATACACCTGTTACTAAAGCTGAATATGTTGCAACACAACCATAGAAAATCAAGGTGATGCAACTTACTCTTAAATTCACATCAGCCTAATACATTGTGTTCGTAATTATACTAATTCTGTGAAAAATTACTTTAAATTGGTTTTCTATAAGATAGAATGTTTAATAAGAACGGTTTAATTTTAACAAGTACTTGTAGATGTTGTGTTTCATAAACGACAGCCAATCAGGCACAGTTTGGCTCCACTTGACATTTATTTTACCTAGCAAAAACAAAGAGTGTTAAGCCCTCCACAGCCCTCTTACAGCACGAAATAAAGCAAAATGTCCACTTTAACCAAAGAAAATGTATGTGTAACTAGCAAAGCTTCTACTTAACCCGCCGAACGACAGTTGGCTTCTAGCTAGCGTTAGCTTAGCAACATAAATTTATAAACTCGCTGAATCACGTTATGAACACTTAAACTATTCCACTGTACAAATTAGAATCAACCATACATTAAAGATCATTATCATTTGATTTAAATAAAAGATAGTTTGGTGAAAAATAGCGTCAGAAGACGCCATAGCTTAGAGAAAACGACCTTCCCCATAGTGGATTACAGCGGACTCGCACGTGAGGAAGGAGTAATGTATTCTGCCAGAGTAGTGGGGCGTTCAGGTGCGCGAAATAAAATTGTTCGTTTCATTCTTTGATCATTTATATTAATGACGTTCAAAATAGTATGGTAAATAAGAAAACAAATTAATTTCACATTTTACAGCGGCGATTAAGCCGATAGTGGCAAGTTGAATCATTAAACCCGTTACATAAGCAAGTTAAAAAGCTGCGCTCATGCCACCATTTACTCTTTCTTTGGACTTTGGCCAAAGCATTGTCTCATCCATATCACTGATCAGGTTTTACGCTGAAAGATACAAAACCTTCCCATCAGCGGTTGGACTCATACTCCCAACCCCTGACCCAAAACACCAGCGCTCTAACCTGAGCTACGACGCCTCCTGTGCTCAAAACTCAAAAAGACTGATGCAAACTGTAGCTTAAACCTTTTTGGTTTTTGAGTGTTGAGTCCTTGAATCTCTAGTGTTTAAGACTAGACTGAAAGAGAAAATATATGAAAGTACAAAGTTGCTTTGGCAAAAGGCTTCCATATTAAGACACTTCTATTTGTTTCTTATTCAGCGAATTTCTAAGGGAAGCAGGTAGAATTAGCACAAAGCCCCCTCCCTCCCCCTCAAGGAGGCCATTACTCATGAATTACATTTTCCATCCAGCAGAATATCACTCCTTTCTAGGTGTGGGCCTGTCAAAAGACAAGGTTAATGCGGTGCATTGCTGCTTAAAGAACCCTTTGCTCTTTTTAGATTTTACCATTGTGCCCGTGGAGATCAAAAGGGCCTTTTCAACAAGTCGCCGCGGTCAATGAGCTTTCATGTCTTACCTCATTACTGCACAACTTTTCTTTGATTGAGCCGGAGTTGGGTCAGACAATGGGGCTAGACGACTTTCACCGTAACACAATGGGGAGGCAACAAAGATGTTGTCTCAAATCCCTCTTGAGATGTTGGGCCCCTGCGCTTTACTGTGGACTGTGAATTACAGTAAGACCCCTAAAAGTGAGGATTTGTAACTCCTCTGATCAGACTCAGCTCACGACCAACCGAGGCTAAATCCCTGCAGAGAATCAGCAGCAAGAGATTCAGAGCTTCTCCAAATACATCTCCTCTCTGTCAGTTTAAACCCTGTCTGGTAGTGCCTGAATAATGGAGGCTAAAATCCACGTATAAAGCAAAACTGAGGGCATTCAAAAATAACTGAAATCAGATAACATAACAACTTCTCTTTAAATTATTTATTTTACTTATGCATGTAAATTCTACAGGGATGTATTGTTGTTTTTTTTAATAAGTTCTAAGAACATTTCCTGCCAGGGTTACTAAGACTTTTTCCAATCATTTCTTGGCAGTAGAGCAAACAAATCCTTGAGTGAATCCTTGAGTATACATGCCCCTCTCTGACTCCCAGAATTGGGCTGCAAAAGTCAGAAGACCTGCACAAAAGTGGCATTTTACTCATCATTCAGTGGCACTCGGATGCAAACCTTTACATCTTCCACCTGTGTTTCTCCTCTTAATTTGTCCAAAACCGTCTTTATATATTTTTCACTTACTCCCCGTATCCCTGCGTCTCTGTCTCATTCACTTTTTACAGCTTCATTTCCTGTATTGTTGATTTAGGCTGTTTGCCTCTAAAAAATGTTTTATCATCTTTCCGGCGATAATGAGCGCTTTATAGGTGCAGGTAATTGCAGACGGTGAAATCAAAATGTGGACAAGAGACAATATAAATATTTGAGAGATTATAAAAAGCTGCTCCTTTGACCTGAGCTGAGTAGAAATTTTTTAATGGAAAACGGCGCCCATTGTGGATTTTCTTTAAGAGGAATCAGCCAATAAGAGCAGAGCTTTTGTTCCTGTTATCACGCGCTGTTCATTTGTCCCCCCAGCCGGAAAGCCGTGTTACGATAACACCACCCTATCATCAGATTGTCTTATCAAAGATGAGCGACATAGCACCCACAGTCAGCTCAGATGAAATGGTTAAGTGGTCCAGACACGTCTTATTAAAGTTTGTGGTCAAAATACACAGACAGCAAAAATAAATATGTTATAAAGTCTTTATTACACACATTGTTTATTCAAGATTAATTTGTCACATGCAGCTTTAAGCCGTCCCAGCACCCCGGCCTCTTGTGGGCCGATACTCAAGCCCTGTTTAATTTTCTTACGGCCTCCTCTCGGTATTTCAAGTGCAAGAGTGTGCAACCCTTATACAGCGTTTGACACCAGGGTCAGTGGAATTGCCCCACTTGAACTAAAAGATGGTTTGGTTTGGTTTGGAAAGTGAAAACTGGAACACCATTAATTTGTTTGCTCTCCCACTAGTCATGACCACAGCAAATGCCATCACCTCAAAGAAGTGGTCTGCCGTCCTCACTTTTATTTGTTTGTTTCCTTGGAGGGTGTGAGAAGTTGTGAAGCGAGGCTGTTGCGGACATTGGACTTGCGGAAGGAGGGGGGGGGGATCTCCAAAAGGAAGGCTTTGCGGGGAGAAAGCTATAGGGAGCTAGCAAACAAGTTAGCTAACGACGGAGAGGGGGTGTCGGTGGTGGAGGAGGTGATGGTGTTGGGAGGGGTGGGGATTCATTTAGCCAGGCATAGCTGCTCTTGTTTGTGGTTGTCCCTGACAGCATCGGCAACGCTGCTCCAAAGCACCTGTGTTTGCTCACTAGCTTTCCCCCAATCTGCTCGAAAAATGCTGTGAGCATGTCACATGGTGGTCAGATAGCCTGGGCACCATGGGAATACAAAAGCCAGGGCTTTTAGAACAGTTAATCATTAATAGAGGCCTCTTTTTTGTTCCCATTCAGCTCCACGCTGACAGAGGCTTTGATATTACATATGGCAGACAGGTCGGACGTAGATATGGCCAAGTACATCGACAGGGAAGTGTATTCAAGTTGCTTGATGCAGGGTGACGAAAGTAGATGTAAGCTGCAGTGGAAAAGTGTCCTTCAAACGAAAGCCGTGTTCATCTGTAGAGGACAGGAATAACACCGTTAGGTTTATGCAGAATTATTGTTTTAAATTCAGGGAATTTTAAAATGTGATAATTATAAAATTACAATTTGGTCGGCTACAGCCACACTGCAAAAACAGCTGCACAAGGACGCCAAATAGTGGTATATATGAAGTCAAATTATCATTTATTACATAGTACTTACATGGTAATAAATAACACTAGCATAAAAGTTTAACCAATTCTTGTCATTTTAAAGAGTGATAATTATAAAACTGCAATTTGGTTGGCTTGAAGTTACACTGCAAAAACAGCTGCACAAGGACACCTTATATTCTAATTCCAAATATATAACCAAATTACCAGGTATAACATAGTAATCACATAGCAATAAATAAAACTAGCAGAAAAGTCGAACCATAGGACTTAAATTTGACAAAAAATGTCCAAATTTAAGCAATTTTTGCTCATTATAAGAAATAAATAAAACATTTTTTTTAGACAGACTTAATTAAGTACATTTTTTAGTGTCATGCTTGAGCTGAATCTGTTAATTAATCATACAGATAATGACTCAATGTTTGCTTAAGTATCTTATTTATTTGTTTTTGTTTTTTTGCTTGTATTATTCTTGTTGAACTACATTGGGTTGCTTTTTTAAAATTAAATGCTCTGTAAATAAATCTTTTTCTTCTTCTTCTTGAGACAAAGTCAGATATATTTTTACGCTTTGATATGATACAATACATTTTTCTCAGACTCAGCATTGCTGCATATAACAAATGTCATTTCATAATTCAATCAATTCATCAAAAAAAAATTAAAAATACAAAATATTGCACAGAAAGAACATTATTGCACATTGCTACATATTATACTGTACAGATTCATTGCACATAATAAAATGCACTAAATAATAATTAGCAAAATTTTGCAATCACTCGAAACGCCTTTTTTGTGGAATTTGTTTTTGCATTGCAGTAGCTAAGTAGCATCAAAATATGCCGGTGATGCATGAAGTGCTCTACCAACAAATACAATAAGGAGAGCGAATTCATGATTAAACTCTTCTCAGAGATTGGCAGGATGGCAATAAACGGAACAAATCTTTCACAGGACGGGAGGCCACTTTTACCGACCCCACAATTAATTAACATGCCCTAATCTCAGTTTGCTCTCCATCTTGAACCGTCAATGAAAACTCCAGGGCTCATTTCACGCTTGTCAAAGTGGGCTTTAGGATGGAGAAAAAAGAAAAAAAAACCAATGCATGAACTTGCCTTCACAAAGCAGCACCAAATTTATCTTGAGGGGAGATTAGGTTTGCACAGCCACATTCTTATAAAACACTAAAAGGGTCAGAGACAAACTCTTATCTCCCATTTACCTCAGCATGCCAATGGTTCTTTTCTGAAAGTTAGTCCTGACCCCACCCTAACCCCCCAATGCTAATAATACTGTATGGGACTTGGAGAGGATAGTGGGATCACAAACATTTACGGCTGAAAATGCAGCACAAGAGCGGGCAAAGTGGCCACTCAACGCAGGATGTGTGGTGCACTGTGGGTAAATCATTAACGCGGCACTTTTAGCGATATCTGTTCTTTTGCTCTTAGTAGAAGTCAAAAGATAAATGAAGGTTGCGTTTCAGAGAATGAGGTAAGGCTCCAGCTTAGGTGCTTTGGCAAACATACCAGCCCACACATAAGTTTCTCTTGAGACGTTTGTGGCTGGTTCTCATGTGGGAGTGTCACTCAGACAATATGTTCTCAAGCTGGACAACAATAGTCAAGTAACTCAGGTTTGTGTTTGAGTTCACATCAGGGTGGCACTTCCTGAAACCTGTGGAAACCCCAACCTTGCGCTCTATCAACCTTCCCGGCATCTCATATTAGTTGTTTGCTGCTTTTACTCCTTATTGTTTGATTAATGGATAGTATACAGGTGACAATATAGTCTTTTAAATCATCAGTGGCTGTAGAAGTAACTTAAAACTAAATTTTAAGTTACTCAATTAGAATGATCTTGAATATTCTTATAATTCTTATGGCCAAATTCTATTATACTAAGACAACAGAAAAATCTGCTCCGGGCCACAAGAACCATAACAGTCCTTGAAAACACGTTTTAAGTAGAATATGCTGATTATAATGATTACATTGTTATATTACCCTTTCATGTTCTCACCAAGAATAACAAAAGCTATGCAAACATTTTTTCATTGCATATTTTCCTTCTTGGGTAGCTGTTATTAATTTAATATCTTAAACAGTCTAAATTTACCCTAAATTGGCCAAGTTTATTTTTAAAGAGTTATCCGAAAACCTGATGAAATTTTGTATTTCACAGAAAAAAGTAAATTTTAATTAGACTTTGGTTTTATCAAGTCACATCATTTGGTTTAGTAAGTCTTTACACGCTTTATGACGGCAAAAAGAAACATCCTGCTTATCGAATAGGACTTTCTCAATAGCCTCCACCTCTTCAGCGGCCACTATGACGTGTGGTTCACCCCAGGGATCCAACCTCGGCCCCTTACTCTTTAGCAGATACATGCGGCCCGGGGTCATATTGTCCTATGTCCTGCTCAACCAAACCTTTGAGCAGGACAATGAAGGGTTAAGATAGACTTACTTCAAATTTGTATTTTAGTCTCCTGATTTGGCAGACTTTAAAATTCATTACCTTAACATGAGGATCTTGTGTGATTGGTTGGTTGTTAATGGTTTTGCTTGAAGATATCGACAGCATGGTGGAGCAGTCGTAAGTAAAGTTGGAAGAAGGGAGTGGGTTCAAATCCACCTGCAGTTGTCTCAGCCAGGCATAGAATCAAACCCTCCTGTGACCCTTTTTATGAAACGGTTTCTTAAAGCTTTTATTTTCACTAATTATCAATCTTAAATGTAAATATAAACTAATAACCACAGCATATATTAAACTAATTTAAGCCTGTCTTGGTTTAATTTCTTGTAATAAACACAAATTCCTCAAATATTGGCATTTTGTCTTCGTTTAAGGCCAATTATGAACATTCGGAGGCCAAACTTAAAGAATTCTACCGTTGTTACTCAATTTGAAGAATTTCCCTCTCAATATAGGATGATTTGATAATATTTAAGCATATTTTCTCGGCTCTTTTTGGAGTGCAGCAACATTTAAAGAATCAACCATGCAAATAAATATCTGTTTTGTTTTTTTATTGTACTGTAGGGTGATGCAGACACCAAACTAGAAAATGAATTTTCAACCATAAATCTCTTCCCTCCTGCAGCTTGACATCACAGCAGGGCATTTATTTGCTAACCCTGGTCACCCATGATAAGATTCAAACTGAAGCTTGCAATCTCTCACGGCGTTTCTACACAAAACGTTTGCACTGTGCCGCCTGCAATGAGAGGAAAATAAAGAACAAAACATAGGTGCTAATAAATCCTCTGTCTCAGCTGCGAGGAGATAAATTAGGTCGTGCGGAGTCAAAGGATGGGCTTAACAAGGGTATGCTTCAAACAAAAGTTCCTGTTTCAGGAGGGAAGGTGCATGGGTGATGGATGGCTGGGCAAACATAGTTGACATACCTGGCCAATGCCATGGGCCGGTCACAACCCAGGACTGAGAGGGACATTGTGTGATTGTGTGTGTGCGTGAGTGAAGCTTTCCCTCTTCCTCTCCCTCCTCTCTTGCTCAGGCCGTGGGGATCTCTTCAGTCAGCAGGGCCATATTTGACAGAGACACAGCCTCCATATAAATCCCATCCTCCTATTTATTTGATGTGCAGTTCTACTAGGACGCCTCCGATCCGTCCTCAGGGAGCCCGCATCTCAAAACACTCAAACAGTCTGGGTGTGGCGATAAGCACGGGCCTGGAATTATACTTCCAAATTCCCAAATCCTTCTAGACCATGTTCTTACAAAGGAAATAAATGAACTGGTGAATTACCACTAATTCTATTTTATTTCCTTTTATGTTTAGTAAGTGTCATAATACATAAAAAAAAAATCTAGAATGGAACTTATGAAATGATATGATAGGGGAGGATATGATCCTCCCAGGATGCTCCATGAGAGCAGTGTGGAGCGTGGGAGACGGGTCAGTGCAGTCTGGTGGACCTTTATGAGGAACACCCAGGAATGTTTAGTTAACTCGCTGGTCGTATTCAAGCATGTGTGTCAAAGGTGTTTACAGGGTGTTGACATTCACACATTGGCAGAGAGGTAATGTGAATGGTTCAGCCTGGTCTGACAGAGTGCTCTGCATAACTCAAAATCAATTTAAAAAAAAAAAACAGTATGAAATAGCTTTTAAATTAATAAACTGAATGGGTTTCTACAATTGATTTTATTTATAATGACAAATTACTATTATTTTATCCAGCTGAATAAAGGTCAAAATAATTTAGATATTGCCTCTAGAATTCAGGTTATCAAATTATCTATAACATTTCTAGTTTGGAGTTTTAATTTTCTTGTTAATATTTAATGTTCTTTCATGCCTGTTATTTTCAAATCGTTATTTTAAATATAAAATAAAACATTAGTATATTTGTGTGTTTAGATTTCAATATGACAATTAGATAATTATTATTAATTATTTGTTCTTTATTCTCGTGGAAATGAAAGCAGCTTAAGATCATTTTTATTGTTAGTTATCTTCAAATTTATAGAATTACTTAAATAAATAGTTGGATTAATGTTGTCATAAATGTTTATATTCGCATACTTTATTTTATCAACATACAAATTTAAAATAATAATTTCAACATACACTATAATTAAAAATAAATATGTTTTCAATATTTGTATCAATCATATTATTAACAGCAACAGTTAAGTTTTTTTACAGTGAAGTGTTAAGTGTTGTTTTTGTTTTTTTTGTAGTTATAATATAAACAAAGTATATTTGCTTTGAGTGAAGATTTCATGATGCGGTAACATGATAAAAAATAACCAGATAATGTGTGGTTTAATAATAATAATCATTTCCCTTCATGTGATGGCTCAGCCATAGAACACGATTATCCAGCCACATCCAGCCCGTGCCACCGAGGGCAAAGACAAGATATGTACATATAAATATTGAACCGTTTAAAACAGTGTGATTATGAATCACATTTCCACATTGTTTTGAAATCCAGATTGTGGTTTTTTTTTTTTAAAGTATGAGTTCAGGAGATTTGTGATCATGAAAACTCATCATGAAAATGAGTTTTCATGTGTTTTCTGTTTGTGTTTTCTAAAACACGAAATAAATTGTTTTGTAAAAAACAGAACGAGAGGAATAATATTGGAATTTTAATATTTGCACAATCAGATAAAGAAAATTAATGTTTTGGGGGTTTTTTTGCATTTCTAAAAAAAAGAATAAATAAGTTTGATGCAAGTATCATAACAAAAAAAATAAAAAAAATTTTAAATGCCACAATTTTGACAACTTTAACTCCATATGTCAAATTAAAAAAAAAAGAAAAAAAAAAGCTGAATCACAGTCCCCCACCACAGGTCTCGATGACCACCCACTGAGAGCTGAAAACCTAACGCCTGCTTCCAGCTGAGCCACAGGTGACAATACACCCAACTTCTTACTCACCACACGTCCAATCACTTCTGGTCACCTCACCTCCACTGACTGAACCACACACCAGGTATCACTCAGACCGCCATTGTTTAAGGTAATTGGTGGGCTGTTGTAAGTTTCCTATGACTCACATGGCTCTTTTCTCCACCCGTGAATGTGGGAAGATTGTAGGTCATGGTGAACTTAAAAAACGAAGTCCTCTCAACTCATAAATTACACGGCCACGGACAACCTTAAGCGGTGTTGAAATGCCGCGAGCAGGGCTTTATTTCAGCGCTGGTGGAGCGTGAAGCTGAGAGCACCACCCCACAAGGAGCTTGGCTCTCACAGGCGCAAATAAGACAGCTATTTATCTCAGCGTACCTGAGGTCTGACATGCTGCGGTGCACCGAAGGTGGATGTGAAAACACACACTTACTGCTCCATAATGATCTCGACGTTTGAGCTATTGTTTCTGTACTCGTATTATGGTCCCTGTGTATGAAGTCTGGTCTTAAATTTAAAAATGTTCTACCCCAACACAAAAGGGTTCCCCTTCCTGGGACCTGTCTTGGCACAGCTAGCAGCACTTTGAAATCTGATCTGATAGATTAAGAGCTTAGCCATTAGAATAAACCATTGTGGAATCATCATGGGCTGTGTTTTCACTGCTGAGACAAAAGAACCGTTTTCCTGCAGCGCTGGTTTGAACGAGCGCGTTAGAGCCAAGATGTCGCTCCCTTCAAATACAAAATAACAACTTTGAAAGAGTGCGTGTGAAATGTGTACTTTCTTAACGTTTAGATAAAGCAGACAGTGGAAAAGCAGCCTGCGAATCTCTTCTCTCATAGCTTTTTTCCTTCACAGCATCATATTGTGTAGAAATCATCCTCATCCTGACCACCCAGGGGGTCCCTGACACCACAACCTTTAAAGAGGGGGATGGGTATGTGTGTGTGTGCGTGTGTTTGTGGTGTGTGTGTGCTCACATGCACGGTTATGCCGCTTCATCATTTGCGTGCTGATTGTTCAGAGACTCAAAACTCCTCTTCTTTTTGCCTTTATTTACCATTTTTATTATTTTATTCCCACCTTATTTCAACAGAGCAGCTTTTATTTCTTGCCACGCCGACAGCGTTGCTTGTACTGAGTGGGAATACACATCCAGCACAGAACCGGTCAATGTAAATGCAAACACAAACCAACAAACCAAAACAAAAGAGCACAATATGGATCCTTCTCTCTACCAGGGCCACTACACTCACTCTGTTTGCCCTCTCCTCTGGCTGGAGTTGCCATTAGGTCATATAATGACCGCAACTCATTTCTCACTCAAGGGCCCTCGGAGGCTTTCTTCCTCGGACTGGAAAAGCACATCCCTGTCAGGTTTCTGGAGAATGGGTTCGTTGGCATTTTGCACTTTGTTGACAAACTGATTCAAACGCTTCTAAAATTAAAATGCGGCCTGGTGCAGACTTGGTGTCGCTATCGCTCTCTGTGCTTGACTTGTGCTGCCTCCTCTAAGAAGAGGAGGAGAGGGGTCAGCCGTTATCCCCTCTCCACACTCACCACCCGGCCTTTTATGGCAAAGTGAGAGCAATTCAACCCCAAAACGGTGGCACATGCTAAGGTGAAGCGAGATACACGCACGATAAACCGCTCAATTAGACAACTGCGCCACGGCAGGCAGAATGTGGACAGATAAATGACCATACAGTATGGCGTACAAGGGGCGTACAAGGGGAATTAATAGTATAGGGCAGCTGGGCTCTTATCTAGCCAGAGAAGAAGAAACCAGGCAACAAAGGGAGGCCTAAGACTAAGAGGCTTGATGCATGGGAAAGCCATGGGCCGGCCATTGTGGCTGCCCTTCTGCTGAGCAAATAGTCCAAACTGTTCATTCCCCATCTCCCATTCTCTCGCCGGTACATTGTTTGTGTCCTTGCATTTCATTCTGACTGGGGAAGATTGCTCTCAGGGCCAGTGAGCAAACAGTCCAGAAAAGAGCCAGCTATCTCCTGCCGTTCCCAGGAGAACTAGCATTTTTATTTCAGCTCCAAGCTGTCAAAGGATTGGAGAGTTTATGTCAGGATCCTGAATTAATTGCTTTAAGCCTCGGGGCTGACGCCGGCGTTTTTATCACCAAATGTTCGGTAAAATGTTTCCTAGCAAATTATGCACACCCCCCACCACCACCACCGCCACCGCCACCACCCCCCAACCACTGCCTCTCGCCCGTCGCCAAACATTTGGTATTTGATACATACAGGATGAGTTTCTGCGACACAAATGATGTGTTTGGTTGTTGTGACAGCACAATGGTGTGAATAGTGATGGGCTATAGCACGGCTGTCAAGGATTTGGTCGAATGAAGGCAAACAGCAAACTTTTGTGTATGTGTGTGTGTGTGTGCGGTTTTTTTATTCTCTCTCTATGATGGTAGGTACACGAGCCAAGCTTGGCAATTAAAGGAGTAAGCTTACAGATGCCTCAATAAACCGTAGCTGTTCAGACATTTGGTGGTCTGAGCTTTAAAGGCTCCAAACTGGCCTTTGAAATGCCAAAATGACTCCAGAACCGTCTGTCATCCTCATATCCATCCCATACTACTGCTTACTTAATAACTATTCACAGTATCTCATGCGTTTGGACCCGCATTCCTCCTATATATGCCTCCAAACTGTACCCAACTCCACCGAGCGCATACTTCATCAAGCTTAAACATCCAAACTTTGCGTCTAGTTTAAGCTGAATGAATTTATATCTGTCACATTATTGTTACTGTTGATAATGTTTTGGCTCCTTAGATCATCTCTGATCCAGTGCTTCAATCCCAAATATCCTGTTTATTTTATGCAGAGATATTTTTGAGGAAGAAATCGGTTCCAACACCATTATGTTGGATGTATCGCGATCTGGATTCGACCTGAATGGGCCAGAAACAGCCGAGGAATGGGCAACCAAACTGTTCTTCAGAGCCACTCATCAAAATCAGAACCTGCAGCTACCATCTGGACTTTGCTTTTCTCCTCACGCACACATCTGACGGCGGAGTGGGACTATTATATTTGCATCTAAAAGGCATTAGCAATATTTCAGCAAACCACATCACAGAGCGCTATTTGTATAAATAAGCCCTTTTACAAACTACCTGTCACTCAACCATCACCGACGACAGCCAGTCAAGCTGGTGGTCCTCCAATCTAAATAATGAGAGGGAGCCGTTCTCAAAAACACCATTTCTCATGAAGGGTTTGCATATGAGGGGAAATTTGCATTAATACAGAAACGCAACTGTCTCTGACACTGTGACCTCAAACAGAGTTTGGTTGTAACAAGTCTAAACCCACAGCTGATTTAACCCTCTGGTGTCTGAGGTCACAGTAGCATGCATCATGACCTCTCCATACCAGGATAATAATGTATTTTCTTCACTACTTTGGTCTGAAAATGATTTCTTCACTTTAACCCTCTGGAGTCTGAGGCCATTTTGGCATTAACTCTAATTCTGAGCCTCTGTATTCCAAATTCAACTCGGCCTAGGTCTCTGACAGCAAGGGTGTATCCTCGAAAAGCCCCAAATCCCCTGCATTGTACAAGAAAACCCATATTAAATTTCTCAAATTAAACATGAAATAATGTCTGAGAAGCTCCCACAAGTGAGTTAAATATGGTATAAACAAGATAGGCCATCGTTAGTGGATTCATATGCACCAGATTTGGACTAAATAGGACCAACGGTCAGGGAGTTATGACAAAAACAAAAAATGTGTTTTTCGTTAAAAAAAACGCTCCTGCTAGTGAAAAAAATTTGAACTATTCGGGGAATATATAATATATTCCAGATAGATCTCCTCGTGTCCGTTAATATTTACCAAATTTGGACTAAATCAGAACAACAGTTGAGAAATTATGGCTCAAATACTTTTGGAGATAAGGCTCAAACTAATGTCTGAATTATACAACCGACCTTTCCCAAAATCAATTCAGTTCTTCCTCGCAATAGTCTATGGGGGTATAAAATTGAATTGATCCAAAGAGTTTTGGAGAACACAAATGATCTGCGGTCGCGGCGGGGGCGATGACGACTCAATGATATTCCTGAATTTTCGGGGCTATTATAACATCGAACAAAGCGAAAAAAATTTTAACCAAAATAAAAAAGCTGTCGATAAATGTTAGGGTTAATGTTAGGGTTAAGGTTAGGGTTAAGGTTAGAGTTAGGGTTATGGACCACGCCAACCCAATCTTAGCCTCTGCTGGGATAATTGCAACCAAGTCCCTGACATATTAATCATGATATACAGCCATGTCCCTCTCAGCCATCATTATCTTCCTGTTGGGCACTTCAAGATAAGAGTAAGTCTGCTCCGGCCAATAAATCTGCCGGCCGACTCCTTAATCTGAAAGGATATGAAGTGACAAACGCGGCGATGTTTCTGTCAGCATCAAGCAGGCAGGGGTTAAATAGTGTGTATCAGGGGACTACTCTGCTGTGAGGGAAACATACAGGCCTCATCCTTCACTATAAGCTGCTCGACAGCCCCGTAGACACCTCCCAGCTTTCCTCAATCCTTCAGACGAAAATCCGCTCTTCCACTATAAATAACGCGGCCATTTATATGGGATTAAATTGGGGATTAATTTGATTCTACTCAGGGTATGGGAATTCATTAGCGGGCTGACAGTGACACTATACATGGAGGGAATTTAATTTGAATCCCCTAAGGGAAGCTCTATGAGGAGCCGAGGCTGTGTTGAAATGGAGCTCTTATAGACAAGGAGGGATATTGTTCACTACTTCCCGTTTGCTTAGACTTGTTAGGGGGAATTTCATCGCTGTTGATGTGTTGTTATCAAATTTGGGGCTGCAATGCCATTAGGTGAGAGCGACCCGAGGATGGCGGACAATGCTGGGAGGAGGGATGGGTTTATTTGAGGGGGAACCACGGGCTCACCCTCAGATTCGGCCGTGTCTATCTGCAGGAATCAGGAGCACTTCTTGACACTTACATGACTGTGACGGAGTAAATACGGGTTTTCACGCAGATTTGGATCATACGGTATTAAGAGGAGAACATTATTTGAATGTCAGTGATTCTCATGAATGTGGAATGGCGTATCTGCCCTGACAAGCTGTGTGGTGCAAAGTAAAGGCATTAGATTCAACTCAGACGCACATTACAGAATTCACCCCTGCAGAACACCGGCTTGGCATTCTTTAAATTAGACAGGGCCCACTGTAGGACCCCATCACAGTTCACATGTCTGCATGGGAGAACATATGCAGGACAAAATATTCCATAGTTTGTTATTCCGAGGACGGCACTGGGGGCACACAGCCTTGTTTGCCTTTGCTGGGAGAGGAGATTGGATTGGGGGTTTAAATGAATCGCTGGCGCACCACGTTTATAGGTTTCATTAACTTTTAATGAGTTGGGTGTCCTTCGCTGTGATTGGCTGGCAAAGCTCTGCCTTCACTTCCTGGAACTGGAGCTGAGGGGGAAGTGAGGAGATATTGCAGCATGTTGGCTTCCATGTTATGGCCATGTGGCACTCAAATTGCCACGCTGGGTGGAAATGGGTCAGAACAGGGGCAATAATGTGACACCATTCTAAAGCGGAAGCCCCAGATATCCATCAGCGCTGGCAAGAGCTGAATCTAAAAGCTGGAGGTATGGAGTCTCCGGGGGAATAAAGAAAACCGTGGCAGATCAATCACAGCCAAGCAGGCATCACTTTACCACAGCTGACTGACATATCGTTTTATAGTCGCTTTGCCAACAAGGTTTGATCTCAAAGACAGGCATGAGACCCGCTGGGAAATGCCTGTGGAATTACCAAAGAGGAGCTGGAAGCTCGATGTGTGCATGCTTCTTGAGCAACTCAAGCAATGCCTCACCTCATATTTTCAGCACCTATAATCTCCATCCGATACAGGATGTTTCTGCCTGGTTGACCACATATTGCACAAACGGCATGTTTCTCCTCCTCCTTCCAGAGTGTAGCACTTGACAAGAACAAAGGTCTGTCATCTGCATTTTATCTCCACCTCAGATTAATCCGTCCGCAATTTTCATTTACATGCATTTCATGCATCATCCCCGTCACCCTTGATTTTTTTAGTCGCTCCTGTAGAGATCTTGATGGGTTTCTAAGTTGGGGACTGTCTTCTCTGCAATTTGCATGATGGCAGACTTGTGTTGCAATACTTTACAACTGGATAAACACTGACCATCCATCCACTTCCAGGCGTATAAAAGCAGGGTAGTGAGAGGCACCCCATCCCGGCCTGAATAGATTGCCTTTAGGTCACTGCACGTCCCACCAGCTGCTGCCTCACAGCTCTCAATGGGCATTGTTGCTGGACCTCTCTATCCCTCTCTCTCTCTCTCTCGCTCTCTCTCAGGACATGAAGGAGTCCTGCACTGGAATGTCACATATTCCTGCGAGAAGAGTGCGGACACATCACAGTCAGCGGCCGCATTCTCACCATCATGTCCATCCTGCCATCTCTCACTCTCCATTTCCAGACACACACGTCTTCTTTCCATCATAACAGGAACCCAAGCTGACCTTCTTACGTCCACATTCACAACGGTCACATCTGTAAGATACAACTGGAAGTTTCCAGCGTCATAGTGACATCAACTGTGGAGATGAAAAGTGAATAGTAGCCATTAATAAACTGTTTTTTATTGAGGAGAAAGCAGTAGAATCTCAGAGAGAAAATATCATATGCTTCGATCTATAAATTCGTGATTTTGGGATATTTCACAGGAAGAGCAGTAGAGCAAATGTGTCCATAAAATCTCCTTTAAAGTTGTTTTTTACATTTTATTGAGGAGCCAACTATTTAGAGACTGATTAATTATGTGGTGATAAAAAGGATAGATCTGATCATTTATCATCCTAACATCTTTCTTTTTTTTAGGCTTTTCGATGCAAACAGCATTAAAATCCCAATTTATTGAATTGATTGCAATGAGTAGTCAAGTTGTTTCAGTTTCATCCATAAATATAGAATATTGTTCCTGAAAAAGTAATTTGAGGCCTGGTGGAAACCAGAATAAACAACAGTGAATGCATTGCTAAATGGCAAACCGTTTTAATGTCTTTACGTGCATTGTTTTAATTATTGCACTTTTTAGTATTTTTGTCTAAAAAAAATCATTTAAAATGAAAGTTACATTTGAGAAAATATAAATACATATATATATAGATATATATCATCATTACAATCATTGCAATTTATTTAATATAATTTCAATAGTATTACATTATTTATAAGATGTGTTTTTACTATTAAACAAAAATAGGAAAACATTTTGCTTTTCCCTGCTAGCAATGCAGCTCACTTTTATATTTTGAAAT
Source organism: Lophius piscatorius (assembly GCA_009660295.1). Lineage (NCBI taxonomy): Eukaryota > Metazoa > Chordata > Actinopteri > Lophiiformes > Lophiidae > Lophius > Lophius piscatorius. Next base: position 114,089 of record VRLP01000062.1, read on the forward strand.
GTTTGTTTTGCGTACTACTATGTGGGCTATTTCCAAAAATGACTGACTTAATTGTCCCGTTTGCTGGAGCGCTCATGGTTAATTCCTTATAAATAAATTTAAAAAAAATGATATTTAACAACAATACAATAAAGAAAAGCATGATAAAGAACAGAATATTTTTTTATATTGTTAGAATCATTCCTTTACACAGATTGGTCAGCAGAAAGTGTCAAATCAAATATTTATTATCAATGGCATTATCTTACAGTTATAGGCCCATACATGTCTATTATAATAATAATGATAAGATTAATGCCCTAGTAATAGCCCTAAATAACATAATATATAAATGTCTGGGATTTTCACACACTTCAAGACAAGATGATGGTCTAACTCTGAACGACTGCGTTCATCCTCACCGGGTGAAAGGAGAGAAAACCGGGCACATATTTGACGGACGGGAATGGCGGAGCGTCTCACTGGGACGCGCAGCCCACTGAGAACCCATGGGTGGCTCTGAGTGTGACTCCGTGAGCCCTTTAATATACTGAGCGACGGCAGTGTGCCTCGCTAAGATATGGGATTAGGAGTATTTCTGCTGAAAGAGGAGTTAAATCGGGCTAGTGTGGACGGTCCCTCCCCTGCAAAAGGCTGAGACAGAATTACAGCTTGTTGGACCGGTGTCCTGCCGTCGCCACGGAGACAGATCTACTTGGGTGTTCCAGGCCGCGCGCTGCAGAGCCTATAGGTGCGGGAGGAATCCTTGCAACAGCTCTGCACCCGATCGATGCACGCAAATGCTCTACAATCAGGCCGTTTGGATGAGTGATCTCCAAACTATTAAACTACCCCTCATTTGAATTTACCCAAGTTTTATTCTTTCTCTTTTCTATATGTCGTCTCCCTGCAGGGATGACAGCACCCATTCCTTGCTATATTCAGCTGACGCCCTAGGGTGGATGCGCATATGGCTTATAGGATACAGAAGCCCTAAGCATTTAAATATTTCACTGCAGGGAAAATGTCACAACTTGGCGGTTAGAGGATATTTCAAGACACGCCATATAGGCGAAAAGGTTCGGCCTATGCGTCTAATCCCCTACTGTTAGTAGGAAAAACATTTGAAAGAAGGATTGTTCAATATAAATATGAACTTAATATCCCATCATTTTCATCTTTGCATCACTTTTTGTCTTAATTGTTCCTTCTTTTTACTCTATCCAAATGTATGATATTTCTATAATGTATCATCTGCACCGCCAATCACCAGAAGCCGGAGCCAGACAGCATTGCATCTTTGGATAAAAGCTTTTTTCCTGTCCTTAATATTGGAATATGCATTCTCAAAATGCAGAGAAATCAGGTTTACGGTGTAAAAAGGATCAACAGGCTGACCCAGTCCTTTACTGCAGGGTTGCTATAACAACAGATGTGCAGCCGGTCGTGCGGCTGCAGGATCTGCAGAGGTGTCCTCCCTGATGCAAAGCCTGGTCAAAGATGGTGAGACCTGGACACACTTTGTACAGGTGCAGGGAAAAACTGAGGTTGGTTACTTCTGAGCCAGCAAAACCGCCAAAAAGCCATCCCCATCTCATTGCGCGCGCTCCACAGAAGGGTTGACTGTGGTTGTCCCGCCTTTAGTGCCGGACCGGAGGAGAGCCGAGATTTTATTAAAACAACTATAAATAATCGTAATTGTTTAAAAGGCTATAGGATATTTTTGAGGCATCTCAATAATAATAATAATTATTATTATTATTATTATTATTAGTAGTAGTAGTAGTAGTAGTAGTAGTAGTATTAATTGTTATTATGATTAGTAGGAATAACATTATTATCATTTTTATTATGAATATTATACAATTCGTTTATACCCTTATTTAATATAGACGACTTTTTGAATTTTAATGATTGCCAGTGAGAATTTGGATAAAGATTTTTATATATTCTTTTTAAAGACAGGCATAAAATAAGCCTGAGATATATTCCCTATATATTCTCATTTAAATAAATGTTATCAAATTCATTGAATAAAAAACGTGTCATTGCAAATAGGTAAACTTGCTGGTATACATGAGATTAAGTGATTATATTAGACTTACACCCTGTATAAAATAATATATATATATATTGATTCTTATATTGGTTTGAAATAAAATCAATGGCGCTGCAGGAAAAGCTTTCATCACATCACATCTGTGTGCAGCATCGATGATATCAATCAGCCGCACACTGCAAAAAAATATCCAAATTAGCAAGTCCATGCTGAGGCTCTCTGCACAAGGAAAATTTACTTCATGTGTAAAATCACTATTTAAGTAGCCGAGAGCTCGTGCTTGTTAGATGGGTTTTGTTCTAAGAAATCACAAGCATTGAAAATAAATGGAACTATAATTATAATTAATCATCCCTTTCCCGTCACATTTTAAAGGCACCAGTAAATCCTTTAAATCTTTCATTCATTCCTCTTTTTTTTCCCCCCTCTTTGCAATGCATCCATCACAGAAACCTGTAGCAGATCTCCTAAACTTTGCACCACCCTGTCTTGAAATCCAATACTTCTCCTTTCTCACCCTGAATTTAGGATACCGGCCACCTCCCCTCTCACATGCATATCCGGGATCAGCCACCCAACCACCTCTCCCTGTTAGCAAAGAATAAAGTTTTTTTTTGTCTTTTTTTTTTTATCATATAGAAAATAAAAGCTTCATACCTGTGCAAAATAGCCGCTTCTTGTTGTTGGCATGCCGCACAGGAGCCCATTGTAGAGGCTCGCCTTCTGCCTTCTGCAAAGGGCTCCAGACATCACGGCATTTATTTGAGCTCAAACTCTGTCACTGTTGACTTTAGCACAAAGCAAAGATTTCACTGCCCCGCTAGTTAAAAAAAAAAAAAAAGATTATTTTACAGAGATATCGATCAGTGTGCTATAAAAAAAAAAAAAAAAATCAGCTCAGCATTATATGTCTAAAATGAATAGAACGAAATTTAATGTCTGTGCAAATTTACAGAGCTGCGGCTTCCTATTCAAAGTTTACACTTGTGCAATTTGGTTTGTGTGTGTGTGTGTGTGTACTCTTTCTATATATGTGAGCATAGCCTCCACTCCATTGTTTACTGGCTTTGTTTATTCGCAGATCACGCTGTTTAAAGTGCGATCCGTAAAGAGGGTCTGGAGAATAAACGCACACTTTTGGGCCCTACGTGTTCAGAAGGCGAAGGGGTGTCAGTTGGTTGGAAGGGGAGCAGAAAATGTGCCCGAACTCTCTGGCCTTGGATTTGAGCTCAGTAGGGAAAGGCAGGAGGAGTTTTTTTGGGGGGTATCCATTCATTTACTAGCCTACCTTATCTAACAAGAGGGGAGGGTCTGACTACTTTAAAAATAGGGAATAGACAATGGAGCCCCAGATTGAGGGGAGAGAAGTTAGAGCATCACATTCAGGAGTCTCTGTTCCCAAATCAGCCCTCTTTTCCAGCAACTATTCTCCTGCGCCACGGGAGCCTGTTTTATGGCACAATGACACTTAATCTTATTCATCTAAACTTTGCTGTGGGGTGTGAGGGGGCAACCTGGGTGTCTGGCCTACATGGGGTGAGGGTAACAGATATAGGTTTGAACCATGACGCGCCTCCTTGTGTGAATGGGAATTTTAATGCATTTTTATATGATTCTGGTCATACAAGCCGAATTTATGTGTATTTAAAAGGTGCAATGGGCATCTGTAAGCTGCTGCGATTGATTGTACGATCTGCAGTAAACACACATTTTTATTTTCAACATATTTGAGCAGAAGCTTTTTGTCTGAAATGCCTCGCGCTCATCCTCTTCACTCCCCAAATTTTGGAGTGAAGAGTAAAAAAAGATTTAACTGATTTAGTAAAAGAGGAGTAAAAAAAAAAAGATTTAGATCTGGAGTAAAAAAGATTTAGCTGATTTGTTGGATAGACTTTTCACCCCCGTCCCAATTTGTATTTGGGATTAATAAACTGTGTTTTTTATTTTTCTTTGCATTTTCTTACTGATCAAATTGAGCGCCTGGTAAATATATTAATATTTGCAGATAACGTATGCCTAAATATAAAAAAATTAAAATGTAAAAATATAGATATAATTATTATAAAATAATGAGTGTTTTCTACAAATATAGCGATTTGTGAACATCGTAGTGCGTGTCATATCTAAACTGGATCGAATAATAAATAATACATATTGCATTTTGATGCAATTTCCATTTCATATTTTGTTATATTTATTGGTTACTCTTAGAAATTCGGAAGGCCTATTTAAATAAAGAGAAATATTTTTGCCTATAGTTATTTTATGTTCAGTTTTAATAATTTGCTAATTTAACTCAAACACCCTTTTTAGAAGAAAAAAAAATCTAACGAGGATAGAGACCCGCGAAAGAACATTATAATAATAATAACACTATTAACAATAATAATACTATTAACAATAATAATGATAATAATAATAATAATGAACACCATAATTTTCAGAAAGCAAAACCAATAACACTTTAATATAGATTCTGTTCTTGTCACTACAAGAATACACATATACAAGCCATAAATAGGAATTACACAAATGATTAAAGAAATCCTGCGAGGCGTTTTAAATTCATGTAGAAATCCAGAGATGCAGATGGAGGCTATTTTACAGCAAAGTTGTTGTTGGTGTTTGTCTTTGGGGAGGAGGAGGAGGAGGGAAGGGGGGGCATTCCTGAAGCCGACTTCTGAACAGATCTCGTCACATTATCATTTAATTATTATTATTAATATTATCAACATCGCCTCTCAAAATAATTAGGCTACCAACAATCTCAACAACTAAAACGGTGGGAAACGTCAAAAATATCTGAAATACATATTGTACACAAACTCTATTTTTTTTTTTTTTTTTTACAAATGTACAAATTGAAGAAGAGGGACAGGGGGAGAAAGTCCACATCGGTTTGAGGGCTAGGAAGTTTATGAGGAGTTCATGATGGGCCTGGAATAGACGCCTTGATAGTAAGTCGTGTCAGGTATGGATGAAGGATCCAGACCCGGTTTCCCCGCCATGGAGCCCATGGAGAGGGCCCCGGCCATCGGGGAGCCATAACCGGAATAATGCATGACCTGCTCGTAAGTCTTTAGGTCCATTTTGTGATGCTGCTGCTCTGAGGACATGAGGTTATTTATGGAGAAGGGGTGGTTGAAGGAGTAGTGGTGCTCCGGCTTCAGGTGCGCCTCGTGCGCGAGCACGGAGTGATGCTGCGCCATGAGGTGCGGCCCCTGAGGCAGCGGGGACGCGGCGGCGTGCTCCGGGCTCAGGGCCTGACTCGCCTTCATGTCCGACAGGGACCTTTTGTGGTCGCCGGAGGAGGAATTGGAGTGCGGGGATTCGTTGCCGTTGCAGCTCTCAGAGCTGCTGTTGGAGGATCCGCCGTCTCCAGCTTTGCGCGAGCCGTCCTTCGACATGTTCTTCTTGTCGCACTTGAAGCGCTTCTGCCTCCTCAGGTAGCAGCCGTTCTCAAACATGTTCCCGGAGTCCGGGTGGAGAGTCCAAAAGGAGCCCTTCCCGGGTTTATCCGGCGACCTGGGCACCTTGAGGAAGCAGTCATTGAAGGACAAAGAGTGGCGGATGGAGTTCTGCCAGCGCTGTTGGTTCTGTCGGTAAAAAGGGAAGAGGTCCATTATCCACTGGTAGATCTCGGCCAGGGTCAGCATCTTGCTGGGAGACTGCTGGATGGCCATGGTGATGAGGGAGATGTAGGAGTATGGCGGTTTGGCGTGCGTGTAGCTCCTGCGGTAGGTCTTGGGGTCTCTGGACCTGTTGATGTTCGACTGTCCGTACATGGGGCTCATGGCGTTCATGTTGGTGTAGGAGGTCAGGGCGTTCATGGATGCGGGCTGTGCCGTCATGGGGCTCATGCTGGGGCTCAGGGCTGCGCTCATGGCAGTCATTCCTGCGCCCATGCCGTTCATGGCTCCGGTGCCCGGTGACATGCCGGTCATGGAGGGGCTCATGCCCGTGTTGACGTATGACATGTTCATGGAGTTGGCCGTCATGTTGGCAGCGGTGTTCATACCGGACATGCTCATGTAGGTGTTCATAGAGTTCATTCCCAGTCCCGTGTTCATGTTGCCAACAGAGGTGTAACACTGTCAGAGAGGGAGAGAGGCAACCATCAGATTCACACAGTGAGTGGAAATAAAAATAAATAACTTAAAGGGACATAAAGGGTGAAATCGTTTCAATTTAAAACCGCTTTCCCACATTGTGTAATAACGCATTAGTTACCACTAAATAAATTGAAAATGTCTTAGAATGTGTTTGACTCCCCACGCAAACATTAAACAATCTGCAGTTTTAATAGAATGGGAGAGGAAAAAAAAGAAAACCGACTTAGTGAAGATGCGTAAATAGTTGTGAAATTAAAATCCGAGAGAAGTGAGAAGTTTGCTCCCTCTACATGTCAGGCACTTTGTTAGGATAGCGCGCGCTGCGTAGAGATGGGGGAGGATTTGGAGGCGCCTCAAGTCAATATTTGATCACAAAGTTAATATTATCTCAGGGCTAATATTGAGTTGTATAAAATGGGATCGGCTTTACAAGGGAAAAAATATATATTTAAGGTACCCACCTCGGGTTCTCCGTAGTAGGTGCTCCAGTCGGTGTGTTCGTGTCCTTCCATTTTAACTGCTCCAAGCATCATGGAGGACTTTCTCAAAGCTTCTCCCAGCAGAGGAAAAGCCAAACGTCTCTCTAATAGCAGGTGACTGGGGACCAATAATTGTGTCTGAGGCGGCGGTGCGGTGTCTCCCCGTTAAGGACTGGCGCATGTGTGTCTCCTGGAGGCAGCCGTGAGACGCGTCTGTCAGTGAGCGCAGTAGAAATGACGCTCCGCGCTGCCTGTTAGCGCTGTGATATAGCTGTGCGCCAGCCAAACCTCCAATCCCTACTTCTACGCCTTGGGCCCTATTTGAATAATCTCCTCGCACCTAGGCGTGAGTCTCCTCAAGCTCCCCCCCACGAGCACCACCACCACCACCACCCCAATTGTACACCTGCACTGGGAGAAAAGAACAGTTTCTGATGAAAAGCTTCAATATAAACTAATCTTATTGTATTTTAGTGGGACAGGGGGGCGCCATAAAAGGAAAGTTTGGCGCGTTTCCTTGGTGCGCTTTTCATTACGCATGTCCTCCAGCGTGATTATTCCACTCCATCTGAGCTGAAATTATCATACAATTTTATTTTGTTGCACTCAAGGGAATTAATGAGTTGATTTAAACTCACGTATACATGAAATAACTGGAAGTTTATAAGTTATATTTCAGATTAATCATCTAAAAGCAGCAATATACTAATAAGAATGTTTTGAAAATGACACAAAATAGTGTTTTTGCATGAAATGAATGAGGTCAGCCATAGAGCGACATCATTTAGCACACATTTGTGCAAAATTCCGTGTTTTAATCTAACCTGACTTTATGTCAGATAAAATACAAATTTGTTGATTTGAACATGTTTAACACCAAGAAAGTTTGGGAAGTCTTTTAGAAATAATGTTATAGGCAGATATCAAAATAAAACATAGGTGTTTTTAATGCTTACCAAACCTGGATGAGTGTATTATTATTATTATTATTTCTAAATGTTTTAATTAGAGTTGAATATGCCTGTGATAGCTCCAGAGCGCCCTCTCTTGGTCATTGTGCCACACGGATCAGACTCACTCTTTCAGGTATATGGGACGATTTATTTCGCTTGAGCCTTGCATTTTTCGTCCCTAAGAAGAAGAAATAGTAATAATAAGGGGCGTAGATCTAGAGATTACGTCATAGCATCACTAGATGTGTTGTGTTTGTATTGTTTTTGAGGCACCTTTAACGTAGTGGGATTGATCTAATATCCACACCAGGAGACGGATGAGGCCGCAGAGGCCCGGGCTGTGTTTGTATGAAACAAATATCAAGGTGAGGCTGCAGTCCAGTGCCAGCCACGTGTCAGCAGTGGTACATCTATTTGACTCCATATTTACGCAGGAGCATAACTATCAGTATAGAGATCCATTAGTAAAGGCGAGTAAACCTGTGGTGTTGACGAGGGACTAACAGTGTCTGCTTAACTTGGAAATGAGATCATGAGAGGGGGAAAAAAAACGCAGTGTGTGTTTGAGGATTGGGGATTTCACTGGAGAGAGAGAGAGAGAGAGAGAGAGAGAGGGATATGGGTGGAGAAAATCTCTGCTTGACTCTGTCAATTCTCACTTTTTAAGCTATTATTATTATTATGCATTTATTTAATCCATAAATTAGTTGGAGAAAGTCAGAATAAAAAAGTGATGTTAAACAAACTTCTAAAATTGAAAATAATTGGGTGGCCATTGTGTGGCGAAGAGCTCTCCAAAGGCGTGCATTCCTAAATATTGCATGTGACATCATATTCCAGGATATAAATCCTTTAAAAGGACGCAGTTTCACGTGTTCACACACAACATGCAGCTTTACTGTCTCTGTATATAGTTCACTTTTACTTTAGGTTCATATTTTTGGTTTTAATTCATACACTGTAAAGAAAATTAATTATAAATTAATTTAATTCAATCAAATTAACAGAATTACTACTGTAAAATATCGGCTGTTTGGAGAGGGGGGCAGAATTTTACCATAAAAAATAAAGTGACCATGTGAGAGACATCACGGTAAAATACAGTGAAGAGAAATAAAACAGATCTGCTATGAACTTGTTTACGGTACGAGGGCTTTACATAATTTGAGAAATCAACAGTAATTCACAATTAAACACTATTAACATTTAGTTTCTGTAGAATTCAAGGCAGGCTCTCAGGAAACTGTGAACTTTTTTTTAATGGTAGATTCAAATGCACATACATATAAAATGTTACTTTTATGGTAATGGCCTGCCAAGTTTGTGTTGTCACAGTAAAATATATTTTTATGTGTATCCCACATACTTTAACCATAAAAAAAAATAAAGTTATTTACTGTTTCTTGATTTAGGATCATTATACTACTGTTTTGAGTTTGCCATCTCTTACTGTTACCCTTTACAGTTTATTACTGTAATTGTTACAATTTTTAAGTGTATTTTATTGTTTTCTCTTAATTTTAATCTATTTATATACTTCATAGTTTCTTTTCTCTAGTGTTTATTCTTGTACATTGTATATTTATTCTGGTGTTATTGTACATTTTAGGTATCTTTTTAAACCACAAACTCTTTTCTATCTATACTTTACTATGTGGGATGTGTATTTCTATACCTGCTGCTATAATGAGTGGATTTAGGGATCAATAAAGTACATCTAAGTCAAAGATAGCACTAAATAAACATTTTTGGCCTGTGTGTGCATTCAACAACTAAAAATATAAGATTAATAACTCTGGATGTTTTCTGGAATCATCCTCCTCTTCTCTAAACATTATGTATGTGTCCGTAATCTGAGCATAAGCCCTCTAATGCAGTTTCTCCTAAATGACACAAATCCTGACTCTTCCAGGATGGTCCTTGACCTGCAGGACATCATGTTCCTAAATGAGACATGTTGCTAATTCCAGGGTTAATGGGTAACTCGCCACAGTCCTCTCACATGGTTGAAGGTCACATTTTGGATTTAGTCAAAAACAAAAACTAGGCCTCATGCGTCTCGTCTTATTGTGATTGAATATCCTTATTCATCCTCTCATCTGGGTCTTCCTGGAAAGTGGATCTTAAACACACACTAAACTACTTTTTCTAATGCAGTCAGCGAAGGTTTGCAATACAGATGACGAGCTCCAGCTCATTCCCAAGTTCTGTAACCTCGATCTTTCATCACTTCTGCTTGTGCTGTCGGCTCAATAAATTATTTACGTTTTAAGAGAAGGATGGCCAAAAGCGTTTTTTTCAGGTCTCATGTTTCGTGCTCAAAAAAATAGAGATAGAAAAATACATTCAATGAGTTTAAACCAGGAGGATTTTGAGTAATAAATTATGTTTATTTTGGTTCTAAGTGAAATTACAACATGCAATTATTCTTATATTTACAAATAGTACCACTGGGTAGCTCGGACTAGTTTGAATTCATTGACTGTTTAAGGCTTTGATGTAAAAGAAATGACAATATCCAGCTTCTTGGCACCATACCCAAACAAAAATGATATGAACTGTGTGTTGATTGGTTATAATATAAAAAAATGATTAAGGCTGCACTTAATCAGACACGTCATTTTAACAAACAGTAATGGGTTTGATTTAAAAATCCATTTTATTAGCCGTATACCTTTGATGTTTTTATAAATAGAATTAGTCTCAAATGTGGATCCGCATAATAATTCCTCATCTCCTTCCGTGTGGGAGCAACATTCTCTGTAGATTGTTGCCCTGTAAAGTATTTTGGATTCAAGAGTTGCCCCTTCTAGCTGCACATTGATTGTGTCTATTTACGTATGCATTGATGCTGCGTGGATCGTTACTGTCATAATTAGTATTTTCTGTATGCCAGGTGCATCCGGAAATGTTTACCTGCTAAATGTGTGTAATTTATTCTACAGCAAAGTAAAGAGACTGTGCCTACAGAACGGATATAGGATGCAGACAAATTAGATTTTGAATGCCTGCACATTTGGTGGGTTTGTTGTTGAGACATTTAGATTTATTTAGGGATGCTGTTGTTCAACTTACCACTCAGATTAATCCTCATACGTTCATTCACCAATGAACCCTTTGATGTATCTGAATGTGGTCTTGCCATGAGTTGAATTTTTGGTCGCTCTACCCGTCATGATGTATATTTGCTCCAGGTGTAAATTGCCATATATGTAATTCCTGATTGGGCTTTCTGTTAAAAGGGTAAGATGTGGTTTGTGGCGGACGTCAAGACCCTCCTCGTCCTTTTCATGGATAATTCACCTGATGCAATGCAACATTTCTCTTTCATTCTGCAACTTAGCCAGGGTCTCGTCAACAAGATAAGCGGTTACGGATAATGAATGAATGAAGTCAGTCAGTGTGTAGGAATTCCCTTTTGGATGTTTTTGGTACACTCATCACTATCCTACATACTCTTAAAAAAAAAGAAAGAAAGAAAATCTGTGTAAATACAGTAAAATACAGCAGCTGTGGTCGCCAGTGTTTCAACTTTAATAAATATTGTGACTATATTAAAGGGATTACTGTAAGTTACCAGGAAAAAAACTGTTATAATGTAAAATGTTTATGGGTTACAATTATATCAGTCATTACATTGCTATTACCAAATCTAATACGTTTACGGTAATTACCCGTTTTAAGACATTAAGATATATTTTTGTTAATTTGACCCAAAGTTTGTTTTTTACACCCAGATTCTCTGCTTACCACGTAAAAAAATTGGGTTATATATTGTTTCTTGAATTGTAATTCACCCAATTATCTACAGTGAGATACAGTTGTGCATTTTCCAGTATATTACTGTTGCTATTTAACTTTCTTTTTTATTTTATTGTGATATCTACAGACAATTTCTAAAGTTTATACTCCTGTCTTAAAATAGATGTAAAAAGTATTATTTTGTCACTGGTGTGTTGGGCAGTACAATTTTATTATCATATTGTGATCCGCTAATACCAGTGGGAAGTCAGACACTTACTCATATCAGGTCAAACACATTCATTAGTTTCTCCTCATCCTCTCTCTAATCTATTAAAATAATAATTTTGAATTGTTAAACTTAAAACCTGTTATTTATATTCACTGTGGCAATTAGCATATTTTTGATTCTGAATGCTTTAAAATCAATAATGCAGCATCAGCAACGCAAAGTACAGCTTCATTTACTGTTAATCACTTTATTCTCACACCTTTTTTGCATACGTTCAAAAATAATCAAAAATATTAACAGTGCACCGCTTTCTTGTAAAGTTGACATATTTCCCGGGGAGTTCCCACCTCATTTTGTCACTTAGTTGATCAATTACCCTCCATGATGGTTGGTGTTACCTTTCACACATTCAGGTGTCGTTCCTTTACTGCTTATGAGAAGGACAAACACTAAAGAAGGAAAATTTAATGAGTCAGTTAAAGACGTGAGGCCTCAACACCTGCAACAGCAAAAGCCTCATTTGTGGTAAAGATGCTTTCGTTTGGGGCTTTTTTCAAACTTTTTGGGTGCAGGACAGGGGGATGGAAACAGGGTGCTCCCCTGCTCTGTGAAAGGAAGGTGGAACATTCCTTCAAACACTCCGGAGTTGTTGGCAGGAACGTGTTAAGTTTCAACTTTCAAAGTAAGGATTTTTTTTCTTTTCTTCTAGTTAAATTTTAAGATTCACTCAAGAATGTCCTTTTTTTTCCACTTTCACTTCTTTGTGTTCCTCGGAGTGCAAAACGTTACACAAAAACAGCACAGGGCAAAGGGTTAAGGAGGTAATTCATCAAAATAAAATTAATAATGAGAAAGTCTTCCTCTTAGAAAGTGCAGTAACAAAAAAGAAAAAAAAAAAAATGTTTGCCGTCAACTTGCCTGTGGTGACAGTAAACATTCCAGAGCCGGGCTGAAGTTTGGACTTGCCATTATCTGCCACAGCTGTGACAACGCCTGTTGGCTGCAGGTTTGTGGCTGGCCACACTGTGTTTACCTGGAAATGAATCTGAAAAGCGGCTGGACTGGGAAGGCACACAACCCAGCTAAATAAAAAAATCAAAAAAAACGGAGAGTGGTCATTGGGACGAGATGCGGCGTGGGAGGGAGTCCAAAGTTATTGCACTGACCCCTGTAGGTCAGGGCGCAAACACAGGCGTCAAGGCACTAAGGATATCCTCAAATACGCACCTTTTGATATTGATAGGAATCTGGCGAGGAATGCCACTCCATATGTTTCATGTTGACTGTATCCAAGGCATTCCAGATTCAATACTTCTCCCTTGTCATGGTAAAGGAGTCTATGTTGACCGCCTGCCTTCATTTATCAAACAAGGTGACAGTTTATCTGTAGGACCACAGGAGGAGAATCAGAAGGGTGGGATCCCAAGAGATGCACGTATCAGATGACGCCAAAGAAATCCCCAAAGTTGAGTCTATAGAAGCTGAAATATATTATTTTAAAAAAAGCAATTTTTTTTTTTTATTGTTTGACTCTTGAGTTTGTTTCGTTGATGAATTGACTTTATTGATGAATTTTCTTTCTTCATCGATGCTCCACAGATCAGTTATGAGCTTTTAAAACTGATCTGGCCATTTGTGACTTTTCAAGAAAAGAAAAGAAAGAACAAAATCTCTGTGTTTTTACACCTTAATAACATTTTATAACTACAAACATGATGATGAAATGAGAAACATGAACATTAAAGGTGCATATTTACTAAATAAAATAATAATTATCTCCCGATGGGTTTTTCATAAGCCCCTAGCCCAGAGTTTGATCTTATTAATTACTCAGAATGATTTTAATTATTCTTTTAGACAATAAACAAATCATTCAGGTGCAATTTGTAAGCGCTTTATAAAAGGCCCAACTCTTAAATTTCCCCATCACACACACTATTGTTTTAGTCATTTAGAATTACTTTTTCTGTTAAGTATCCCCAGATCAGTGCAAAAGTATATATTTGCTTTTTAAAATACATACGTTTTTTTGTCATTATTAAACAACAAACGTGTTTCAGACTCATATTTTATATCACTAAATCCCTTGACAAACCAATTTTGGTAATAATTGGAAGAATTAAACAGCATTGAAGTTACATTTGAAATGAGTAACTATAAATATTTTTTAAGAATTATGCATGGCTATGGAAGCCGATGGAACATGAAGGCATACAATTATTTTTCGACATTAAAACAAGCACCGATATTGCCGTTGCCATGGTGTCACGCAAACAAGGACCGGGTTTTAAGCAACGCACCAGAGATCTGAGAAAAACAGTGGATGGAAACAAAAACCATCCTTAGATTGACCATAATATTTCAGTACTCAGTACTCAAAGGATGGAGATGGAGAATCACGCACATTAACTTCCAGTGTCGTCATGGTAACGTGTAGAGAACCGATCAAAGAGCAGTTGCAAAAGGGATTTCTGCCTGCTTCAAACTTTAAGTGAGATAGAATCTCGTGCAATGATCAATAATGGATATCCTTAGTTAATATTAAGAATTATTTGTTGTATTCAAGATATTCATTAAGGTTTAATTCTGAGTCATATGACCAGAAATCTAAGCAAAGCTTAAAACAAGAGAAAGTGCAGATGATTTTCATTTTTAATCAGTTAACATAGTTATGAGACTCCTGATTGCTAATCAAAACTTCAAAAATAACAGTAAACGGCCCGTTTTTTCTCATTTATGCGAAAAAGCAGTTGCAAAAATGAATTCTTTATGTCGATGAAACGGTGGCTTATTTTTTGTGATCACTAGTTAATTAGCTCGTTATCACGAGATAATGGTTGAAAAATAATTATTTGTTTCAATGCACGTTCTCGGCTTCCATACATGGCTGATATCTTTCAAAAAAAAGAATATTTATTTCCCCTGCAGTACCCATGTAGTACCACTAGGGCTGCTTGCACCACCGTTTGAGAGACAGGTGGCTAAAAGTAAGAATCTGAAACTACAGACCCAAAAAATAAATTTAAAGAGGTCAATTAAGGAACGAATAAAACACAAAAGTTCAAAACAAGACTTTGTTATGTAATACATAAATCGGACAGTGTGGTATACATGTGGTCCAGATGTCACACTTCCTCCTAATGTCTGAACTTTCCAAGCAGGGTGGATGGGATGTGTATTGGAGCCAAAAGATTTAATATCACCAAATCAGCACATTGTTATTCATTAGTGGACCAACTGCAGAGTCAATACACATTTAATCACAGACTGAAGGCAATTAAAACAGGAGGAGGGCAGTAGTGCTATGTTAATTAAAGTGGCAGGCTCCCATGGGATCCCCTGTGTCTAAATATCACTACAATCAAGCACATGCCTTAATCCGTGATGAGCTATTCTGCCGGGCTGTCAGATCCACGTACGGTTGGAGTGGAAGGTAAACCTGACCTGATATTTAACAATTTGTGTATCACTAATGGTCTTTATAATCCCACCTGACTCAGAGGACATCAATCAGCTGATCAACGACATCAATAGTTGGGAGATTTGAATTAGATGGAATCTTATATAAATGGGTGGAGGGGGGTATAATCTGGATATTGGGCTCATCTTTAATACAAATCATAAATCAGCATGGTGCCTATCTTTGACAGAACTCTTGAGAAAACATGCACACACACACACGCACACACACACACACACACACACACATCTCAGCTCCACATCTGACAGAGGCTTTCGTTCCATTTCCTTTTTTCCATCAGCCAGTCAGTGAGAGAGCTTCATATCTGCTGCTGTCTTATCTATATTCCAGCCTGATGGGGAAATTCAAGTTTGGGATTACCTCTGCCGCGGCTGACTGCTGACCCGAACCCATCTCGGAGAGGCGACCAGCCCTTCGCTTTCATTATCCTCATGCTTCAAAGCACCGCACAACAAAATCTCACACTCTCTTTAGCAGGCACACATTTGTGGCACATCTATAAAAAAAAAAAAGTGTCCGAATATGCCGCCCCTGTTTCGTATGCATGAGGGTAGAAATTAAAGGCAGATAGTGGTGAATGTATAACTGGTCCCCATTAGGGATGAGTTTATATCTTCTTCCTCCTTCCTGTAAGGACTGAGGGCCCATCCATATGCAGATGGCTAATTTGTAGTGTTTACAGAGGAGCAAAGAGGGGGCCGACAACTCATGAAGAGGACTGAAAAGAGGCTGCCTACGTGTCACCCCAGGAGCCCGGTGGTAAACCCTGCCCTAGCAGAGAGACAACATAAGTGTCCAATCTGTGTTTGCTTACCCGTGGACACTGATGGCTGAGTTCTGGCCTGGGGCCCGTAAATTGTGCTTCTTTTTTTTTTTTACAGGTCCTGACAGCTAACAGGCTATTGGGAACGGGGGGCCCAGTGACACAGCCACTCAACAGATTAGCACCTCATCAGCCTCCTGCAGCTTCCAACAAATACGGTCCCTGCCTCCTTTAAGACACAATAGGGCAGCCACTGCTAAACAGCCCCCTGCCAAGAGATCCCCCACCCCTCTCCAGCCACAAAACTTCCTGGTCTGCTCTTTCTCCGGGCCACAGCTGTATCAAGGGGTCCTTCCCCGGTCCCTGAGCCCACCCGACCCCAATTGGCGAGATGTGTGTATTTCAGGTGAGCAAATATTGCCACTTGCCTGAGAGTTCAATGGCCAGCCCTTTCGAGAGGAGGAGAGGGGGGGGTTGCGTATTGCGCCTGCCTGCTTTGCAACAGGGGTACATGTGGCCCCTCACAGCAACCAGGTCAAAGGATGGGTCAAGGGAATTCTCCAGACACAGCTGGAGTCAGCAAATCAAACATACCTATATAGCTCATCTGCATTTTCCCAGACGAGGAAACCGTTCCCAGCTTTCATTTCCTCGCAAACAAAAGAGCGTCTCGGAGTCTCTTCAGCAGGCACCACACACATAGATTTGACCTTTTTTTTCCCTTTCCCCGCAATACACAGTCTCATACTATCTCATGCTGGTCATTATTAATATCCTTTCATTCCAAATGGCCTTAAATTCCCTGCAAGTGGACACACGACACACAACACTCGACACACGACACTCGACACACGACACTCGAATCGGGGCATTAATAGATTTTAGGTAAACATGCAAGTTGATCTTGTCAAGCACTTGCCATGTTTTGAATTCTTTGTCTCCAATACACACACGCATCAAGTATAAGAGTCCTCTGCGGCCGCATTCATTTGTCTGTCAGGCGTTAGCGTGGAAAGAGCAGATAGGGAAAAGAGACCGTGTGCTGGGAAACTGTGTCAGAGATTGGAGGTAGAATTGGACTTGTGACCTTCATCAAGGACACTCACAAGTGCAGAAGGGTTTATAGTCATTTAGATAAAAATTGAACAAATACTCTGTTGGGTACAGTTTTGAGGTATTTGTACTTTAGTTTTTACATTTTAGCCCAAACATCTGATCTTTACACTCGTTAATTATCAAAAACAGGTTTGTTACCTACTAGATTCTTTTATCTTTGCATCACTGCATGCTCACTGCAATTTTGGAAATCTTAACCTCTAATCCTGCTCAACTGTTGAGCACATTTTGAGTCTCTGTTTCTTATTGAAAAATGTGCATCACTTGACTGAAGCTGTTTATAATGTGACCCCTGGCAGCATGTAAGTGCTAAAGAGTGAGGGGCCAAGGATGGAGCCCTGGGGGACACCACAGGTCAAAGGGGCCGGCGCAGAGGAGGCATTAACCATCACTATGGAGAAAGTTCTATTTAAAAAGTAAGATCTTTTGGGGTATATTGAATCATGAGGGCCTCACTGAACAGAATTTTATTACTTAAGTTACTTAATGTTAAAGGGTCAGATATTTTTCTAAAAACATTATTTACCAAAAGCACAAATCTTATTGAAAATAAAAAAAAGGGTTGGACTTTCTTTTTTTTTACCATTTAGAAACATGCTTGATCTAATTTTTCTATCAGTTTAAGGTCAATTTAGAGTTTGTAAAATATTATATTAATAAATATCCTCAAGAAATACTTTTCCATAATTTATTTTCTTGCCGAGCTCATTAAAGGGTTTAAAAAAAGAGTTAAATCTGTCTTCCTAACTTAATTAAAAACTGTAAGAAGTAGATTTATTTTTGAATGAGACAAAAAAAAATGCCCAAAAAAAACCATTGGAACATTACAGATCCTGACGAGGCACAGCATTTCATAAATATTTCAGAAATGTACTGAATGTGGTGGATTTGTTCGTTTTCATGTCTCCCATGAATGAGTTCTTGTGCTTTAAATTAATATTTTATTAACGTGACACGGTTTCAGTTAGGTTTGCACACAGAAACAGCTTTGACTACATTTCAGAAACAGTGTTTTTTCACTTTTACTTGAATAAAAATCTCATACATGTACTTCTATAAGGGTTTCTTTCTACAGAAGTAACTATACTTCTACTTGATTAAGAATATTTATGTACTTTATTACCAGCTCTGGTTACAGGCAGTGAACAAATATGTGAATATATTGACAAAATAGATGGTTATGGTGTTTTTTAATACTTTATTATACAAGGATTATCTTTGTTTGTGTTTATGGGATGCTTTCATCATCAAATGAATGACTGTATTTACAGGTCGTGACAGCAGGACAGCATTGTGGGGAATAAAGGCCACCAGCTGAAGGCCACACCAGCAAGATCCTCAGATAAAGAGCGAGGGGTCGGTTTAATTAAAGGCTGGAGGCCTGCGGCTGCAGCCAGCTGTATATCGGGTCAGAAGATGATGTGTCAGTGCCGAGGACCACCTTGATCTCCCCCGTGGATGTCAAACAGAAGCGTCGGTCGCTGTGTCCTGGGAGGCCGCCCTTGCCATTACAGTGAAATGGAACTGGCCCAGAAAGCAAACAAGATGTCTCCCTCCAGCCCAGAACAGCCTTGTCTGCTTGATGGGTTTTTCTGTTGTTCTGTTTGTTTGCTTGTTTGGTCTGGAGCTCATGGATACCCAGCATGCAACAGACAGGAGAAGTGGAGGAATGGAAGACGTAGAGGGGAGAGGAGGACAGGTTGGGGAGTCAGAGGGGGGATGCGGATGTGTGACACACAGACCTCCTCTTGAGGTGACGAGAGACCTGCAGAGAAGCGACCGGGCAAAGCTGCTCAACAAACACACACAGACCCTTGGATCAGGACAACAAAGACGGATCGCTGTCTCTGAGCCCTCAGCAGATGTTATTTCTGTCAGGAATCTGATGGCCATGCCGTCTTCTATTCAAATACTATAAAGAGTTTTTACTCTAAAGGAGATTTCTTTGGCCCTGGAATATGTGGTAATATTTTCATAGGTTTAGGAAATATTTTTTTCACAATGACTGATTTTTTTAATCAATAAACCTGGATGAACCCTCAGAGAGTGACACCTTCTGGCTGCAAGGAGAACAGCTGTTTCAGTGGACACTGACCAAACACAGTGGTGTTTGGTATGTATACAGAAATGCTGTATACAAGCCAGACACACGGCCTTAATATCATTCCTGCACTTCATTTTTGATCATGTAATCTATAAATCTCATTCAAACATTTCACCTTTGACAGTCGGAGTATTTTGGCTTATCGTTAATATGACAGGGCTTTAAGGATCTCGTCCTGATCAGTTTTTATGCATATAAAAATACTAATTTTAAAGAAGGAAGAAGACGTTTCTTTCTCTACATTTTTTTCCACCAAATTATTCCCCTTAGAAAACCTGTGCCTAATTTGATCAGTTAAAATTTAAGATAAAAGGCCATAACTGTACATATTATAAGTTTTATCAGTCATTCTCAAACTCATTCTACTATAATCAACCCGTTGTGTAAACACAAAACCCAATTTTTAAACCATAATTGTATTATGAGGTTAACTGATACAAGATGGGTTTGTGGGAAAAACAAATGAAACCCCCCAAAAATGACCAAACTGCCTTAATAGTGAGTTGTAGCGGGACTAGACACACTCTGACCGAATTAGTACCAGCACCGTTCAGAGCCATCATCTCATAAATGGACCATTTTCAAATGCATTTCATTTCCCCCATATGTTTCACCAGTGGCACACTTAGCCAAAATAAAAATAAAAATCCAGAATAAGAAGGAGAAGATGATTGATCTACATGAATCTGGGAAGGGTTACAATCTATTTCTAAGGACGCCACAGATCCACAGTGAGATAAATGATCTAAAAATAAAGAAGGTCTAGAACAATAGTGAACCTTCCCAGAATTGGTTCACCTTCCCCAAAATCTCCCACTATCATGTTGAAGGCTCATTGGGGAAGTCATTAAAAATCCACTATAAGTGGATTCTATGGAAGAGCGATGAAGCAAAAGCTACTTGTAATTTTTTTTAATGGGTTGATTCTTAATACTTTTACAGCGTAAAAATCAGATGACGTCAGACTGTACAGGTGAGCATGAAATGCAGGAGTCCTTGGACATACAATAAACACATGTAGTACTCCATCCTGCCAGAGGAGGGAGACATTGCACATACATTTTCTTCAACGACTATCTTTCGACCAGCTTTCAAGTTTTACTGACAAAAGTGACACTGAAAAACCTAGAGATTTATTTAGGGGTCTGAATGTGAACCAACTGACTGACCTCTTCCATCATTGTTGTGTTTCTGCCTTGTTCTCCCTTTGTCCCCCCCCCACGCAGAGGTTAATGGGGTCATCTGGCCGGCAAAAAGAATCCACATCTTGAAAACATTCAGACTAACAGATACTGGAGCGCTGTATTGAGTATCATTTGGAGGAGAGAAAAAAGAGAATGTTCAACATCTCATCAGCGGCTATTATATGATGGCATTGCAAAACTACGAGCGGCCGTGATTGCTGACGGCGGTAAGCCAGTATCTGCAGTAAATGCATGGAGGTACGCTTCAAAGGTTTTTGGTAAATTAATGATAGCTGTCAATTCTCTGTGGTTCATGCTGCACTGCACCTTTAAATGATAGTCACATTCTCAAATACAGTCCTGGAGGAAGATATTTCATTCCTATGGTTGGGGCTGAGTATACGTTTGATACTTGAAGGGATTCCATGATTGCATTTATCATGTACGATTTCAAAGTCTTCCACAAACCCCCGCCGTCACCACTACCCTCTTTAACTATGTCATTACTCCCTTGTGGCGAGCAACCGGCTCTGCAAACTGCACGGTGTGGTGCAACAATCACATCCAGCTGCCGAGAACGCTATCTGACATATGAAACCCCTACTAACAAACACACACACACACACACACACATAGCATGATGCAACACACAACTCACCGCAAGGCAGGGCTGCTCAGGCATTGGAATAAAATCCCAGATTGAAAAAACTTCAAAACAAAATGTGATCATTTGATCCTTCTTTGTTGGCATACACTTGATTGAAAACAGCACCAAGTTGTTGTTGTTGTTTTTTTACTAAACACACCATCTAGATTTCTCCTTTACCAGCTCAAGATCCTCGGCCTTCCAGTGTTTGTGTGCCTCCTCTATCTGATCTTCCCAGTGACAAACACCATTATTTGCTTTGAAGCATTTAATTTCGAGACCAAATCTGGCCTAAATGTTGTTTCTGCTGTGTTCTCTGGAAACCTCAACTGGGTCCTCAGGTCAAGGTTCAGCTGCCTCCAGCTCCTGGTCATGATGGTCAGGCAGCAGTAGCTCAGAATGAGCTTGGAGGAACCCCATCTACCTGATGACTCACCTCTAGAGCTTCATTGATTTTGTTAATATGAGCTCATTCTCACACGTTAAAACTGAATATATGAGAATATTCAAAACTCATGTCAAAAACTATTTCTTAAGAAAAATAAAGTCCCTGAAATACATTTTTTGAGTAATGTTTGAATAAGATTTTTATTTTTATGTCAATTTTTAACTTATTCCTCTTGATTTGTTACATTATTTCAATAAATTTGAATTACTCTCAACATAATTGATTGATTACGATTATTAGTTTAATTAAAGTACCTCAGTATCCTAAGCTAAGAGTATATTATTTTCATTTCAGAACGCTGCGGCTGGAAACCTCACTAGGAACAAAGAAGTGGATCATATCAGTCCAGTTCTGAGGTCTATACACCGGCTTCCTGTCTCTCAGAGACCTCATTTCAAAATCCTGCAGAACCATACATGGGAGAAGCAGCGATCAGTTTTCATGCACCAAATATTTGGAACAAGCTCCCAGAAAACAGCAGAACCGCTCCAACTCTCAGTGCTTTTAAATCAAAGCTTCAAACTTTCTTATTTGCTGCCGCCTTTTATAAAGTTTTTAAAACTATTTTCATTTTTGTCTCTACTATACGACATTGTCTAATAACTCACTGAATTATGTCTGAGATCAAAAGTGCTTAGATTTTCTTCTAATTTAGCTTTTATTTATTTAAAATGTTTAGCCTGTTAAAAAAAATGGTGTCGATCTCTCTTCATGTTATTTTCTAACCGTTTCTTAACTATGTCTCAGGGTTCTTTTTGCACTTTGTCGCAATGCTCTTGATTGTTTGTGTAAAGTTCTTTGAATTGCACCGTTATAATGTGCTATATATAAATAAAGTTTCCTTGCCTTGATGTAGTGATACTCAAAGAAGTATCACTTCTTTAAGTATCACATGTAGTGATACTTAAAGAAGTATCACTACATGTGAGTTTAACATTTTAAGCCATTGTCACGTAGTTTCCTAAAAATTCATATTAATAAAATTCCATAATTTTTACGGACAAGTAAAAAGCAGATGCTTGACAGGAAATTTTTAAGCACATTTTTCTATAAGCTTCCATATGTTATTCCAACAAATGAATTAGTTTGAGTATTCAATTTAAAGATCTCAGAACTGTGGAGTTTTGATTCTAAGTATCAGTTATAATGTTTTTAAACACATATCCGTTTCTCAAATACACAACACACAAAGGGAAGCGAATAGTTGCTGGTACTCAATATTTTCAAGTTAATAGAAAATTATAAACTATTTATAATTTTTTCATTCCCCATTTTAATGAATTCATTTGAGCATTTTGCTTTACAGTGGAGAATGGGACAAAGGGGGGACGAGGGCAAAAAGAAATACAGACAGAGAGTTGTGGGAATCTCCAAAAACACCCCTTTGACTTTTCATGAGTAGTGAAAATATGTAATTAGTTCTAATAAATTCTACTAAATTAAAAATGTTGAGTGTCAGCATCGTTTCTGTTTTCCTTTGTGTTTGTCAAACTCAGTATTTCCGAGTTGTATGAACCTGTTTTGCAAATTATGTAACTTCCAATTAAAATTATGAATTGAAAAACTGGAGAACTGAAAACTGAACGCTCAAACTAATTAATTAGACACGAGTGGTGAAAAAATAGTTTAAAATTTCTACTAAAATTTAAAAATGTCAAGTGTGCTGGTAACTTTTTGTCAAACTCAGAATATTTGAGTAGCATAAGCTTGTTTACAAATAACATAACCGGTAGTTAAAATGATATATTTAAGGATAATCAAAAGATCAAATGAATCAGTTGGAATAAGTTGTAAAACTAAATTGTTAATATATTTGTAGTTTTTGTACTTGTTGAGTACCAGTAACGTCAGCGTTGTTTTTATTAAACGCAAACCAATTTTATTATCATTTTGCTAATAATGTAAGCTTAAAATGTTTAATTCAGAGATACTTTTAACTCTTCAAGCTGCAGATTCTCCAGTTTTCTATCTCTAATCCAGTGGTGCTGTAAGCGTCACAGCAAGAAGGTTTAGGGTTCAAATCCATCTCGGGCCTGGACTCCACATCGCCCATGAGTGTGAATGTCTGCCAAGAGTTAATTTAACTGGAACTAAAAAGTAAATATGTGAGTAACTCTCACTATTCAAGGTCTGATATTCTAAGACTTTGGAGGCCTCCCTATTTTTGAGTTACCTCTCTATGAGTGGGTATGAAGGGGCCATTCATCAAAGGCTGATTCGCTCACAGGAGCGGCGGTGGGGTGAGATTTCACCACACCACAGAAATATACATGTATTGAGAATCTACTACACGACCCCAGCAACATTTGATACAACCTGTGTTGGCGCACCATTTGAAAACGATAGCGGTATGTTTTTATTTACATTTTAGCAAACAGCACCCCAACTTTATGAAATCGGGTTACGAACATGAACAGAAACACTTTTTTCATTCTCAGTTAAGAAGTCGGGCTTTTATTCCATTGGTATGCACTGAAATATACAAAACACTAACACCTGCCAATCCAGCGGCAACAAAAGACGGGAAGAAGACAACAGGAAAAAGGAAGGTACTCCCAAAACATACCAACACATCCAACAACACAACTGTAGCGCTATCAACTCCTGTGCGGATCAAATTGTTATCAAACCTAGTTTCTACTATGCTCACTGTCTGGACAAAATAGCTGCTGGTCCAGACAATATAATAAACAATGAGATTGACACAGATAGTTTTTATTTCTGTACGTAAAACTTAAGTTGAAGCAATTCAGGAGGAACAGAGATTCCAGAATCCGACTGCTTAAAAGGTCAGATTGAAGGACAGACGGAGACATGATGCTGTAAAGTAGAGTTCGTGCTGTTTCAGCCTCATATTGAACAGGAAGAATTGGCTCCATTATTGCATTAAACTGAAAAAAAAGGTGATTCATAAAGGATTTAAAACAAATATTTGGTCAGGATTTCTTGGTCACTTCTCAAGGGAAAGCTAACAAAACTCATCATCAGCTGTCACTTTAAGATCATACTCCGACAATAGGCTAGTGGAAAAAACCTTTTGCGGTTTACTATATATAAAAAAAAAAAGTGTTGACAAAGCAGCCGATATTGTGTGAGTTGCATCGAGTCACTGCTTTTCATCACCGGTTGAAACATTGGACTCAAAATCGGTTTGCTCTCTGTAGCAGAGAATAGCGTTTCTATTCTTTTTGCCACGTTCATTTGTAATATAGTGCAAAAATCTACCACAATTATGAAATACTTAAAAAAAACATACAAATATATGTGATAGTTCCAGTTTGATGCCAAAGGACAGTCTCACAAACAGTTCACAGAGGAGAACAACACTGCAGTGTTTGAAATTCTCTGACTGTTAATCCCTTGTGAAAAGTGCCCTTTACTCCTGGGGGAAAGCTCTCTCTCTCTCTCTCTCTGCCTCTCTCTCTCTCTCTCTCTCTCTCTCTCTCTCTCTTAAAGGTCAGAGTAATATTACTCAAAGTAATTCAACACAGCGTGAAAAATATCTTAACTACTAAGTTCATCCTGCATGTAAAAATGGACCAAACTTCCAAGGAATGTTTTGATATTGTGCAAAAACAAGGCTCCTCTCGTAGTTCCTGCAAGTACTTTTGTGGAAGGGCGCTCCACCTTGCAAAGAACCCTGCTACAACTCTGAAGGGGTTTCCCCCCATTTCTGAAGCCTTTCGGAGATGAACTCCTCACCTGACAGGCTTTTCTGTTTCCACAGCAAACAGTCCTGAAGGGACGCTCCCAAAGCTTCACGAAGAAGTCCTTATGACAATCCTTATCCTAGATTCATGTGGTGTGCTAAGTCCCCTGTTTGAGACACTAGGGGTCCTCCTCCATGTCGTCCAGGTTGGGAGCCATGATGAAATGCTTGGGGTAAACCAGACTGTGCTCATCTGCGTATTCCTCCCATCGTGCATCATCGCTCTCGTGGGTGATATAGCGCTCGCCGCGCCATGTCTCAAACTCCCTGAGGTCCAGCCATGTCTGATAGTCCTGAGGTAAAGAGACACGACCCTTCAAGTTACTTCAGCATCATGAGTGAGGAGACAATCCTGACGTAAAGGCAGTTTTGTGTTGTCGCAGCTCCGCGATAACTCAAAAACTGTTCCATAGATTATTTTCAAATTTCATACCCACATAAACCTTAGTGCGAGGAAGAACTGGGTTGATTTTGAGTATGGTCGGTGGTATAATTCTAACACTATGGGGAGCTTTATCTCTCAAAGTTTTCAAGCCATCATTTCTAAACATTTGGTCCGATTTAGTCCAAATATGGTGAATATGAATCGACTCGAGGACATTTATCTTTTATATTCCTTACTT
This sequence comes from Lophius piscatorius, assembly GCA_009660295.1. Taxonomy (NCBI): domain Eukaryota; kingdom Metazoa; phylum Chordata; class Actinopteri; order Lophiiformes; family Lophiidae; genus Lophius; species Lophius piscatorius. The sequence goes on from VRLP01000062.1 coordinate 139,718, forward strand.
TTATTCTAGTAGTTCATAGTTTACTCACTAGGGGGAGTATTATTTTTTTAACGAAAAGCACTGTTTTTCAGACATAACTTCTTAACCCTTGTTCCAATTTAGTCCAAATTTGGTGAATGTTTTCATCTAATAGTTCAATTGGTACAATCAAAGATTATTGTAATTCCTTTATTTATTCTCCAAACTCTATGAGGATGAATCATTTTCAAAACTTCTGAAAGACAGTTTGCATAATTCAGGAAGTAAAATGTTACCATGGAGTCAAGGACTGAGTTTAACCAGGATCTTTATTGTCTGTTTTCTAACATACGGAAGCGTCACGTATTTATTTGCTGCAGCATAAAAGAATAAACAACATGATTATCTCAGTTATTAAGAAAAACAAAAGTTTGCTTTTTTTCTGAATTGACGAGATAATTATCGACAAAATAATAGTTTTTAGATATAAAATACAAGTTTAGTTGAAGTTTAGAGAAATTAATACTCATGACTTATGTAACAGATCTTATTGTTAGTAGTTTGTTCCATGGAGGATCTAAATTTACGTAAACCCTGTTACAAAATCGGCCAACTACCATCTACAAAAAACACTGAGAAATCAAGGATTTCTCTCCAAACAAGATACAGGCAAAACATGTTCGTGCTTTTATTTTTTGCAGGCGGAACTTTTGTAAATAAAGTCTTGACAAAATAAACCAGACAGTTGCAGTGGATCCAGAATGCTGCGGCTAGAACCCTGAATGACACCAGCAATATGATATTGCATCTGTCTTTAAATCACCAAGTTGGCTTCCTTGGAGTCAAATGATGAAATGAACCTGTTGTTCCTTATGAAGATTCCAGATCCCTCAGGTCATCAGGACCGGGCCTACACTACTTTTTTGAACATTATTTGAATGGCCTTGTCTGTGAAGCATGCTGAATTGCTCTGCCTCTGAATAGCGCAGTTCAAATGAACCTGGCTTGCCTTTTAAGGCACAAGGCAATTATTCAGAGGCTAGACTTTTATGTTATTTTTAAGAGTTCTAGCTGGCATGGACCATTGGCAGATTTGGTTTTCCTCAATAAATGACAATTTGATTATATTTATTAGTTGTTGCAGTATACATTTTGAATTAAGTATTTGCGGTTCCTGATGAACAGAGAACTATTAGTGGATTAATGTCGAGGCTGAGGACAGAATCAAACCGTATGTTCACATCATCTCTGGTCGGTTCTGACTGAGTCATGACTCGGAATACAAAGATCTGACTCTTATGCAAATTGCTCAAATTGTGTTTGCGGATAAAAGAAAGCAATCAAATGTGTCACCTGTAACCAGGGATGGCTGAGACACTTGTCCACGCTGTACCTCTTCCTCATCTTGACTTGTAGGAGATTGTTGATCAGGTCCGTTGCTGTGGAAGCAAACACATGTAGACTCTAGTCAACATAAAGGAAATCATTCCTACAAAATACATGAAGATAACATTCCCTACATAGGTGGAGCTGCAGCTTAGGCAATCTCAAGAGATTTGATGGTGATCCACTTCAACCAGAGACAAAAAGCAGTGAGGATGACATTCAGATACCCAGACGATAAGGTGGAGAGGCCAGACTATCTGTCTGATACACAGACAGACAGTCTGTGTATCTGTTTGAGTCCAAAGGTGCAGCCAGCACTGACATGAGAATACAACATAAACAATTTGGATGCAACAAACACATCGCTCCTCTTACCCTCTGGAGAGATGTCCTTCCAGGGCGTAGGGGGGTACATGAATGCAGCATTCTGGATCTGGTCATTGATGTCCTCGTCCTCATTAAAAGGGAATGTCCCACTCAAACTGACGTACACAATGACTCCCACTGACCACATGTCTAAGGAGCGGTTATAGCCCTTACTACGCAGCACCTCTGGAGCCAGGTAAGCCGGCGTGCCCACCACAGACCGCCGGAATGACTTCTCCCCGATGATTCTAGCGAAGCCAAAGTCACACAGCTTTACCTGCGAGAAGAGAAAAAACCTGGTAAACGCGTTCACGTACTTGCACCTGAATCGACACATACACTAGTCCCCTTCTTCTCTCACCTGAGGAAAGGGCTCTGCAGAGGCTAGTAGTACATTCTCAGGCTTCAAGTCACAGTGAACGATGTTTTTGAAGTGCAGATGCCTCAAGGCCACAAGGATCTGTTGCAAACAAAGTTAAAAAAAAAAAAAAAAGGCACAGATTTAGCTTCAAAAACCCAGATGACATTTTAAACTCCAGCCTCTAAATATTTAAACGTACATAACGCCTTGTATAAACAAGAGTAATGTTTGTATAATATAAGCAGTAGAATCTATGGCGCTGCCACACAGAAAAATAACAACAGTATTAGCTTACAAATGCCTTTAAATACTTTCATCCTGACCACTACCTTTACATAAAGACATATGATCTCATCTCGTCATCCCATCTATATTCAACAGGCCTGGCACAAGCTAATGCCGCACGCATGTCGGGATATGGCCCAGTACCAAAACCTCGGTGTGCCTGGCTCCCCTGTCCTGACTCTGACTTTGACAGGAGTCCCCTCAGCCACATCAGAGCCAAGCCCACCGCAACTAATGGGGCTGTTGTTAATGTCCCCGCTTCTGTTTGAGACCCAGGATCCATGTTGGCCCAGGGGCCTAACCTTCTTCTAATCAGGCCACAAAGCCACCAGCACACTGCAAGCTGTAATCCATGGCCAGGGAGGAGGCCATGGTGCCATGCAGACCGGTGCCGTAAACAATCCCCACAATCAGCTCACCACAATAATAAACAGACCCTTAAGCAGGAGCAGAGGCTCATGCATGGTGGGCTAAGACACCCCCAAAACAGAAGTGAGGACACGGGGAGAGATGGGCAAAAATTAAATAGCAGATAACACAAGATTCAATATGGGAAGACCCCATTTAAAAATATATAGAGTGGTAACATTTCAGTAGAGGCCAGAGTGAAAGTGTTGGAATCTTTGTCTTGAAAGACAAGATGGGATATAAGGTGAGAGAACACTGACCTGTGTAACGAGAAACTTGGTTATGCGTTCGGGCAGTTTACTCTTCTCACTGGACAGAATCATCTCCAGCATGTCACCATGCAGCTTCTCCATGACAACAAACACCCGCTCTGGCGTTTCAAACATACACTCCAAGTTGACTATGCCTGGATGATGCAGATTCTAAGGACAGAAGACATCAAATCTTTACTGGATCAGAAAAAGAGAGGAATCTTACTGTCTATAAGTACAGGCTACCGTTGGAACCTTGCATCACTGATGAATTCTGGTCATTACCTGTAAAATGGCCACCTCGTTCCTCAGCTGGCTCTCCTGCTTGGTAGGAAATCTCATTTTATCTATAACTTTTATGGCCACGTCTCTGCCACTCTTTCTGTGTTTGCCTAAAATATTATGGAAGAAATCAGTTACAGTAAATAGCCTTCACATGCAATTAAGTTCTCAAAATGAAAGTATATCACAAGTGCAACATACCTCCATACACAATGCCAAACTGCCCTGATCCCAGCACCTCGTCAGAGAATATTTGGTACACTGAGGCAATATCCTGCGGAGATATCAGTTCCACTCTTATTGATGTTTTTTACTCTTACTGTTGTAACTTTTTGTTTATTTTCAAAGCTGATATTGGCAATGGGTAAAATCTACATTATCTAAAGCTGGGAAACATTTTCTGGTATTGCCAAATATAAATATAGATTTAAAACTTTCACCTAATACAGAAGTGGAACCTAGACAAAAATCCCTTGACCAAAGAAATGGTCAACAGCTTCCTTATTTGTGCAACATGAGAGCTTCCACATGAAGTTTTTGGTAAAGAAACAGTAGGATTCCATTTTCGATATTACCACAACAGTAACTATAATAGCATATGAATAACTGAATGTGCAGGGGAATTGTGCAACACCCTCCAAAAGAAGAAAGAAGCCTCACTCACCACATTCTCCTGGATCTGGCAGTTTGAGACGGATATACTGATAGACAGCTCTTCTGGGAAGGAAAACACATGATGCTGAAAAAAGCCCTTCACTGTACAAAACAGCCACAGAAATCTTAGGTAAGTGTAGTCTAAGGTGCATTGCCCGAATACTGTGCAATATTCAAGCCTGTTAGCTGCTGGCTACAATAGTCTCAGCCTCATAATGAAGCATTGTTTTACCCAATAAATTAGATATTAAATTGATATGGGTAGCTTTGTGTGACTGAATGGTGCAAGCATGCAATGTAACTCATAACTGGAAATCTAGACAACCACAGACTCCAATTTGGCATCCTAGCCGATAATTATGCAACAACATCACGTTGAAAGGTTACAACCAATCAGCTAACAGTGTATGATAATCTTGTTAATAAAGCACTGAAATAAACCACACCAATACTCACTTATTGCATAACAATGATGTTTGTACTCACATATAGCATAACAATGATGTTTATACTCACATATTGCATAACAATGATGTTTACCAATTAGTCTGATGCTAAGAAATATTACTTCCATGGGAATCTCAAATCCAAATATTCATTTATAAACATAAACACTCCAATAAAAGCCCACATAATTGGAAATACTTTCAATCCTTGCGAACAATGACCAATTTTCTTTGAAACGTGAGAATCTCTGTATGGCCTCAATGCCGACTCCTGCTAGTCAGACTCAGTTTTTGCACATTGTTAGAGTCCGCTATCCTTTAGACTGTGGACTCCAACACAGTGCTTTTCCAACTTATCAAAAAGGAAGGCTGGCTATCTAAGATCTTTCTTTGACCACATTAGCCAAGAGAAAATACTTTCTTTCTATTTGGAGAAACTGGACAAAAGGTTTTTGTTCTTGGTTTAATCAAGTTAAATCCTTGTAATATTGCATGTCATTAGTAATGGGGGACATCCAAACTCTCATTTGATAGGACCCAGAAAGCCAGAAGCTAACAGCTTCCCCCACTGATGTATACTGCAAATGTAAATTCTGCCATTATCGAGGTCATATTTATAGTTTTAAAACCTTCTGAGTTCTGAAAGATATCATTTTAATAGAAGATTAATTAATATTAAAAAAATTGTATATTTTGTTGTTGTTTTTTCATCTCAAATAGCTTTTACAGTAACAAACAGGGATTGTGAATGTTGCACCAAGTTAAATTTTAGGTAATCTAAGAACCTTTTGGGACGATTATAAATGAAATTTCTGACCTACTTCATATCCATAGTGGGATAACACGTCAACAGATATGAAAGAATATTTATTTCAGAAACTTTGAAAATTTAAATGAGCATTGTCAAAGTAAAAGTTATTATTTTAAGGCCTCATGCATAATACCTCAATGTATATTCAGCTTTTTAAGGTCTTAAATTCACATGGTCAAATTTAAGACTTTTTATGACCCAGCCAGAACCGTGAACAAGACTATGTGCGAGATGCAATTCAAGTAATTCTTCCATTTCTTCCACAAAACAATGTGTCTAGCACCAGAGATGTGCAATCTTCTGCTTACTATGATCTTTGCCCTGGCCAGCAGCACTGGCCACACTTGGCTGAGGAGTGACGGGCATCAGGGCTTGTCTGATGGCTTTCTCCCAACCCTGAGCTACCTCCATGCCGACTCCTGAGGCGGCCAGAGTGGGGCTGTGGTAGGGACTGCAGTTGTTCTCCCCTACATAGTAGACCATGGTGGCTGTGATGACCTCAAAGCAGTGTGGGTTGCTGCCCTGAGCCAGATTGCTGAAATCTCTGGACTGTTCAACCTGGAGGATCTCGGACAGAGGGATTTCCTGTGGGATAGTTGCGAGACAGAGATTGCAATGAAGAACAACAACAAACAGAATGCAAAATCTTTATATATGTTTTGTGTTTTTGTATAAGTAAGCTCTCGGAAGTTTTCAACAAAATGAAGCTTACAGTTTTTTTCTTTCTCAATGATCTCAATGATTCATTATTCTACTGAGTGACGTTTGCACAGTCAACCAATTCACCAGCTGCATCAACAATTTCTAGAGTGTGAAAAAACAAAAGGTATAAAACCTCGATAAAAAATAAAACACTGTAAATGAATCCAACAGCAGATGGCCAAAAATAAAGCATGCCGCTGCACATTTCCACACCAGTAGACCATGTATTAAATACAGCTCATTACCCATGGAGGAAGATGTAAGAAGGAGATAGAAGATAAAACATAGGAAACATAGAAAGATATCAGTGGACACCTATTTGAATATACAGTTAAAAAAAGATCTGATTAAAATTTGACTGGATAAAACCACATTTAAAAGGGGAATTTATTCAAATAAATCAATAAAACCATTTGTTGCCTTGAACAAGTCTCTTCTCATCTTTAAAAACTAATAAGTTCCTGATTTTGTAAAAAGTTGACACCACTTTTTGTGAAAGTTAAAACCTTCGCAAAAAAACTTAAAACTTTTAAGAAAAGAATTCGATAAGGGAGAAAAAGTAAGAAGCGAATAAGAGGTTTTAATGCTCCTCCTAAACAATAACATGGCAGAAACATTATTGAGATACATGGTAAAACTCACACACGCCAGAGGTCTCCGCACCCGTTGAGTTTAATCACAGTGTTGATGATATGTTCCAGCTCAATCTTCCTCTTTTACTTTTCTGCCTTATGTGCATGTTGAAAAATAAGAAGAGTTGGAGCCCACTTTAAAACCCCTTCCCCTTCAAACTCTCTGTCAAATCAAAGAGAGGAGGGAGGGTCAAAAATGGGAAAACATGGAGGAGTGCCAGCGAATGGGGGCTGGTTGAGGCGCACGCTGTCCCCTCCGCGTGGCTCACCACAGAGTATCAGATGAAGTGCTTGTGGTTAGCGGGGCTGGGTCACGTGAGCTGGGCCCTGCAGTGGCTCAAGTGCTCTGGTTCCCTGATTACAAGGCAGGACCAGCCAGAGGCTCCATCTGAGCGCAAGGCACTGGCGCTACCGCTAGCCACTGAGACGAAAAGACACGGCAACTACCGTTTCTCTATTGTGTGGTGGCGTGTGAGTGGGGGTGTGTCTGACAGGACTCAATCTGGCAGAGACAGCGAGAAGCCCCCTCGCCCCATAAAAAGTTCTTCAGAGAAAAGCCACAAGTACAGGGGTCCCATCTTCAAACAAAGAGCCGTTATGACTTCCAAATGGAGAAAATGGCTGCCATGCCTTGCAAATGGGCCACCAGACGACCACCAATAATCAGATTGGAGGCACAAAGAGAAGAAGAGAGAGGAGAACAGCAGCCACACACTGATGAGCAGCAGGCCAGGAACTTCAGGGAAATGAAAGAGAAATGTCCAAGACAGACGTTTTCCCGGATACAGACCAAGCATATGGAGAATCTGTGGTTTCAGTGAAACCTTTTTCTGCTACATGTGCATAGAAATCACCTCATGTTATCTATCATGGATAGAAATCTGAACAAAAAGACGTGTGTGACAAAGATTGAACTATGAAGTATGAAAAAAAGGCATTTACAGCTAGCCTTCAATTAGCCTCCTGAAGGTCTTAAATGTAGCATGGAGTGCCAAGTTGATAATAAAGAACCACATAAAGCTGCCAGTAAACACACCCTGAGGAGTCGTTCCCTGCTGAGGTTTCCTCTCCAAGTCTTTGGTGCCAGGGGACGCAGGGTGTGACGGAGTAATTGGGCGAAGAAATTAAGTCTTTTTCAGTCTTGTTTCACAACCAGCATAAGAGGGAGACATTGAGAAAGAAAAACTATGGACACATCTGTGCAAGAACCACCTGTTGACACAAACAAACACTGCCAAAGCGAATGTGCTGGCTCTCACTATGGAAACTAGGGTTCGTCCTACACACTATTCCACTGTGACACAACTGGAGGTGTCAGAATGTCAAAACACACAAAGGGACATGAACAATAAAATTATTATATCCCCCACCTTCCACTCACACACTTACAACAACATACATGTGGAAGTCCTTACCTTGTAGGCTTTACTTCCCTTCATCAGTCCTCACTGTGTAATTACTGTGCTATTAAGCCCCTGCGGCAATGTAATGACTGACTACTATGCTGGCATTGAGCGCTAAGTGTCACACACTCCACAACTGATTCTTCAGGTTGAAATTTTAGACACACTTTCCATTTACTTTGAACTGAACTTTGGACTCAAAAAGTGAGAAAGATCAATTTGAAACTCATCCTGATGTCCGTGTCTCAGTTTTGAACTTGTTGAACCCTACAGGCAAAACTCTGACTCTCTTAAAAAACCCTTCAAATGTCCCTTCTGATCGGACACACAAAGGCTGAAAGGCATCAACTGTTACACGATCATTTCACTTCATGCAGGGAAGAGACCGGGCTGCAGGGTGAAAAACCGCAGGGGAAATTTCAGTGGACTAAACTGACCTCAGAGTATTTTACAGTTGCAACACGACAGCCCTCAAGCTGAGTCACTCAGCTACCACTGGTTAGGTTTTATTTGCATTGCTCTCTTAAATGTGACAGACAACAATGACATGAAAATGACTTTAGCCAACTTCTGAATTCAAAGAATGGAGATATAATGATAAGCTTTCACCATGGCCACAACGATGACGCAACGTTCATTATTTTGCCGAGTAATAAATAGGTGTTACGGCGTGTTTGATGTGCAAGACAAGAAAGAATTTTGCCGTGAGATTTATGCCTACTTTGTAGAACTTGGCTCCAGTGTCGTTCTGGAAGAGACTCAGGCTCTTACTGTCCAACCTCCAGTAGTGCCTTTTCCGCTGTTTTAGGGGAAAACAAACATCAAGTTAGTCCAAATGTCCAAACATTCATGAACTACCAATATTTATGCGCTTGATTATTTTTGTGTCTGGAGGAGAACGCCTCCTGTGGTTTTTCAGCATAAAGACTAAGCAAGGTACATTTCAGACTGGGTTTCTTTTCCTATTTGGGTTGTCAGTCTTACCAGGTTGTCCCTGCTCGTATAATGAACCATCCAGCCCTCCTTCACCACAGTGGAGCTCCGCCTCTTGGTGTGTTTTATGGACTGGACCACCCGCATCAGAGGGATGTTGCTGCTAGTGGAAGGGCTTAACACACACACAAAAATGATTTTAGTAATTACTATAACAGTTAAGAACTCTGTAAGAGATAAAAATATGAACTAGAGAGTTTGTACCGAAGGCCACAGATGTCACTGCTACTGGAAATATGTGGAGAGATCATAACGCTTATCACAGGAGATTAAAAAAAACAATGGCTGGGTTCAAATGTGCATAAATATGTAAAAGCAAGCAAAGTGAAGGAACCAATTAAGAGGTGCACACCACTGGGGCCCCTCAAAGCATGTGTGAAATTTCATGGAATTTCTGTACAGCGGTGTTTGAGGAGAAGACGTGAATAGACCAACCACCGTACCTAATGATGGACATGGGGTAACCCTTTATGACCCCTTTGACAGGGGCATAAAACAGTAACAGGTTACATTTAACTTGATCTCTGAACAGCTCAGGAAACCTTAACCATTTGCTTTTCCAACCACCCAAGTGTCTGGTGGGTCTTTCCTGACAATAATCCTGCACAGGAAGGGATACATTTAATGTTTGCAGCAGTGGCAGCACGACTGGAAACATAAAACTCGTGCTGCTGGTGTAGAATAAACATATGAATTGGGCAGTTAGACCTGCTGATTTAAAACATAACCACAAAGTCCCCGGTTTGAATCATTCCGGTTAACTTTATTGCATTTCTTCCCCATGTTACTCTTGTTCCTTGTCGCTCTTTTCTTGAGCTGTGTAATAAAGGAATAATGCGTATATATAAATTACGTACATATAAATATGTATATATTTTCTATACAACGATCAGTTCAGGTGTTGTAAGCAGGAAGAATCGACAATAAAGAAGGATCTGTGTAACTTTGACAAAAGAAAAATTTGGTGGCTAGATCAGTGCCTCACCGAAATTACACCTCGTTGGGTGTTCCCAGTCTGCGGTAGTTAATACCTAGCAGAATGGTCCAAGGAAGGACACTTGGCGAAACGGCAACTGGGTTATAGGTGCATATACTCATTGATGCACAAGGGGGGTAAAGTGTTACCCCGGTTTTCCTGATTCCACACAGAAGAGCTACTGTAGCACAGAATACTAACAGCTAATGCTGGTTCTGACGAAAATAACACTTTCTTTTGGCGACAAAAAGTGGGCTGACACAACAACAGGCAGGAGGTTTTAAAGTGTAGTTTAATCTGTAATGTGTAATTGGCATGAGCTGCGGTGGCTGTCAAGGCTGAACGATAAAAACAATGCCACAAACCCTCCTGAACAGAAAGACTACAATGACAAAGTGTCAGCCAAATTATCCTTAACTTCAAAATGGAGAAAAGTCAGATTGGATTTTGACATCTTTTTACCTAATAGTCTTGATGGGCTCTTCATCCTTCTCTCTGTCCAGCAGGGGAGAATCCATGTCAAACATCCTCTCATCTGGGGTGGAGGGTTCCTCTGGGTCATCCAGTCCTCTCCCACCATCCATGTCACTACTGTCCACCTCCATTGTATCCATGGTGGTGTCAGAGTCCGGGCCAGGGCTGGCTGGCTCTACAAACGGACATTATACATTCACAATTTAAATCATTTCAAACATCACTGATAGAACACTGTTATTGTGAAACTGCTTACCTCCATTGAAGTCCACCTCCCCCAAACAATCTCTAGGTACCTTTGAAGCACACCTCTTATGGCAGTTAAATCTGCAATCTGGCAAAGGAGATAATAATAATTCACTAAAATGCACTTAAACGAATGAAAACGTATTTTAAGTTGACTCTTCATTGCCCTACCTTTACACTGCATTCCCTGGCGAAAGAGACCCTTGAGCAGCCGCTTGCAGTACTGGCAGATAGTCGGACGAGTGTACGTGTGAATGGCGAAGGTGTGCGGCACTTTGACCCGTCCCAGTACCATCTTTTCCATCCAGATGGGTCTACCGCTCCAGGACAGAATCCTCTTCCCTGCTTCCTGATGGGACCTCTGCTGCAGGGGTTGGAATGATTGGGGGGGAAAAACAGACAGCAAGAATTAAAAACCATATGCAGGAAGGAAGTGAAGGGAATAATAGAGGTAGAACAGCTTCAAAGGGAATACTTCAATGACAGGGAAAGGCAAAGTGAAAAATGTAATGGCAACAGGAGAAGTTAAAGACATCAGTGCACACGGTGAAAAAGAACACTGTCACTGTAAGTGACTGCGACTTGGCATTGTTATGATACAAGCGGTCAAAACACATTAGACTTGTCTTGTTTTACTACATATGAGAATTTCCTTCTGATTTCATATGAATACATCAGGACATCTGGAAACCACTGACAGAAATGGCAAAGATGCTTTGTTTTCTGGCAAGTGAGTAGATATTGAAGTTGGATTGCAATAAACGTTTAATGTCATTACCATAATCAGATTTCCTGATGACCTTTGCTGGGACAGAAAAGACGGAAATATTCCAGCACATACTTATGCAAAAACTGTTTTATAAGCCATCACTGTGGATTGCTCCACAGAGCTCTGTGCGGCTCAATTCAATTTTCTGCTACACTGTTGTTCAAGAAAAAGGGCCAAAAGATTACCCGTACAAAAAAGCCAAATTTGACACGTTTAACCGTTAAGACAAAGTAACGACCAGCACACTGAAAGAAAGAAACTGAGATTATCATATATTTTTCTTTAATATATAAAGTATTATGAAAAGATACTGGGATTTTCACCAGACGTATGTAGCGGGTTTTTAATTAACTTGAAAAAAATATTTTGATTAAAAATCTACCCCTACCCCAGTTGGTACAGCCCCATTTCCACCGATGGAATTATGTTTTTATTTGAGATTCTGACAGCAGCAAGTGTGAAACCAACATGTGGAGGGGTTCTTGAGAAAAACATGTTTTTTCCCAAACTTCGCAAAAGGTCTTTGGCGATCCAGCTGTGTATACAAATATGCAAGGATTTTTACAATTTTGCATGACTTTATCTATTTGCTGGAGGATGTACGGCGATGAAAAAAGAGACATTTCTTAGTCAAAGGAATCAAACACCTTTGAGTAAAAGGATAAATTTAAAAACTCACCTCATCCAGTACGAACACGGCATTTTCGGCAGGTGCTGGACGGGGTACGGAAAGAGAGGGCCCGGGCAAAGAGACATTGGACAATCGACGCTTCCTGACACCAGTACAGTTATTCGGGATCTTAAAGGCGCAGCGCTTGTGGTAGTTTAGCCCACATCCTGAAAACACAAAGATAACACAAATGTCAGTCTAGACTATAGAATATAAACACATGTTGAGGTGAAAACATATTTATATTTCAAAAATCCCCCAGATGTTGGCCTGAAAAAGGATCATTTATAATGATGAATGGTAATATAAGTCATCTGCTTAAATTGTATATGTCCCTGATGGCGTCTTGAGGTCAAACCTGTGGTTTGCGTACATGCAGCAGGAAAGAGGCTGGATTTTCTCGGTGGGATACAGTTCACTTACTACATTGAGTGGGTTCATTCAAAAGGTTTGGCAATGACACAACAGGGTTCTGTAGTATCCAAAGAGATGTTTGTGTGTCTAACCTTCACACTTGAGCCCCTGCCGGACGAGACCCCATAGCATCTCCCCACAGTAGTCGCAGAAGGTAGGCGCCTTGTAGGAGTGGACATAAAGGGCATGGGGTCGAATCTGGAAGTCTTCAACTGTGGCTTGAGCTATAAAAAAACACATAAGTGATACAACTAAAACTTGGTGAAAGCAAAAACAAATGTTGAGACGAGGAAACAAAAAATGAGTTCAAGGAGAAAAAACAATGGGAAATGAGGACTATGGAATCAAAAACAAAGAGTCATTTAAAGCCATTTGTCACATGTATTTGGTAACTATTTGACACAAAACCAATACTAAAGACAAAACATTGTCTCAGATTATTTAAAAAACTGGCATTGCCTCTATGAGACCTCAGACATGCACACACACACACACACACACACACACACACACACACACACACACACACACACACACACACACACAGTGAGTTTAAGTAAATTAAATACAGGTGCTGTATCTGCACAGCTGCAGTAGAGGGTGCCACATCTGCAAAGATGTAATTGCATCATTCTGTGTGTTACAGTGACAGGGCACACCAATACAACACCCAAGAAATGCTGAACAATCATGTTATGTAAATGTATCTTTGTTATTGTATACATGATCAATAATAACAACAGAGTGGTGGCTACTGTCTTCTCTTATGTCTGCTACAGAGACACATTATTGGGAAAAAGAGATGGTAATGTGAATCATCAAAGATGAGTAAGATATTTAGGTGACTACATCTAAACTATATTTGTGACTGAAGCAGTCAGTAGATCAGCTCCTGTGTAATCATTTATGTTTGTGGTCGTGGTGACCAACAATGGAATGGTTAATTTTTACACATCGGTTAAGCAGGAAAACCTGTGTGGTGGTGGCAAGGATGCCATGGGTTGTGTGTGGGTGTCTTCATTTCCTGAGGGGTGATTCAATGAAACACATTTTCGCCCGGCAAACTGAGGACATTCTCAGCTGTTGTGGCCGTGACGAGGTGCACACCTGAACAACAGAAATATGGTCACCAAACACTTCCTTTGCTAAAAACCTTTGTATGCTTTTTATAAAATAGGAGGAAGCGTCCTTTAAACAAGAATGACTTGCTGAAACATTAATTAAAAGCCAGTCACAATCAATCAGGCTTATCAGGCCATTTGACAAATGAATGTAAACATGTAAGTAGGCAGAACGTTCAAGGGTCAAAGTTACGGTCAACCCAAAAACAAAAACTAAACGGAATCCGTTTTTGTTCAGTAACTTCATGAGTTCACCACCATGAAAATCTCTCTCTCTCTCTCACACTAATATATATATATTATATACAAAGAAAATCATGTTCTAAGTTTTATTGTTTTTATTTTTTGTAAATATGTGTTTTTTGGTTTCAGCATGGTTCCATAGCACTGTAGCTCGCAGCAAGATAAAGGTCCTAGCATCAAATTTAGCCGGGGACCTTGGGGCTTTGGAGTTTACAAGTTCCTCCGGGTGCTCTGGCTTCCTATATAAGTGAATTGGTGACCTTAAATTAGCCAAAGGTGACTTTAAATTGCCTGTAGGTAAGAACGTGAGTGTGAATGGTCGTTTGTCTCTATGTGCTTATCCTGTCATGTGCTAGCGACTTTTCAATTATTCTATAATGCCTCTTGTTCAATGTCAGCTGGGACAGGCTCTAGCCCCTGCGACCTTGAACAGGATAAGTGGTTATGGATAATAAATGAATGAAGGAACGGACCCTTTTCCAGAAAATTGAGCCAATGGCAAGAGACTGGGAGAGTTCTGCAATGCTGAAACACACATTTTAGGAACAGCTCAGAGGTAAAAAGGTTAATTGATAACATGTGATAAAGAAGGGTCAGACTTGAAAGGTTCAGTCGATCACGAGCAAGAAAGGGCCAGGGTTCAATGCATGCAAAGCACATTGTACTGATAGATAAAACAACTTGGGTTCAAGTCATAGCATATGACTGAATTCTAATTTTATATACGTTTTAAACAGGATCCACTTTCTTGCATCATGGTTGTGCAATCCGGCCACATTTTCTTATTTCTCATTATCCTTTTCATACAAATATGATGGCTTGTTGGTTGATTTTTCCCAGTTGGGGTTAGATATGAAAAAGAACAAGTCTGACTTCAAAGGTCACATGTCATGGTCATGGTACCGAAACATGAAAGGCAGCATTCACAAGGCTTTTCAGACAAACTAGAAAAACAACTGTCTCCTTTTGGGCAGTCACACTCTTCAGCAACTCTTGTCCTACTAATTAGGAACAAACAAAATCAAACATAAATTTGGTGCGTCTTGTTTCACAGCGCTTCCGATGAGCAGGGAAGCTTACATGAATGCTCTATTTGTTTGCTTTGAAATTCCATTTGCAGGCCACAAGTTTCCATCCGATGAAAACAATAACAGCAATATTTATTACAAACAGTTAAATTGTGAAAAAGTCATTTCACACTGATAGTGGTGGTGAAAAAGAAGCCTGTGAAATTGGAGGAGTAAAAAACAGAACAAAAGGACAAACGGTCAAGCCAAACCTCAAACCTCATGGGCTGGTATGGCCTGTAGAGTGTCCGCTCTGTCCAGGACCGCCCTGCACATCAGAGCATGTTTACACTCCGTGGGTCTACTACAATCACTTACTGCAAGAAAAACAAGCCCTCTTCTTTGAGCTCGTAGCCAAGAAAAAGCCACTTCTGCCTCCCTCTCGCAGCTAGAGACACATTCAGATCGTCTCTCTCCCAAAGCCGCAGAATCCAACAACAGGTTGGTGGAAGAAAACTAAACTAAAGATGACAGAAGACAAATTGTGGGGTGGAAAGAAGTTCCTATTTTCACTGAACCTAAAGCTTGGGAATGTGAATGTCTCTGCTAGCACTTCTCAAACAAAGTTTGAGTGTCTGAAGCCCCTCTCATGAGGATGTCACATTTATTGTGTTAGATGAAATAAAATAAAAATCCACTGCATGTTGCATGTGCAGCAAATCTGAGATCTAGCTATTCTATACCGATTTACATCAGGTATATGTATAAAATATCAAGCTCTGTTTCAGGAGTTAACACCTGCAGATGGATTAGTCGAGGTAGGAGGGATTACAATGAAAGCGAGAGGGGAAGGCAAGCAACAAAGGCTGACACACAAGAGAACACGAGACAGTCAGACACAAAAAGAGGGAAGTTCTCCAGTCTTTAGTCAACATTCCTCAGCCTTTATGCCTAAAGTATCCTTAGATCCTCCACTTATACTATCATCCTCTGTTTAAATCCACACAAACAATACTCCCAGCCCATGAGACAGCAGGAGATAATCAGCACAGGTGGTGTCAGGTGCTTCCCAATGATGACAGATAGAACAGAAGAACAGATTACAGCCTTACAGATACACAAAGTAATTTGTTGGTTCTCAGCAATGAACAGGAAACTGATTCATACATCGCAGGAACTGAAAAATAGAATAAAACAAACACCTGCGTTGCCGCTAGAAAGGTGGACAATGTGATGAAAACATTAATGAAAAACAAAGACAATATAGCTTGGAGCAAACACTTGACACAGTGGGATGCCGGTGAACAGGAAACCGCAGTTTGGATATAATGAATGGATTGTCAACTACAACCAGGAATCGAAAACAGTTCATGAAATTAAGAACAGTTTTCAATTTACAACACCTGGTTTGTATTGCTGGGTGGAATTCCCCTGTTTTAAAAGAAGCTATGGCTTCAATCTGTTACTTTGGATAATTTTATGCAATATTTGCAGGTATATCAAATGATATAACAACGATAAGCTAAATTAAAAAAATAAAAACTGTTTCTACGATCTCAATATTTGTATAATCTATTTCACTTTCTAACACAAGGCCCTACTGGATTTCGGTGCGTTCATTATTTAGTTTAACTGCTTATACCATTCTGGAGCTGTCCCAGCTGAGATTGGACAGGGGATAGGCTCCAGCTTTTTCCCCAGACAAGCCCACAGCTTATCACAGGGTGGGGACCCAACAGCCATTTATGCTCTCATTCACACCTTTATGCAATTTAGGGCCAGCAGTACAAGTATATTGTATGATTTTGGGCTGTGGGACCAAGCCACAAGCTTCCCTGGCAAGGGTCAAAAAGTTATTTGGACATTTCATTTGAAATTTGACACCCCCATTAGTATGTCAAATCTCTGACTGGATGATTTAAGTCGTTGGTTCATTCAGTACCTTCGCATTTGTCAAGAGAAACAGTTCACAGAAGTCTGTTCAGTCAGTGTTCTCTCTTCCTTCACAAAGATGCAGATGTGGGGAAAAAAGCGGTGTCCCAATACAATGTGTCAACTTGGACCCTATATATCTATTCATGGTTTCACTGCAGCTTACTTACCAGAGAGCACCACCTCAATGAGGTCTCCTTCGTGGATGTCTTCTACCGAGGTCAGCCTCTGCAAGATGTTCTCGTCATTCAAGTCGTGGCGGAACAGCAGGATCTTGTCGTACATGCCAAAGAACCCGCACTCCGGGAACTGGAGAGAGGTGGAGAGGCGAGTAAATATACAAATAAAGCAAAGCCAAAAGAGAAGATAAGAGACAGTCTAAACCTGGTAAATAATGAGGTAGTGTGTAAGCAGTATGTCTGGAGATTAATGGTTACTGCACTGTGGTGGGTCCACATCACATACCCGCAGCCAAGAGACAAAGAATGAGAAAGCTATACAGATGGATCCCATAACTCTGATATGTATCAACAATCTTTTCTACAGTAGATGTTTTGAAAGCCATTCACACACAGTCATTCACACACACAAACACACACTAACATTACATCATTTGCCTTACATCACTATCATTATTCAGAATACAGTGGCTCAGAATGGGAGTTCTTCCTCAGACCTTTACCCCCCTTCAGTAGAATGAAAACATTTAACCACTTAAAAGGATCCGTCAGTGAAGACTCATACCTACTTATTCCTACCAACTTCAACATTGCTAACTTGAATTTCGAGTCATAGAACCCAGGGTCTTTTTTTTGTGTTTGTTTTATGAGCAAATCCTGAGCCATCACTACAGTATAATTTATCTTCACGAAAATCAATTACTCATGATTAACGTCTTAAACGATTTAAACATTAAGTAAATGTTGACTATCCATGTCGGACCTGCAAAGATGTTATGTCACATGATCAGGAAGGGGCGGAGTGGATGGTCGGAGAAGGAGACAGGAGACAGGAGACAGCGGAGGAGGAGAAGGAGGAGGTAAACATCCTGAGAGTAGAAGAGAATCAGCTCACAGGAAGTACAGCGGTAGTCAATACTGAGTCACTTCCTGCTCCGAGAGCAGCCTATAGTCACTTTGAGAGTGATGTTCTTGACACTACGGCTTCAACCTATTATATACACACGCATGCATAGTATGGAGGGCAAACATCAACGGTATACATAATGTTTACATTAATGCTAGCATAAAGAAGATTTTTGAGCTCATGCTCTGCAGATCATAACAACATTTTACAATCACGACCACTGTTGTGTTGTTCAAAACAGGGCCTACGCTTTTCAGAAAAATTGTAATTCAAGCTTTAAGTGTCTTTTATTAGATTTCATATAAGTCTTGGGTAATCCAATACTGAAAGTCTTCCATAACAATTTTACAAAGTTTTTCATATTATAGTTACTGTTTTTGTTAACATAGTTGTTAGCATTTGACAGACTCCAGCGAAGGCATCGTGGGATCAGACGACTGTGTCTCAATCGTCTGATCTGCTGGTCTCAAATGGAATGTAATGGAATAAAATATTTACTGAGGCCAAATGGTTTATGGATATCACCTGGATTATGTTTCAAGTTGCTTGCAGTAGAAATTTAATTAACATATAATTTTGATTACGAATGAAACTTTCAAAATAAAAGTGAAGTTGAAGGGGTCGCTGTAAGAAACAAAATAACAATGTGCCACAATTGTTCTGAAAGAAGTTATAATTTTGTCATTCAGCTTCTCATTGTGTGTCTCTGAGGAGCAGCTGAATCACATGCAACACTTTTACCGGTCCTCTCTGGTATCTGGCTGAATACTAAATCAGTCTGAATGGTTTTTTTTTAATGGGTCCAACTTTTTTTTCAACTGCCAAGAAAAACAGATAATAAATCCAAGACAGACTGATTTGTTCAGTACGTATCAGATGATTTGGATCAACAGAGACAGAAAAATGAACAACCAGAAGCCAAAAATGGAGCCTAATTCTGCACAGAAACAGATGACTAGACAGCCCGGCTGTAGTCCTTCTGACAGGAGAGGGCACTTGTGGTTGTTGGATGTATAATCAAAACACAGGATATTACTTTGTGTATAGCAGTGGGCAACATGAGCACAGTTTAGCTGACTTGGTAGAGCGGGTGCCCCATGTGCAGAGAAAAAAATCATCTAGTCATCTAGTGTAGACCATACGGTGAAGTCGAGAAAAAATACTGGACAACAATGCCATCAGTAAATGAGATGTCTTCCATTGTTTTTGTGGCTATGGTCAATTAATCAGAAGACTGGTAGTTCTAAACTCTCTGCCTGCGGTCTACAAGTGTCCTTGAGCAAGATACTAAACCCAATTTGTTCTCGGTGGCTGTTCCATTTGTTTATAAATGATTAAGTGAATGGTCACAGATCCCAATGAGCATGATATTCTCTGCCACCATTGCATGAATGTTTATGTGAATGGGTGAATAACGACTGGCTTTGTACAGCACCTTGATGGTCGAGAAGATGAAATAGGTGCTATACACTGTTGTGGAAGATTATTTGTAAAGCACTCTGGACACAGCTGAAAACACCAAACACTCATAGGGTTAAAGGAAAATATATTGTCATCACTATATAGGAGACATAATCCATATGTCAATTTTTTTTTTAACAACAAGATAATATAATAAACACTTACAGGTGAACTGATAATCTAGTTACAGTAGCACTTGTCAGAGGGTGAGATATAGCACTGAACATTTCCTGAAGTTAAGATGTTAAAAAAAACATATAAGCAGAAGGATCTGAGTGACTTTGACACAGGCCAAATTGGGCCAAACAACTGGGTCAGAGAATCTCCAAAGTCTTGTTGGTTGTTACTGGTCTGTAGAGGTGATATAAAGAAGGACTACTGAGCTACCAGTGACAGGGTCATTGACAAGATATTTTGAGAAGGCATATCATTTGCTGAAAAGAAACAGTGCTGTTCAACATTGCAAATGTGAAACTATTGGGCTGAAAGGAGATGAGCCTCTGATAGATATATTAAAACCAACTTCATCGGCATTATTGCAAGATAATGCCAGCAATAATTCTTGATACGTCTGTGGGTAATTTGACTAAAATTGTAAATATAATGTGTTTTTCATGGCTAGACCCCTTAAACAGGTATAGGGTTTCAATGAATATTCAGTGAATGAGAGGGATAAATAGCTGGTTATCTGCGATCTTCCGTAGGATGTGAGATTTTAATAAGACAAAATGCTATCTCAGTTTAAAAGAGGTCAAAATTATGTCAGGAAATAGCTGGTTTAAAGCTGGATATCTGCCATCTCAAAATTCCCCAAATCATTTTTGTAGTGGTCAATCTTCTAAAGAGGCAGTGTGTTACTGTGAAATCGTGCAACTCGTGTTTCTTGCTTTAATTACACAAGAACAAACCCCTCACAGTTGAGAATCCATATTCCTGTGGGTTTTCTCAAAGTGCATTATTTTTTTCTCTCTTGAAAGAGATTTAGGCCTACTTTTTGCACTGTGCATACTTGGAAAAGACGCTCCAGTTTCTCACAACTCTGGACAGGATAAGTTCAGCTGTAAAATCTCTTTCGTAATGGTCAAACCACAATTCACTTTTTCCCATTAAATGACGTGTTTGATTTAAAAAAATATATAAAAATTCTACTTAGGCTAGTACAGTTGGCCTGTTGTGCTTTTGATAATTCGTGAAAAACGTTCATAATTTAAAGCTACCATTATCCTTCCAACTGGTAGATAAAGGGATTCCTAGATAAAGAGAGGTTTACCATCAAGCAATCCCTTAATGAAGATTAATGAAAATACATTATGGCAACTGAATGTGTGGAGGCTGTTTTTGAACACCGCACGCCTATATGATGGAACATTTTTAACTCACCTTCTCCTCTTGACATAACTACATCCTAAACCTTGTCACCCTCTGAGGTGATTAATGCGATGTGACCACAACTAACACCACCACAGGCAGCGGGGGCATCCTTCCTGAGGCATCTGTAATGTCACTTTGGGGTTTTCCTCCACACGCCTTTTCTCAAACCCACACACACACACACTCAAAAAAATATGCAGTTGATGCCCAAATCAAGCCAGCTGCAGTCACCCCCTCTTGGCACCCTGAGTAACACTTTCCACTGTACAGAACGGATCCCTATCCAGAGCAGAAGCATGTGTAGGCCGGCACGCAACGGCAGCTAGGGCAAAGGACACTACTTTTTCCATGCACCATTAAAGCAAGAGGAAGACAGAGGTACAAGAACAATAGACTGGCAGGTTTAGGGCATATTTTAACAGCATATCGTCCAGATCTGACAGATAAGAGTAATAACTGATGACTAACCTGTGGGTACATCCATGCATAACGAAGAAATCATCATCATCAATCATCTCAGCTCATAGCATATACAAATAAATTTCCATAGTGCTCCTGTACACATGCACACTCACGCACCATCACCCACACATGCTACTGCATACATCTCTGAGGCCCATAGTGACTAAGGATGTCTTTTGTCATCTTCAAACGTAAATCCATCCAGCCGAGCGACCGCGACCACACACGCACACCAAAAACCCCGGCATGGAGGAGCTGTGTGTGAGGTCCACAAGTCAGGCTGGAAAGACGAGTGGAAAGGGGCTTTGCAGTAGTAAGCTTTTGTTAAACCAACTAATCCGCCATTGATATGCTAAATCCTGTTATAAGGAAGGAGAGTTGTAGGCAGGCGAGAAGAGTGAAGACGGGAGGCGATGGTGGGAGAGTGTGAGGGAGCGGGCAAGATCTAAAATATTTCATTGGCAGACATAAACAAATGACCTCAAGACAGCCATGAAAAGATTTGAATAAGAGAGTGTGCAATGAGAATTATTGATGCTCTCTATTGCTTAGTTATTGCTATCGGTCGCATTGTGAAGTGCAAAATGATGAAGTGGGGAGATGACTCATAAGTCATAACTCATTCAAACCCATAAAAGATGTTTTTTTTAAAAATCAGAGGATTGCATTTAAGGCTCAGTAAATTTATCTGCCATAACTGATAAATGATTACGAAACAAATGTGTGATCCTTTGTTGAAATCATGAGGTTAGTGTTTCTGCGTTTGTGTGGTAGAGGTGGCTGGTTAAAGGGAAGCTGTGTTGAGAGAGGTGCATAGGCTCGGACAGATGGCCATGTAATTACAGTAAGGAAAAGTATGCTGCTTGACCTCAGTCTGCCTCACACCTTTATTGGACTGGCAGCAGGCCAGACAGATGTGGAGGACAGCAACATAATAAAAATGTTCTGGCCAAGATCTGTCTGCGTGAGCTAAAGGCTGCACATACATGTGTAACTGAGTAAGTAATGATATTCATTACAACAGCCAACATCTGTGCTGGAGATCTTGGAAAAAGTATTATAGGTGATTGTCTAAAATTCCTACAATAAGTCTGCCTATTTAGAGAAGTGCAAATGCGGTTTCTGGTCACGTCCACAACACTACTGTAAAACTGCAATGGCAAGATGTGAGATGATAGTAAGGCAAAATGCTATCTCAGTTTAAAAGAGGTCACAATTATGTCAGGAAAAAGCTGGTTTTGTCAGATATTTATCCTCAAATTAGATGAATTGAAGCAGAAAATCTCACATTTGAAAAACTGGAACTATGAAATGTTGATAATTTGTGCTTGCATTATGAAAATAGTTGCTGCTTATATTTCTGAAAACTTGCTGAGCCTGACCTGATTAATTAAGTAAATATTTTGTCAATACAATGATGCACTTTCACCTGCCACATCCACACTCTTCCACACAAACACAGAGTTTTTGCCCACCGATGACACATTTTCTCAGAAACATCTTTTGAAGAGGGTGCATTTTAACAATCTAGTTTTGTAATTCTGTATGAGTGTAATTTGATTTCTGGTATCACAATAATTATGTGAATTGTTTTTGATAATTGTGACTGGCTGGCTATGCTATACCATTCTTCAATTTTACTCTGCAAATAACTTATCACACTCAGCCAGCCACTGTACAAACCTTGATGTGGTCTGAATAAAGTGACCATAAACATTAGTTTAGAAAAGAGCACGAACACGTAAAGCTTTAATTATGAAAAACTAATAAAACTTTATTAAGAAAACTAACAAAAGTTGCCGTGCTTGGAAGCGAAACTCGCTGCGGATCAGACGCCAGCCTTAGATATCAAAACCTCCAAAGCCTGAGTTTTCGCCACATCCTTGTGATCTAGATGTGGAAGAATGACCATTGTTCTGGCATTTCAATCAACCAGTGCACCTGGAGAAATAAATCTGCTGGAGTGACGGAAAACATTACACATATTTTCATCCGGATGCCAATTAGAATCAGAGGTCCAGCTGCAAGCTGAGCTGAAAGTGAATGATCAAGTGTCTCGCTGCAAAACTACTTGTGAGGTGACCTTGAGCAGGCACGTAGCCCCAGGCTGAAGACTGTTGTTGTACAGGTCAGACTTTGCAAAAGTGACAGTGTACTATGTAGTTATAGGGAGTTATAGAAGGGTGGAGGGTTATGTAACTCTAATTAAATATGTTCATTCAGGTAGGGGGGTTTTGTGAAACATGGAAGCAGAGTCAGGAGGTGGACGGCCCCTGTTCATTTAGCTTGAGGTGCAAAGATTAAGACTGTCACAAGACCAGCATGATACAAAGTGCTTTATTCTCACCAGATAAATAAGTCCATTGAATGATAACCCTGCAATTATTAAACAGTGGCATGGTACAGACTAAACAGCCCCAGAGATCCTCCACCAGAAAACACAAGATGTTCTAAAATGGTATTATATATATTATATTCAGACATGGTAATTAACTATGAGCACGATTTGATGAGTTTTGATGTACAGTGAATTTATAAACAACATGTGCGGAATCAAGTGGTTCCACGCTAAATAATGAAACCGCACGTTTAAAAAATGAACTCTGGTGAGGGTTTCAGCAATAGC
This sequence comes from Lophius piscatorius, assembly GCA_009660295.1. Lineage (NCBI taxonomy): Eukaryota > Metazoa > Chordata > Actinopteri > Lophiiformes > Lophiidae > Lophius > Lophius piscatorius. The sequence continues at coordinate 163,514 of VRLP01000062.1, forward strand.
GAGACATTTTGTTATACTAAAACAATGGTGAAACAATGGGTTGACTTTGAGGTGAATGCTAATGCCCACAACAGAGGAGAATATACTTCAATAACAAATGCACTGGAAAATCCAATTATGTGCTCAAATGAACCTTGAGGGAAAACTGAGTAATGACTTTGTTCAAGTGACCAAAGATCAAAGAAAAGTGCAAAACTGTGTTGATCTATTTAAGTCAATAGTGGGACTGTATTTGTTTTCATTACAGACTATTCATTTAATACCATGCAAAGTTCTTTCCACACAGCATTGTACGAGATACACATGCACAACTAATTATAAAAGGTTGCTCAGATCTTTCAATGTCTGCAGAACTATGCTGCAGATGTTTCATCACCCGGGGGTAGCCAGCGACAACTTCTACGCTGTAATATGCTGGGGCAGCAGGCTGAAAGCAGATGATGCTAATAGAAATAATGATAAGCTCATCAGGATAGCTGTTTCTGCCCTGGTGGTGGAGCTGGAGCCATTGGTGGAGGTTGGAGGTTGGAGGATGGAGGATGCCGAGGAAACTACTCAGTATTATGGACAATGCCTCTCACTCCCTGCATGTCATGCTGGAATCCTATCAGAGCACCATCAGTGGAAGACTCAGACCTCAGAGGAGCACCACAGAACGCCACAGGAAGTATCATCTACTAATGGCCAGTGAACTATATAACCTTTTCTCCTTCTGCAGGGGGGAAAGCTCAAACACCGGACGCTAATACGAACACAACAATTATACTTCAATATTATGTGCAATATGGCGGTATGTGCAGACGCAGCGGCCCGGTGTTCTCAATCAAACGGCAAAGTTTTTCCCTTTCCTGTGTATTTTTATTGTTTATTTACTAACTCTTTTATTTATTACTGGTGTATTTAATGAATAGTTCTCCTTTGCTGTTGTAGAGTGACCAAACTAAATTTTCTTGTAGTGACTACAATGACAAATGAAGTGTCTTTTGTCTATGTCTTATTTTACTTTTCATTATATGCGATATTACCTCTCATTCACATTTCTCAGGCTTGATATTACATAGAATATCTTTTTCATGTTGTTATCCTTAGGCACTGGTTTTAAATATACTTACACTTATTTATATTTTCCACTTATATTTAATACTTTATTGTCTTATTATTGTCACTTATTGTGTATTTTGTTCCTGTAATTTTGAGGCAACCTCTGACATCAGAATTTCCTTCATGATCCATAGTTTTATCTTACCTTACTTTATCTTTCAAGATGTGAGCATCTAATGCTCATGTCTCACTGGTTTCTCACAGACTTTTTCAACATTGAGTTAGTACCTTTATTAAGAGTTTCCATATTAGTACTATAACTACATTACTTGTCTGCAATATTTTGTCATCATACATTCGACTTGGCCTATTTCTTTTGAGGAGGGACTGTCGCAAGGTTTTTGATCTTACTGGCATCAGCACAAAATCTTGAGGATCTAACTAATTTTCTACCTGAACATCGTAACCCATGACCCCGACAGTTTTGACCTTTAGTAACACACAATTATTATTGATAATTCTGATACTTGAAATTACTTTGCTGTTTCTATTAAAAACACAATTTCTTTTGGAATGCAGGTAAAAAGAACAAATCCTCCAAGGGAAGGGCCTTTCAAGCAAAAATACGATTCAATATTCACTGCGGGTTTCTAAATTAAAAAACGTTTTAATGAAAACCAGTTTGATGATAGACCAAACATAATACCCTACCACTATACAAAATATCACCATTAGGTGTTGTTTTTGACCACTCCCATTACAGTGAATGAGATTGCAGCTGCACCACAATCCATCAAGACATTGAAAAATCAGGATTTTAATTCTCATAGAAACAACTTTTCTCACTTGTCTTCTTCTGAACTCTGAACCAAAAAAGGAATCGTGTCAGTCATTGAGTTTCCTGCAAAACATCCCCATAAACCACAGAGACATGAAGATGTTCAGTCCCCTGAAATACTAAAGGAATTTCAATTTTAGATGATAAATGAAGTGCTGATTTGTGTTTACAGCATATTGCAGTCTCCAATCAATCTCCAACCAGGCAACGAGGAGTAGATCAAAGAGACTTGAACTTAATTGTCACAGCATATAGCATAATGTTATATACTATAACCTGCACCAACTCCTCAATGATGACAGTTCTCTCTTGTAGATGAGGGTCCATGGATGCCAGATTTCCATGTGCTTCTAGGCTTCTCCATCTTCACCTTAAAAATGCCGGATCAGAGGGTTTGCATAAATTAAGACAGATTAAGCAAACCGTAAACCTCCCCAACCTTACTGGTAACTTATTGACCATTCTTTTAAGAACAACCCTCTATAACCCCTCCTGTACACCGACATGAATAAAGACAAAGTGGTTGATTCACTCTATTCATTTTGATATAAATTTCTGAAATGATGCAACGCTTGCATGACTGAACTCAAAAACGGAATGTAATTAAACCTTTATTTCCAAAATCCAGCTAAGCTCAGCTCATTGGGAATCAGTCTGTCATTTTCCATCTCAGTATGTTCAAGTAAATGTGAACCTGACTTTTCATACCTGAACTGAAGCTAGAAAATGAATTAAGCCAACAGGAGAAAATATGTCTAATATTTCTCATGTGGTATCCGTTATTCTTAATACAGATCAAAAGCCTGAATTTACTGTTATTGTCGTTGTTTAATAAATCAAGCAAAAATGTGCAACGACCTCAACTGAATCAAATTGATAATAATAACCATGAACACTTTAAAATTAGGAATGTTAAGATTCTGATCACCTGAGTGATGGCGATGCTGACATGAACAGTATTTTTTAACAAACCAGTCTTTCTAACGCTTAATGTGAGTGAATGCCCTGGCCTATAAACTATTCCATATTTCTGTCTCAATAGAACTATGTTCACATGGTTGGGATGAAGAAGCCTGGCACAAAACATACCTCCTATGAAGGGACACGAGTACACCCTTGATAATTTGCTTTTTGAGGATATTTGTTACCTTTGATTTTCTACCAGTCCGTGAGGTTAATGTACAGAGTGGGTATTTGTCATGACAGCAAGGCCTATTTGGGTCAGTAGTTCGGCGATAGTTTCCATGTTGTAATCCTCACCTAACTGGACTGCAATCGCCGACACAGCATCACAACACCTGTTCCTTCTTTTTTGTCAACAGCTCTGTTTCATTCGATTCATATGCAATCATTTCTTTCACCACCTCTGGGTTGCTTAAGGGGAGTTTGTAAAACCTTTGCGTGCACGGCTTATCTAACTTCATCTGGAGTGAACCACAGGTCTTTTTTTTGCAGGAAGCATACGACGCAACCAACCTGCTGACATCTGCAAGTCTCCCCTCTTGTGAAGCAGACACAGTGTGCTTGGATTGAGACCATTTACATGACTCTCCCTCGGTTTGTATGAGGTGTTTTCTGCATTTCTACTCAAGCAAAGCGCTGAAGGTTTTCCTCTTTTTTCAATACTTGTGTTGTGGTCTTCCTATGATGAAAATGAGAAACCAGATGACAGGAAGATGCAGCCACATGGTTTATGTTGTGAAGCTTGCATCTGTTGTAGCAAGTTAAAGTGATTATACAAAAACGGGGCTGAGAGTCCCATGACTTTCATTGTTGGCTCCCCCAGGAAGCTATCGTTGTCATGTGTAAATGCCCTAACTATTCTATTTAGCCTCCAGTCTTCAGTGGTGTATCAGCGCGTAGAACAGCATTGTCTAATTTCTAGTTGACTGTAACCATGGGTGAAAATCACAAGTCATGTCAAGTCAAGTGCTTGAGCCTTGACTTGACATGTGATCAGAGTAGGTTATGACACTCCTCAACCAAATCTGCGTCTCCCTTCCTTCTAGTATCATGTCACAGTTTCTCTTTGTTCGTGATGAAATGGGTTTTCTTTAAGAGCTGCAAAATGTGGAGTAAAGGAATCAATCAAAATTTGAAAAACCCCTGCCTTTGACAATGTAGATGAGAAGCATGTCATCTCTGAGATAATGTAATTCCTTGCTGTTCTCTACATGGTCAACAATAATTTCTTTGCTTGCTAAAAATTTTACAGCCTTCAGCCATCAGTGTAGCAGCCCAAACTCAGTGGAACTCTCTTCCTCCAGAAATTTGCAATGCTTTTATCATTTGAGGAAATTTTCAAAAAAACACTACCTGTTCAACACGGCCTATGACTTCAGCTAACTCTATCAACCCTCCCATTCATTGCTCTTATCGTTATTTCTCAGCTCTTGTCGTTTGCTGCTTTACATATTATTATTATTATTATTATTATTATAATGATAATAAAGCGCCCTTGAGTCTCTTGAGAGGTGCTATATATATTTAATTCAAGTTATTGTTACTATACCCACCATCCACCTCATCCCTTGCTCAGTCTGTGCAGACTCACCAACTTCATCATTTCATCCTGCACCTGAGTTATCAGCCGCCACCACCAGCCATTTCTGTGCTTACATTTTTCGGCTTAGAATTTGATTCTGCAACAGGTGAGAACTCCTCTTCATATTAGAAAACTTTTGAATTACACACATGACTGTCGAAAGAACATTTTTTGGGGAAAACATAGAACATAAAGGATGAGAATGTTTCCCAGCTGCTTAGGAGGAGCCAAGGGAAGCTAGCTGGAGCCTGATTAACTACCACAGTGAAGTTTTTTGTTTCATTGCTGTGGGGCTGCGCCTCCAACACACGAATCTTCGCCTCCAACGTATAAAATAAAAAGGTACATCTAGTACATATATCGTTATCACTAGTAGGCAGAGGAATAACTGAATATCTGATACACTGAGCAGGACAGAGTAGCAGAGAACGAGGAAAAGGCCCGCGCTAACCACTAAGCTAAAGAAGCTAAACAACCTGAAAGTGCATGAAAATATTGAGATAATGATTTAAATAAAAGTTTCTAAAGAAGAAGCAAACTATAAGGACTTTAGCGTGACTTAAGTCACTTTAATTGTCCTGCTATTAATTAGGTGTTGAAATGAAGATTATGAAGCTGCTAGTGGAGGTTAGTGAGACCCCACACAGAAACATGGACAATCACTGGTAAAGGAAATGACGCAACACGGTCATAGGAGCACGGAGAGCAATTACCTCACCATGTTGTGTACAATGACCCTGCATGTTGTCAGTGCTAAGTCCTCCGCCACAATTTTGTAGTTAACAGGAAATCATTTCACAGACCCCCCGACGATGACTCATGGATCTCAAGACCACTTTTTGGGAACCCCTGCCTTGGAGGACATAAAATGCCCCGTTCAAGAAACTGCATAAAATATCAGATATTATTATTATTTTACACTTTTATTGGATAGGGGAAATTTTTGTGCTTAACATGCTACAAGGAACAATTTTGCCTGCACTGTTAATTATTTATATATTCCCCCTAAAATACACAACCCTTCCAAAATTGATGACGATTACATTATCACAGTCAAAATTATCAAAAAAAATCATTGTTTCAGCTGTAACAATGGATTGTAAATCTACTGTTTAATTGATGATGACAATAGCACAGTGCACAGAACCAGTGTTCCCTTCTTCCCCACAGCCAGCCAAGGCCAAGATGCATGTTTAATTTCAACCGTACATTACATAAAACTATTTGCTCCTCCATTTTCATACACAGGCCAAGAAAAACAAACTACAGCTGGAGGCAAAAAGAGCAAGAGGGGGGGATAGGTACTGCTGACGGACAAACTTCATGTGCTTTATATTGAAGCAGGCGTCTCTGGATAGTTACAGGGTCACACAAACTCATCCAATAACACTCCACAGCATACACACACTCATGAGTTACACCTGAGGCCAAATCAGCTTCTTTTCCTGTGAAATAGGAACACTTCGCGAAGGAAACCCGAATAAATCAAGACACATGTAGAGGAAAGGAAAGTAATTTTGTGAGAGTGTGATAGGAGATGTGATTTTCTCACTCTACGGCCTGGCTCACATGTTTCCTTCCATGTGTCACAATATAGCTAATGGTGTATTGATTCGTTTTTCTGGGTAAGAATGTATTGCCATTGAACACTGTTGCGTGTTTAAAAAAAAAAAAAATAGATCTAGTCAGAATGATATATATTGCTTCTTAGTGTAAGTATCAGTCAAGCTTTACTTGTATTGCATCAGGCTCTATAGACAATTTCAAAGAGCAATGCCCTACCAATGCTTTCTCAAAACTGCGATATACACCAGGAGGCTGAAAATCTTCACCGTAACTCTCTCCTGAGTTTATGCAGCTGCTTTAACAGAGCTTATAAAGACAAAGCAATGTATTGTTTGACTAACATCTGAGAGTCCTAGACCAATTCTCATTTCAAGTCTTTTTCCAACAACATTCAGAGACGTGTGAAGACTGCAGCCTGGCTGAAGCAGAGCTTACTTGTAAGATGAGGAGCACAGGGGTTTGAAAAGATGCCAAGTGTTCACATGCAATTAATCCACTGCTTGTTTCCTTCTAAGTGTGTGTGTGTGTGTGTGTGTGCGTGTGTGTGTGTGTGTCTACAGCTCTGGTAAACAAGGTGAAATCACAACCACTGAGCTACAGTTCGTGGCCTCGTCCATACCACAGCTTAGTCGGAGGCTGTACGCCGACCATCAATTGTAATAGGAACGCTAACAAAGCGAAGGTGCTTATCCACTTTAGACAAACCACAATAACTGATGGGTCTGAGACAAATCTCTTCCGGGTTTTGCAAAATTCACAAGGCCTTTGATTATTTGAATCCAGAGATTACCAGTTATTTGGCCTTAAGCATGGATGTGGAGTGGAGATAATGGCCATGAGGTATCTTTTTGGTGACTAGCCACTGTATCTCATGTTTGACCAGAAAAATCCCTCATCTCTCATTGATGAGGATGTTCTTTACATGTGTGGGTGTTTGCTTGCATGCATCTGTATATGCATAAAGGTGTGTATGTGTGTGTGTGTGTGTGCGTGCGTGTATGTGAGAGGGAGTACTTCGTGCAGTAACAGTGTTCAGTGGCTGAGCAGAGAAGAGGAAGGCTGAGTCACAGGAACTAAGGCCTCTCAGGAAGAGAGCAGTGTGATCTAAGACATGCTTGGCCAGGCCCCCGCACATTGCTGATGAGTTATATCCCCGTTGCGATCTTCCCCCGGCACCTCTGCCTCAGAGATATACTGCAGCATGCACTTCATCACCCCTCTCTGGCTCTGAGTACCTGGAGTCCACTGCCAGATTTTCCCTCCACATGGGGCAAATAAACAGGTGAACCGGAGGGGAGTTTACGTGAGACCGATGGAGACTGCGCTTTGTCTTGTTCTGGTACAGCTTGGGGGTCACAGGGGAGCGCGGAAATAACCTCAAGATAAAACAAAGATAAAATAATTGCTGTAGTTCTATGCTTCCTATTTCTGTGTGAATAATAATGAGGTTTCTGCAGCTGTTCCATTTGTTGAATAAGCAGTTACAGAGAAAAACAATTTTATCTATGCAATAGAACTTTTTTAGAATAAACAATAGAAATTTCAACACAAAGACCATCGCCTTCTTGAAAAAAAATGGTACCAAAAGGCAATATCTCTGAACGTTTATATACACACAAGAATAATAGCAAATGCAGTGCAGGGAAAAACTATTTGAATGCAGGCACACGGACTGAAGGGCTGTGCTGCTCTGCCGACCACAGCAAATTGGAGAGCAGGAACGGAGCGAATATGGAAACAGGGAGTGACTCTGAGGGGAGCAAACCGAACAGTATGTAGAACAGGAGATTGAGATACAGTGAAAAAACTGTAAAGTCAAACAATAGTAAGTATTTAAAAGAGGGTTTTTTTTCGGTGTGGAGTGCAGTTCTTTGAATGTCGCATATTTCCCCTTTAGAACACAGTAGGTTTCTTGTATCAACACTTAATTGCACTTCCCCTGCTACCCTCCTATGAGTTTGACGATCGCTTTCTGTGGTGAAAGACAGGAAAGGCAAACCGTGCTGAGAAAACAGTACGGAATAACAAATTCTGCGACCTGTTCCTACTATAGCGATCAATAATGCTACACTGATATGATAAATGGCTCCATGTAGCGACAACACAGACAAATGCTCCTCATTGAATGGCATGGGAATTCTTTTTTTACTATGTTAACACATGTGCTTAGATTGTGATCATAACTCCGGTCTAGCCTTTTGAGATGAGAAAATAAAGGAAACATTAGAGATACATCAGATAGAATAAGCAAGGGTTAATAAATTGTAGAGAGCTGTGTGCGTGTGTTTGAATCTACATTTCAGCGTTTGCCAAGGCTGAAGGGCTCTCAATTTGCTGAGGTTGTCAGCATGTGCAGTGAAGGTGGAAGCGCCATTAATGAAATAATTAATAGGGGATATGAGACATCCTCTTTCATCAAACTGTTTTATTCGACTTTTGCAAACTTATGACTAGTTGAGTATCTTAATAACTACAAATGTTTTTCTATACAAGGTCAAAGACAGCAGCACTCCTGTGTGTTAAATGGTTCAATATTACTAATGCCTTCCACTTCAATATAATCAAAATTCAAAGCCCATTCAGCCGGAATAAACAGAGACTGGAATGATGAAAGATTATCTCCCGCCACTGGCAAGAGTCAAGCGTGATGAAGGGCATTTGGGCAACATAGATGCGCAGAAAATCCAAAAGCAAAGCCACAGTTGAAGGCAGGAGCAAGCGTCTATTGATAGTTCTGGCACTGAGTGAGCGGTAGGACATCAGTCGCTCAGTGGCCACAAGCCCGCTCTGTGCCCCATGGAAGTCCCGCCAACAGGACAGTCCCAGCCTCCCCTGCCCCCCTCTCCCACTCTTCTCCACTCTGTCATTCTCTGAGTCTTGTGGCGGGCCCTGCATTCTGCCTTGCCACTTTACATTTAGGTAAGAGCAAGGCGGCAGAAATGTGCACTACATATGGTAGAAATTACGTAGCTCACTTAACTTCAGAGATTCTTTTTTTTTCCTTTTTCTTCTCTCTCTCCTTTTTCCACAAATTACTCCAAGACTGTGGAAATTGATAGATTCCTTGTGCAAGTGGGCTTTTGTGTATGTAAGACTTTTGTTTTTAGAAATCCCGATTGTAATATGGAGTCATCTCCATTGATTTGGAACATATTAGTCTGCCCACAAATAAACAACAAATAACATCTGACTTTATGAAAGGATACAAATTTAACTATGTATACTAGAACCAATACAAACACTTTATATTTTTGACTCGTGAGTGACCTTTTTCTTTTTCTTGAGAAGGAGCTAAATGTGCTTTCCAGGAAACGTCTGGCCTCATGTATATCATATATAAAGCCCTGTGCTGTTGGGATGTCCTCTGGGGTGAAATATGGCTGCCAGCTCCATAGGAACACTGAGCTGTGGGTTTATACTGTGGAAAGGAGGGCGGGAGATGTTGCTGATTTATTTCTCTTATGTTTCAGTTAGTTCTGGTCAATGTGCAGTTTGGGTCTATCACCCATCTGCACCTTCATTTCTTGCTACTTTCTCTCTCTCTTCATTGTCTTTAGTTTTTGCTGTCGCTCCTTTCAATTCTCAGGTTTCAAGAAAGTAGCATTTAGTATTTCAGTATTTAAAACAAATCTCAACTGCGCAGATTTGAGAGTGCTGGTGAGATTATCAGTGGTGGAAAGTACAAGTACATTTAAACAAAAACAAATCTGAGGTGCTTTTACTTTGCTTGATAAATTTCAATTTATATTATTTATTAGTATTACTCCACTACATCTCAGTGGGAAATATTGTACTTTCAGCAGTAGTAAGAATACAAAAAACATTTGTTGATGATAAAACTGAATGTCTTTTATCTAAGTAAGGTTTTGAATGCAGGTCTTATTTGTAGTGGGTTCTCCACAGTGTGCTATTAACACTTTCACTCCAGTTAAGGAGCTGAATATTTTATCCATCATTGGAGATTATACATTATACAGGCTCTACGTTCTAAAGCTAAATCATCAAAGATTAAACTAAACTCACACTAAGTCTAAGACATGACCTCTGCTACACAGCATCCAAATGCTGATACAACACCATAATGAAAGCTTACAAACACTAAAATTGCAACAGCATCTAATTCATTCTGAGCTGATCTTGTCCTCTCTGCCAAGTCTTAACCCTTGTATCATGCAAGTGATATCTCTCAATTGTTTAGAATGATTCAAAGTACTTTTGTTTATATAATACTCTATTTCACTTGTACTTTGTCCAATGCAGCCTGTTTCTGACTCAAAAAAGCCTTTGTTTGGCTAATTACAGAGGCAACCGTACAGCTCTCAACCAAAGACTGTGAGTTAGAGCCCTGACAAAACCAGTAGGGGAAACCTGTGGCTGAGGCAGCTGCCTTTCACAGCATTTCCAGCTGGAGTCAAAATGCAGCAACATCCAAAGGACAGCACTAAAATTACACTATTCATAAAACTAACATTTGAGGCAGAAGTTTAATTTTTTTTCCATTACCGGTGCCAGAAGAACTTCAAATTTCCTTCCTCCTGCTAAGCGTTGTCATCCCCTTTGATAATACAAAATCATTTATCTGATGCCAGTAAATGTTTCATTTATATGAAGTTTTTCTCCAGCCAAAATTCGTCAGAAGATTCAGTTGTGTCTTTGCAGGGTATTGAATACAGTTCAATAAAGACTGAAAGAGTGATGCAATTGACATTACAGCATCAATGAGAATGTGTCAGATCGTCAGTACTACCAAAGCAAGTTTCCTACAGGTCTAATTCCAGCCATCTCCAGCAGCATCACATCATCTTCTAAAAATGCCTGGGTAAAGAGGAATGTTCTGTAGCGGCCTGGCTGTCCAGGCTGACCAGCTGGCTGACTACAAGTCATTCTCAGAGAGACGTGAACTTTTGTCCCACCACTGTTCCCTTGCTGGCTGCACGGGAGGACTTGGGCGACACCTAACAGGAAGCCCTCAACAAGTGGAAGCTATGGATGTTTATCTCGCACCATTCATCAAGCCCAAACACCAGAGCCGGCCAATCAAACAAGGCTGTCCTGATTTAGTGTTGCCACCAGCAATGCACCGTCATGCGTTACATATGGGCAGGACGGTACCCGACAGGGAGGGTCTCCTCCACCCACTGGCTGGCTCCTTTCAACTTTCTCACAGTCCTCAAGGAGCCTGGCGTAGATTTGATAGCTTAGTGCCAAATGGTGACACTAAAGCAGTCACATTTATTCAGTAGGTTACAGTAGCTGCTCGAAGAGAGCCTAGATCAAGTTACCCCGGACTAAGGTTGACCTTAACCACTAAAGTTTGATCAGTAAAACAAACAAAGTGAAAGTAAATCTACACTGTGAATGGTGGCCAAGTCCTGTGGTTGGGTGTATAGCAGGAAGAGGAACAGACTTCACAAAATCTACACTATAAAAGGTTGCATTGCTCCGTGTCAAAAACTTCATTCCAAACCTAAGTTTTCAGGAAAGATATGATGAGTTAACCTTGAAGTCTTGAGACATTATAAAGAGAAAACGAGAGCAAAAGCAAACATCTGGTAATTTTACAGCTCTCCAACTGCATCTGCTATAGCAGTACGGCTCATATCAACGGTCTGTAAAGTGGTTTCTCTGTGAGTAAAAGCATCTTTAATACACATCTACAAAGGCTCATTGAAAATTGTCCGAGAGCTAGTTTGTTAAGATGTTTCTTCCTAGAACAAAAAGACCTCACACATCCTATAGTTTGGCACGTCAGTGAAGGAACTCGCTCCAAAGAGAAACATGCACAAACAGATGAAAAAGTGCAACAAAGCAAAGCAATCACTTCACCAGAAAACCAAACATTCTATCCTTAAGCTATGGTCACAAGCTTTGAAAACATTGTGAAAGAATGAGATGGTAGAAACACACAGTCTAAATGAGGCTTCAGTGTAGATGGTCTGCATAGAAAAGTATGAATGTTGAACCAGATTGCAGTATGGGGTTACATGGTACCTTGAGTTTACATCATAGCTGACAATCATCTCTGAAAGAATGTGAATTGTCTTCTCCTTTTCAGTGACACATATCTAGCAAAAACATTACAATAAAGCTATTTGATTCCAGGATCTGCTGAATGAAAGGCCGTAAAACACAACAATAGCAGGACAGTAGTCGCCTATTCACTACGAAACAAGTTGATCATGGGGGGGCACTCAGCAGTTCCAAGAGGTCACTGAGGGGGGTTTGGTAGCAACACTGCTTACTGGATATAATCCAGAGCAAAGACGGGACATGGTGGAGGAATTTAGTATTTAAGAATGCTTGTATTTATGCTGGGACAGACACTGTTGGCGTGAAAAGTTCATCCTAGTTTTGGTTGACCTCCTGGCACAGTGACCCAGACCGAGAGGATGAACTGGAAGATGAGAGTTACAAGAATGTGGGCTATACTGGTATGGAATCTAATTAATATCATGGTTTGAATACAATCAAATCTCATGATTAAAACAGAGCAGTAATTGTGATACTGAATGGACAGATTTACGGCGTGATAAGAATCCTTGCTTGTTGCATGACTAAGTTTGTGGAGCAGAAACAGCAGTACTAAGAGGAGCATGCACATCCATTCTCTCTATAGCCATGCAGATATAACCACGAATGAAGCCTGAATCTTTTTCCTGTCCTGTCACCGCTGCTGACGGACACCTGAGGTTCTGTTGAGTGGAGACATCCTGGGACAACTGTCAACGGATAAGCCCGGTCAGGGAAGGGTGGCCAGGATGAGTTGATTTTTTAAAAGGTTCACTACATACTTTAGAGCAAGAGGGGAGGCATGGAGGGACTGGAGAGCGCAGAAGGCATACAGTCACATTTTCCATTGATATCAAAGCCATATGGCTGGATTTCATGAAATAGCTGAGACACTACACTGCTTTTGGCAGTGGTTAATAGAAGAAATGCACAATAATGTGGATGAACAGGCTGGTTATGTTCCATGGTGATGATGTACAGTATATTGCAATTTAGAATATGTACAGTAGGATAAGATGTTATTAAAACCTAAACATAGTTAACATAGTTGTTAGGTAATAATTTAAGGGCATTACCTCTAATGACATCTCGTATTTGATCTTTAATGATAAGAAAAGGTAGTTAAATTGAACATTGGAAAGAAATGGTCTCATCTTGTTACCATGAAAGCAATGCACTGAGATTCCTTATGGATCCCCTTCCCGGAATCATATTTCCGAAGTATTCCTGTTACAGATTCTTGCGACTGTGCCAACATGTTACAGGATCCATGTAAATATGCGCAGTGATGAGATTTTCTGCTCTGTGGACCACAACTTTCATAACTAGCTAGTGGGAATCAGCAGACCTCGTAAAGAACAACAACATTACCCTGCTCCTCTGGAATGTCAACTTGGGCAACATGAAACCAAAGGACACAGGCGCAACACAGACAGCTCCTCCACTGTCTTCCACTTGTTATTCAACACGAGTCTGCTCCTCATTCATTTGACTTATTTCCACTATTCTCTCACACAGAGCTGGCTCTGACTTACCTAAATGTTCAGAACCTAATGGCTGATGAGAGTGTTAAGTTTCATCCTCTTTCTCTTTAATCAATGATGATTAATGAAAAACTGGAAGTAATCATCCTTATACACACAAGGCTAAAAATATCAACAACATTTGAATGCACACACAAGCAATTTAATTATTCCAACAGCTTTTGCACGCCACTAATCCCACACAGTACTGAAGTGCGTATCCACGAGCTCAAAGAATACAATTACTCAGAAATGGTTTTAATATAATACTCATATTAACAAATATCACGTATTTAAAAAATTATGTGTAATAATCATTCTAATTTGACATACAAGATGTGTTATTTGCTATAAATATTTACAGCTGGTTTAGAACTCCAGTTTCTCTGAGTAGTTTTTGGACTCATGTGCTTTTGTATTACTACTATTAACACATATTTTATGGTGAAGAAATATACTTTATGTAGACCATTGCATCGGTGGATTTATTCTTTTACATTGCTTACTGGGAACCACCTCAAAAAATGTAAGCACTTATTTACTACTAATTATTTAGGGTTGTTATGAACAGGTGCAAACAAACACACACACACACACACACCAACCATGATCGGTACTCATCTCACCACTTTCATTGTGAACAAGAAAATTTGAAGCTGTCGCCACGGATTTACTGTCAGGTTGTTTTCACATGACCAAACGTGAAATGACAAACGGCGTTGAATGATGCACCCTATACTTGTGTGTAAAGAAAACTTACTATGCTGAGGTTACACTCCAGTCTAATTTCAACACATTGCTAAAGTTACAGAAAAAACAAAACAAAACCGCACTTAGGTTGCACAAGTCAAGCCACATTATACCACAATGTAAATAAGTGGTACTACCAGATTGTGTCCTCTCACTGGAGGAGCATCAGTACTTTTGTGTGCGTGCTTCAGCTGTGTTTTGGGGGCATGAGGACAAGATATCTGGTTTTGTAAATAAAAAGGGTACAGGTAAACATGACAGAAAGTTGCAAATTGTATCTTAATGCATTATGTTATCATGTGCATTATTCCCTTCTGTATTGTCATTGAAGTTTGAAAACCAGCTAATTATATGTGAGAAAAACCTTTCACTACAGAGGATGTCAGAGAAAAATGTTTGACTGTACCGGAAAACAGAGTGTGAATCATGAGAAAGAGGTATGAGGCAAGACTCTTACCTTCTGGTCTACAATAGAGCAAACCAGGTCCTTGACCGCAGACAGCGACAGGTCACTGGCCTCCAAATTCACTGTCTCTCGGGTCAGTCCTATCTGCAGTAAGAAAGACACCCCATGGAAGGAGCCACGGGAGTTTGTGGGGCTGGGGAAACTGTGGCTGCCGTTGGACAGCCGGTTATAGAGAGGTCCTGACGGGCTTGGCAACGGGGTGGATGTTGAGGATGGGTGGTGCGGATGGAGAGAGTGGAGGAAGGCTCGCGGTAAAGATGGGGGAGAGGAGGCAGACATTGGGTTTCTTCCAATGGCAACGTGAAACACTGAATAGCAGGAAATTTAGAGAGGGCTGTTGGAAAAAATTACAGTTGGATCTCTGTGGATAGATTTGAGGTAGGGGGATTCTTTTTTCCTTATTAGTCGTAGTGAGCGAGCGTTTAATGTCTTTAACAAAATGACATTGTTTTTCATTTATTAGGAGCCAGTGTGCCCACCTGAACAGACACTCATTCACAAGTTGAACAGGTGGTGAGGCAAAAGTCTCTGAAGGATCCGTAGACGGTTGCAGTAAAATTACTGCAACAAACTTCATGTCCTGGTGTTGTGCTGCTGGTTCTCCTTCAGGAGGTCAGTAATCCACTCTGACCACAGGAAGCCTGTCACCACAAACACACACACATACAACACAAATTTTAAATAAATAAGACTTCACCTGCATGAATTCAATTGAGAAGGCACACAAGTGGTGTCTGTGAAGAGGTTCTCATTCTGGTGTGTTGTGCAGCAAAGCAGTCATGCCTTATGAATGAAGCAGCTCCTTTGCTTCCCATTGTGAACACGTTTTTGGTCCAAATCATTTACATAAGCAAGATTCGGATAAGCTTCTGAACTAAAACGCATAAAATGATTATTTCTCAAACGTAATGTCAAAATCCCTACATCTTTGTGTGTCTACATTAGCAAGAACTGTAGTCCACCTGGATTGCCCATTAAGGTTAATACTTGCATTGTTTTGAATGTGCATTCCGTGGTTAGCTTTAAGCTAACTAATGCAGTCTTGCTGTAAATCCGCTGTGCTAAAGTAATAGCAACTTAAACTTTTATGCGTAATATCCTGACTTATAACTTTACTAATCAACATTTTTCTATGTTTTGGTGAAGTTTACAAACTTTTCAGCAGGGAATGACTTAAGCACGAGGGAAGAACATTAAATCAGTGCCATGAAAGACACGTATTTCATTGTAAAGAGTATGATTTTAACAATTCATCTTTGACAAACATCTGGAACTGAGGTTTGCGAACATCTGTACCCCTCCCACTTTCGATTGGCTTGCTGGCAGAAACAAGTCGAGTCGAGAATGCCAGCAAAACAAGTTATACAAGAGCTTAATTTCCACGTTGAGAGGGCACTTTGTTGTGGTGGAGACATACGTCCAAGAAAAGCCACTTTCAAACCAGACTTCGCCTCTAATATTTGAGAAAACATACTTTACCTTCACAGTCTTCGAAGGGCGCTTTTCTTTCCATCGTAAGTGGACTGAAGAAACTTTGTAACTCCATCAACTGAGGAAAGCGGAGTCTGAAGTTTGTACTTTTTTCATAGACACCCTCCGAAGCGCAGCGTCGTAGCTTACGTCTAACAAATACCGACATAAGATTTACATTCAGCCGCACCGAGACTCACCGCGCCGACCATTTATTTTCTCTTATCTTTTATTCCAGATTGTAAATTCATGCGCATCTTATTATCCTTCCAGCTGTGACTACTCCCCCCGCTCGACCAGAGAAAGAGCAGCGCGCGCCTCTGGTACTTGGAGTCTTTTAATTTGTTCTCCTAATCTATTTTCCATGTGTGGAGGAGAAAACTCGAACTACAGTCATTGAAAAGCAATGGCGCCTCTGTTGGAGCTCGAGCCACCGCGCATGCGTCTTTCTTTTCCGTTATTTCATCTTGGTCATGCCAAGGAAAAAAATATTCTACAAGAGTGGGATCAGTTTGTAATATACTGGGGCCCTCAGGGGGCCTTGGAGGGTGTCCAATATGTACCAAGCAAAGTGAAGAAGGAATTGACTTCACTTTAAGAATAAATAAACAGAAATTTAAACGTTGAAGTCAAAGCTCTCTGTCTTTACAGTGTTGTCTCTGCCTATAAACATTTCACGAGGTTTGATGGGAAAGTAGGGTTCTTTGTCTGCTTAAGGGCCCATAACATGGAGAGTGTGGGATCATTTATTAATTCACTTCACAAAAATCACTTCCAGCTGGAGTCGTGACGATTTGTCATATCACCCAGTGATTGGGTAAAAGAATGCATCAGTATTAAAGGTATCCTCAATTATTTTGGTGAGCCTAGAGTAGTGTGTAGTGTTTGGAATATGTGCTATGGAGAATAATAAACCATCAGAGTCACATTAAAAGCCTCTTTCTATGGAAAACTTTTTTATAACAAAACCTTTGACTTACTGTAGTTTATGTGTGTATTTGAGTAAAGCATGGATGTATAGTTTGCCAGTGATGCTTCAGACAAGATTATGATCCTTCGAACTCATCCATTCAAAATAATCAACATTTCCATTGGAAGAAAAAGAAAATAGAAATTTCAAAAGCACAAATACTTGTGGAAAATATGTGTTTTTGATATAATGAAGCCTGATTGTATGTTATGAAAGACTAACATTGGCCACCATTCAGTCACTTAGAACATGTTATCATGGAAAAAACTAAAAAATAAATTCAATTGTATATAATTCAAAATTTCAAAAAGGAACAACTTCATCATGGGTAATATGTGTGCAAGTTTGATGAAGCAATAATGTAGATGTGCTGTGGACAGGATGCCACCCTTCACAATCACCGAAAACATGTTGTGATGGAAAACATACAAAACAAAATGTGAATAAAATTAAAAATATTACAAGTCAACTGAGTAATATTGTTAATGTATTTATGATAACTTTACTTCTGACGACCCATCCGTCAAACTCCTGAAGTTTGCGGACGACACAACGGTCATCGGCCTCATCCAGGACGGCGAGGAGTCTGGCCGTCTGGTGTGGTCACAACAACCTGGAGCTGAACAAGCTCAAAAATGTAGAGATGAGAGTGGACTTCAGGAGGAACCCCCCCGTCAATGCCCCCCCCTCGCTGTACTGAACGGCACGGTGTCTGCTGTGGAATCCTACAGGTTCCTGGGAACTACAATCTCTCAGGACCTTAAGTGGACATCCAACACAGACAAAATCATCAAAAAGGCCCAGCAGAGGATGTACTTCCTACGCCAGCTTAGGAAGCCCAACCTGCCTCAGGTGCTGTTGATCCAATTTTACTGTGCTGTAATCCAGTCGGTTCTCTGCACATCCATCACAAACAGTGATGGATGTGCAGAGAAATTATCGGATCCAACCCGGCCTCCATCCAGGACCTATACTCCTCCAGAGTCAGGAAATGGGCAGGAAAAGATCACTGCAGACCCGTCACACCCTGGACACAACTTGTTTCAACTTCTCCCCTCTGTTCGCCAAAAATACCAGACACAAGAACAGTTTCTACCCACAGGGCAATCAAACCAGTGTCATTGTTGTACAATAACCTGGATCACCTCATTATACAATAACTACCTCCAACTGTCATTACTCTGACATCTTTTGACTGTCATTTATATTTATATATACATATTAATACAT
Source organism: Lophius piscatorius (assembly GCA_009660295.1). NCBI lineage: Eukaryota > Metazoa > Chordata > Actinopteri > Lophiiformes > Lophiidae > Lophius > Lophius piscatorius. The sequence goes on from VRLP01000062.1 coordinate 181,922, forward strand.
ATATATTTAAATGTATACAGCCTGTACACAAGATCATCTCCATTTGTTTATAGCTTGTATATTTGTTTATTGCCTTGTCCATTTAATTTAAAATTATTTATATGAGGTTCGTTCGAGTCAAATTCCTTGTATGCATATACATGGCCAATAAAGCTGATTCTGATTGTGATAACTCTGGTGAAGCTAAGCTATCTAGTTTGCCATGTGTGGTCCGGACAAGATGAACACCATTAATGCTCAAAATGAACATTGGGCTTCAAAGGAATCAAAAACAAAAATTCCAAAACTATGTGGAATTCATTACGTTTGGTGAAGCTAGTATGTCTAGTTTGTGAGATTTGTGTCGGAAAACTATTCAAGACCTGCAAGAGGGACACACAATCGATAGACAAAATACCTACATAAAGTACCAACTTCATCCCCCGGTCGAGTTTATGTCAGCTAAGCAAAAAAACAGGAAGAAAGTCTTGATTTCGAAATGCTGCTTGTGTTATCAAACTACCATGAACTAATACACAGCAGATTACACAACACATTTTAGGAACTGCTCCATTATTACACTTGGTCTGTAATATTTTGCAATGAAGAGATGACATTAAAGTCTACTAGATTACCTGAAAACATGATGTTAGGAACTGATATAAACCATATAATAATACTAACAAGACCAAACAGTGACAGTGTACACATTTTATTACCAAAAACATTTAGAACGCATTAATACTGTGGAAATGTGGGGTCTATTTTGTTTGCCCAGGCCATGAGTCCTCCACAGATGTCTTTCGCTATGATGCTGTCCAATTCGGATCCATTCATCTTCGCCAGAACCTGCACCGCTTTCTGAGAGTCGTTACCCAGTTTACATATTACGTACACTGGAGGAAGCAGCGAAGGGAAAACACAGGAGGAGCCTGGGTTTAGATCCAGTGGATCAATCAGATTAGACACACTCAGCATTAATTGCTTTCTGCACACAATTGAAAACGGTAAATGCCTGAGAGCACATGAAGGAAAAGGTCATTCAAGAGCCAAAACTGTATTAAATGCTGATCTAAAAGTCTTCAATGCTAAATTTAGCTCATTGATAAATAAAAGTTCAAACAAGTGAATATTCATAGAATTACCAAAATAACATTTTGAATTTTAATAATTGCTCTTAAGCAGGCCATCTGCTCAGGTTGACCGTACTTGTTTTGGAAAAGCGGTCACCTAGCAACCTTATTACAACCTGCTACTTCCAAAATAAGCCTCTGACCAGTCTGTGTGAGGCGACATGGTGGAGTGTCAATATGCACAAGTGGCTCTACGGGCCGGTTCATTTTAGACAACATGCACAGGCCTTAAGTTGTGTTTTGACATGTTACCTGGTGGCCGGCAGTCACCTGCCATTTGCTGTTTCAATTGGCCGATTCTCTCCTGGAGCAATCGGATATGTTCAGACTTCCTCTGCTCTAAACTTGAGAGAGGAATATCTAGCAACAATGTAAGGAGAATAATAACACCCAAATGGGAAGCAGGATGAAAATGACTTTAGACACGTCAGAATCATAACAAAGTGAGACTTGGTGCGTCTCAACCACTGAAAGGATACTGAGAGAGGAGGGTAGGTGGCATATATCCACTTCCACAAGAGGGCGCACATCCAACAAGAGATGGGGCTCTGCGTTGTCTATTATGGATCTATACTCCTAGAATTACATGATAACACTCATTAACACAAACCTACTTTAGGACTAGAACATGGCGTGTCTTCATTTGTTGGAAAATGAAACACAGATTTATATCTATAGTTAAAAAAGGAGACCGACATTACTCAGCAAATGCTGAAACGTTGCTTGGATTTGGATTTGTAAACTAATTAACATTTTAACTGCTTTAAATTTAAATTACAGGAAACAAAACTGTTTCTAACTGGAGCCTTTTGCACAATCTCGATTACAGGCCAATCAATCATGATCCCAATCTCTGTGCTTAATGACTCAAGCGGGTTTGAAAGCGCCAATTCTGCAGAAACATAAACAGATGCAGTCCACTGCTACTGCACTCACTGCCAAATAGAACATATTATTCTTTCCAATAGAAAATCTGCTGGCCCATTTTAAGTCATTTCCCATTTGGAGCATGGTCGGTGCAGAGATTTAATCAGTTTATGAATGCAAATGAAAACCAAGAAAATTGCGAGTAATCATACAATAAGCAGAACTAAATGCAGAGAGTCACGAAACAAGCGAGTGTTCTGTGCTATACATTTTATACCTGTACTGTGATCCTTTTATCTCCGGAAAGGAGGTTGAGTTTGCGACACTGAAACACATGGGATATCAATCAATAAGACTTTTTCCTGACTAGAAAAAGTTGTCCATTTGTGCAAGAAAGCAATATTACTGCAAATATGTACATTAACCAATCATAGTAGATGCCCCGTCTGCTTCTAACCTTGTCTGTAGCAGCACCCCCACAGAAAGCCTCATAGTCCACCAACTGGGTCACATTTGGGTTTTCTCCACATACTGCACAGCTTGGCTGCTTAGGCCGCAACTTGATTGGCCTGAATTTGGCATCTTGAGCATCGAACATCACTAACTGCTGGCCACAGGATGCTGCCACGCCCGGTTAAGGAAAAGGCCACTTTGCACAAAGCATCACTATGCTGGGTGATTTTAAGAATCTGTTGGCACATCTCTTTTTAAACATTATAACATAATGCACTTTAACAGGCACCAGGTGTAAGCATGAGTATTAGAAAACAAGACAGCAGGCAAGATATGACATGTCTTTCCTCTGATGTAAGTATCAGCATGAGAAGACTATAACCACAAGTGTTTCATAAGAAATTGCAAATGAGAAGTCTAGGGATAACAAACACATATATCAGCCTGTTTTTACTTTATTCGATCAGACAAGCACAAAAGGTCCATAACATTCAATCAACGAGATCCCTTTCAGCAGTTCTTCGCTGAATCATCCAAATGACGAGGCAGAAAACCCAGATATAAAACAATGAAATTACCAAAGAAGGTTCTATGTGCAATATGGGAGTTGAGAGGATACAGATTTGTCCAGAAGCGATCTTGAGGACTTCCAAAGCTTGAAAGCAGCCCATTATCCCTGGAACTTAAAGAGAATTGTAAAACTTTACCAACTATCATTTATACATAGTTCATGGTTCCAGAGACACAAGACTCACCCACTCCTAACACCCCTCCGTCAGAACAGTTGGTCACCGTCTCTGGGATTGGCGGGACTGGGAACAGACATCTGTAGCAGGGCCCTCCACGGTAGTTATACACCGTCAGCTTTGCACACGGAGAGAAAGATCAAATACAGATACAAATGTAGAGGAGCAGGCATATTTCTACCCTAATGCAGGATTTCTATCTCACCTGCCCCTCCATTCTCAGAGCACTTGCTGATACCAGAGGCTTGCCGCTGAGCACACAGGCGTCATTCACCAGATAACGAGTGGGCACATTGTCGGAACAATCGGCCACAATGTCATATATGAGGTCAGTGAAGTCAAGATCTCCTCACTAACAGATTTCACACTATTGGTTAGTCACAAGTACACTTCACACATCTTATTACATCTTATGTAATAAAAGCAACCAGGACCTGAATCTGATTGTTGCTTGGCAGCTGTATGACAGAATCAAGACAAGGAATTAGCCAGTGGCAGGTCTGTGTAACAGATGTAAGGTTAAGTAATTTGCAGCAGGATACTGTTGAATGAGTTGCAAGGCGTTTTCTGGTGAGAGCTGCAGGTGGTATGGAATGCATTCAACTGTTGAGTTCAATCTGTCAAAAAGTCAAAAACATCAATTAATTTCCTCTAAGTCTGGCCCCTCGATTATTATCAGCTCTAATACAAATGGTTTAGTTTTTCTATCAGCATCTTATTGACGATTAAAAACAGCAACATGTGAGTTTGAACTAAACCTCTCTCTCTCTCTGCTGTCTTATTTAGTCTATTTCAACCGTGAAAAACCACTTAGAAAACGCATATATCTCTAAAACCTTGTGTTTTATACAGGCAGGAATTTTTTGATGGCACTTTAAGAATTAAAGTAGGAAGGAGGTAGGCCGTTTGGGGCACAGCAGCAAAAAACGGCACAAGTGGTTTGGTAGTTGGAGAAATGGCGCCCTCGTTTGGTCATGGCCGTACAACGTGCGTGCTGAGCACAGAAGGCCCACTGTGAGGGTGAAAGACATGGCTGTGTCTGAAAAACATGTTTACATAATATTTGCAGACTAGGGGGAAATACACAACCAAATATAACCTGTGGTGAGACTGGAAAGCACCGGAATGTTTTATGCAACTACCACAGGATCAGTAATGCCGTGCTGGATCAAGAATCAACATATGGATCGATCTGTTGCTAAGTGGTTTATTACCCTCGAGGAAGCCTGTCGTACATCTTTATGCAACTTAACGCATTTTTCTGTGGCCCAAAATCCATAAACGACAAGCCAGATGACAACAATAAAATCAAATCCATTAAGTGTTAGAAGTAGAAGCACTGGTATTTTCATTTTGGTATTCAGCTATGGAAGATGGTATCAGGAAGATAAGAAATAGTATCGTAACATCTCCAACAAAAACATAAACAATCACAACAATTACATTTATAAATTAAATCACCTTTTAAATATTGTGTTTCAGGCCTGTTTGTGCAAATATATTTATCAAGTGTTCACAAAGATTTTGTTGCTTTGGATGGTTCTGAAGCTTCATACTGTACTTATATGACTTTGTTGCTTCCTTTTAACGTTGCTTTCTTTTAATGTGGCTCCATATCGAACACGCTCAAATGACTGGATTACTTCGTAGGTGCCAGTTGTTTTTACTCAACTTTGAAACTCAAATTTTTCTTATTTTGCACCTGCAACCTGGAATAACTATCAGAACAACCTGAAGCTGACATCTTTTTTATCCCTACGGCAACCTAACTCTTCAGCATCATTGTATTTTACTTCAAGTCGCTCCTGTTTCAGTTCATTCTTCCGTATTAAACATTTTCTACTCCATTTATTTCTATGACATCATCATTTTTATCAAAAGCTTTCAGTTTGTTTTGTTGCCGTTTTTAATTAATTCACCCTCGGCTATATCGTAAATGAAGTCTGTACGTCGATGTATTTCCCAGTTAAAATAAAGGTTGAATGAATGAATGAATGATGTCCATTGTGTGTCGGCACCAATCAGTACCTTTTAACTGCATTGGCAGCAGACAGAGCTTTAGCCTGGCCGAGGTTCTCCTCCCCATGAAGCACCTGTCTGTGCAGGTTACTGAGCTCCACCTCGTCATAGTCCAGCAGACCCAGACGCCCTCCAGAGACACAAACAAGTTAGTCCGAAAGACTTTACAACTTTAGAATTAATACCAAACCCTGTCTAGTGTTTGTTGTATAATTCTTGTTCCCTGTTTATATTAAGTTTGGCCTCTGCTTACTAATACACACACTCACTAACGCTTAATGTTACGCCAACGTTAAACTACCTCTCCCTTAGCTAGAGTGTAATTAAAACCTTACCTGATGCCATGGATAGTATATTTTGACCACAAAAGAAAAAATAATAATAAAGTAATAAAGTCTCATATTACAATATATAAATCGATATTTTGCGTCTTTGTCTAAGTTTGCCCAGCGTACTTCATTTAATTCATAAACTGTACCAGAAATTGGTGGGTATATTCAATTCAATTTTTTTTTCCTCAAAATTTATTTTGAAAATGTAAATGAATAACTTCAGTCGCAAAAATCTCCAACAGAGATTTATTAACCGAGCCATATTATCAATTTTAGACCATTCCGAAAGCCCAGACAAACCCACACCCATACAGCCAATACACAGATTTCCATCAGTGATAGAAAGAATTACAGATTTGGTTTGTTTCATGCAAGGTCACACTGAATATCAATCGACTAAGTTACCTACCAACGCCTGCCGCCGCGAGATACTGAGCCAGAGGGCAGCCCAGTCCTCCACAGCCCACAATGAGCACTGAGGTCTTGGATAAATTTAGCTGACCTGTGGATGTTAAAAGATGCACATCGTTGTGTTCAGTCTATCAGAGGGATTACTGTATGGATCATCAGAATAACAATGGAGCAATCCATACCTTGTACACCAAGTTCAGGCAGAAGGAGCTGTCTACTGTAACGCATGATGTCTTCATTGCTGAGGGCTGGTTGGGCTTTCAGAGGGATTAGGGGTGTTACTTTGTCATGTAGCTCCAGTGCAGAGGTATCACTCTGAGGGAGGAATTAATGCACAGGAAATAATAAGAGACGAGCTGGAACAGGAAGGTTGAGCCATGTTGCGTTGCAGCACTAACCAGCGATCCTCCATTAAATCTCTTTACATTCATCTACAGCTCATATGTCTGACGTCGGGAGCTTTTTAGACAAAGCACCTCATAGTGAGGGATTTAGATTGCTTAAAGTGTCTTTACCTCACATTTAAGATGTTATGAGTGAGGTATCCTGCATTTTTTTAATATACAGATTTACTATAGCACTGTTCTTTAAGTATTCTTAGCCCTTAACATTCTTGGATTGTCTTTAATCGATAGCTTTTATAGTATAAGCTTCATGCAAGTAATGCCTTATTTAATTGTAATGTTGATGTGAGCTGCTCTGCATGTATTCGAATCCCATAAATCGTTACAGCTGACCGTATGCTCACACGTTTACCTGGACGTTGGTATTCAACTGAATTCAAAAGTTATTGACCTCATTGGACAATAGAACACGACAAAAGAAATTCTGACATCGAGTGTGCTCCCTAACAGATAAAAAAATATAAGTTTGTGGCTGGACAAACACCAATATTGATATATTCATGCTCCGATTACTGCAACAGCCTTGTGTGAACAATGAAATCCATTGATTGGTTCAGCAGAACAAAATTCCCTGGATTTTGACCTGTACATACTTGTAGGTCCTCAGGCACATTTCTCTTTACTGTTTACCTGTTTGTCCGGGCCCGGCTAAGCACTTAGGGGGTCAGTGTTTGCAGTCAGGAGGAATCTGCATGAGGATATCAGGTCAGCGGAGACATTGATCTCTTCTACATCCCTTCTTAAATCACTTTTCTATCAGAGAGCCTTTGCTGATTTTACATAAGCTTTTAAATTTCCTTTTAATTACTAATGTAGTATTTTTTTACGTTGTTTTTCGGTACAGTGTGTTGGGTTTTTTTATTTTCCCTACCCCCAATGAAGCACTTTGGTAACATTCTTTTGAGTAGTTGTCCACAAAAAGTAGTATTTATGTATTATATTGTCCTGAGACATGTAAGATTATTTATATCTCTAATTGTGTTGCTTATTTACCCAGCAATTGCAAATGAGGATATGTGACGGGCCGTCACAATCATAAAATAACAGCTGACCATTATATGTCATACTAATAATTAAATAGTCATATATTTAATTTAATAAAATCCTAATTTTGATTCCTTCGCTCATTTTCTGTAACTGCTTATCCTGCACCTGCTAAAGCGGGAGATTGGCGCCTAGTGCAAATGACACTATGTAAGAATTAGGGGTACACACTGGACAATTAGCCAATATATCACAGGGTCAACACATAGAGACAAAAAGCTATCCACATTAACACTTCCAAGAAAATTTAGGTCACCAATTCACCTTGTCTAATGTCTGAGGTCACTCTGTCAAAGTTCAGATTTTTGTGAAGTGGTGGATCTGCAGAGACTTTGTTAGATTTGTGGTGATAGTAGTTTCGACTGCAACCTTTTCGATGCAAATTTTGGATGACTGGCTTTTGTTTTTTGCTTGGCTTACAAACCAAATGTGCCCACAAAGGGGCTGTTGTGGTTGGCTTTTCAACTATATAATCCAAGATGCTCAGGTTAAATAGATACTGATTTAATAGTTTTAGCTCCTCTTGAGATATACAGGAGGCGTTAAAGCATCATTTAATTCCTTACTCATAGTAGAATAAGAGAAACCAGATGCTGTTGTTAAGGGAAGACCGGGGTAATACTGGATAGCACTCTCAGGAAGAACCTTTGGGGCTCAAACCGACTTCTGGATCTGGGACCGTTCTGTGTTGGGTGCTTGTTCTCCCTATGTTTGCACAGGCTCCCCCCTGGTAGCCCGGCTTCCTCCCACCGTCCAACAACATGCATGTATGTATAGGTGAACTGGTGACCCATAGAATTGCGCATGAATGGTCATTTGTCTCTGTGTGTTGGCCCTGAGATAAACCACATTAAATGCTGAATTCTAGTGCAATGTTGATGGACATGCATTTTTATTTTTTTATGCAACTTTTATTTTACCCGTTTAGTCTCATTGAGATTAAAATCTCTTTTACAATACAGACCTGGCCACAATGGCAGCCTTACATAAAGTTTCAGACACAACATAAAAACAACAGACAGACACATGTTCAAAATAAAAACTCATTGATTGCATTCCCATGCATAATTGTCTTACGATGTGTACAATCAATGATATCCCTTATTGTTCTGATTATTTAACCACCACCTGCAAATGCCAATACATTTTTTGACCTCAGAAGCTACACATACTTATTTTGTGTACTGTATGCTCTTTGATAAATTGTATTGCTATTAATACTTCTTAATGGGATTTGTAATAGCTACACATGACCTTCATGACACTTTAATTACTTTACTAGCGAGAGACTAATTTATATGGATGTATCTCGAGAGCTCATGTAATTTCTACCCTACTTGGATTATTACTGTAGTCAAATGTGCCTATAATGGTCCTTAATTTGAGCATTGTTTGCTAATGTTATGTAGAGGAAGTTACACAGATGCTATGCTAACGTAATCTCTAAATGATGTTGGCCAAATTGACAGATAAAGAGTGAGAAAAGGGCACGACAGAGGCAGATTTTCACAGATAAAAGTTGGATACCTCTACTTTCGATCAATATTAGGAATACTCTCTTACCCTTTCCAGCTGTGCCAGTTTATTCTTCAGAGCAGCAATCTCTTTCTCTTTCTCCCTGAGCTGTACCTTCAAACAGCAAAGCTCGTCGGCCATGGCTGTTGGCACGCAGGAAGCGAGTGCAGTTAGAAAATATAACCAAATTATTCTCAATGAGCTTCAACTGTTAGAATTGGAGACATGACATGTAGGCACCACATGTAAAACTTCCGGGTTGACCACGTGACAGCTGTACCACGTGGTTCCCCGTGACGTATATGTTTGTTGTTTAAATTTGTAGTCCATAAGTCAAATAAGACATTTCATTTTTATATATTAATTATGTTAAGATTAGTATTTAAAGTACATAGTGATTTCATTCTATACTATGTTTTGTGGCCTGCGGACTATACATATGTTGAATTTATTCAAAATGAAAAATGATCAACGCATGATAAGGAGTTACAAAGAGTTGAATTAGCCAGCGCACCAACAACACACATACACGCGCGCGCACACACGCATTCAAATAGTGTAGTGACGCGCTTTGGTTTGGAGAGCCTCGGGTCCTCCCCTCCTGCTTTTCACATGATCCTTAAGCTTCCACAGGGTAGAAACAGGAATGTGGAGAGGAACGTCGACAGCGATGGCTGAGCACAGATACGGTCCCTCCATAATGCGTTTATTTTACACTGTCGCCATCTGGGTGACGTTCATCCACTCCACAAAAGGAATACCTTGGACGCAAGAAAAGGTAAGTCGGGCTGAATTCAGAGGATCTGTTCTTATTTTGTCATCATTTTTGTTGACTCTCAGAATTTTACACAATTTTTACAAACTTGCCACATATGCATGTTTTGACAATTTCGTCATAAGGACTGCCTACATTTTACACTGATCGAATGAATACTTAATTATCGATACATTTTTAAACAACCAATCCCAATTACTCATTTGAAACTAATTTGAATGGAAAAATAAAATCGGTTTGATCATGTTCAAATTGGGTCTGTTAAATGCATGCAACGTAAAACTTACCTGGACTTAGTTACACGAGAGAAGTTCCCAGATTCAGGTTTGATCTGTATTGTATGATTTATGATATTCCAATAAGGATCTGCAGCCTTTCTTGTCACTGTTGTGTAATTCTCCTGAGATGCACCTGGGTATGTTTGCCCATTCATGTTCTTCATTTATGTTCTCCTCTCCTCTTTGCCTAGTTGCTATGGCAGCAAAGTCTTCCCCATTGATCCTCCAATTGCAGTTCTTGGTATATATAGAACTTAAATTGGACCCCTCTTTAACCCTTTCAGGGTCCAGTGCACTGATGGTTTGTGGATGACTCTATTCAGTCTTTGACCACATAATTATACTTTTTACATCAGGCCTGTAATCACAGTCTTGGTCTACATCATGCATCATGGACCCAGCCCAAATTACAAACAGGTTCCATAAGTGACTGCTTATGCTACAAATATGATGCAGCTAAGCTTACTAAAGAATGAGCTCTCCTCCGTTTGTCCAGATTGTAAAATGATATGAATATAGGAGGAAGAACTAAGGTCAAATGATTCAGTCTGAATACTTAAATGACTTTGGCTGTGAAGCATAAGTAGCAAACATATGCTGTTTCCCGTTTGGAGTGCAATGATTCACTGTTCGATGGATGAATAAATGAATAGTCATGGTTTTTTAAGGATTAGTCATAAAAAAACAAGCACCATGAACAGATGACCTTGGATACATGTGATGGGTTTTTGATTTTATATTTTACAATTTTAATAAATCTTTATGTAAAATGAATCATTAAAAATGGGTAATCAAGATAATTGTCACGGTCGATTTCGTAACACAATTACTTTTATTTTCACATTAAGGCCTACCACGGGGGCCTTTGTTTAAAGTGACTGGGCCAGTGTAAAACATTCAAACAGGTTTTGACAATGCTCTGAGATTCGCCATCAGCTCTTCCCCTCCTGCTCTCTGTCCTCCTTTTGAGATTGAGTTTGTTTCCACGACAACCATGGCTCCCAGCACTTGAACTTTGAAACCAAATGAAGAAGAGCGTATAGGGATCAATATGGGTTGTTTTTTTTAATCTGCGGTAAAAAGTAATTCAACAGTCCTTGAATGACCCCCACAGCGTCGAACCTGAGTCCATTTTGTTGAGGCTTAATCAGGTTTATTTGCTCTTTTACTATAATATCTATTTGCCAGAGAGAGTGACAGAGAGAACCCTTCACATTCCTTTCAAGAGAATCTTACTTTTCCAAAAAAGTCATTTGATGTAATGATTCACTGGAAAAACAACCAGACTAGAAAGAAGACGGATTATTTTCTTTATAATCTAAGGGGGTGAAGCCAGATTTTACAGACTAAAACTAGTCTATTACTAGTCTATTATTATGTATTACTAAATGCTATTCTAAATGTTTAGCAACAATGAGCGTTAAAGGGGGAGACAAAAATAATGAATACTCAGGTATTTAAAAGTGTTTTACTCTCTTGATTGAGATGACTTCAATATCAGTATAAGGGGTCCCTTAATCTAAGGGTCCTTTGTTACTTGAGTGGGGTCTTGGTTAGCAGTGTTGCTTCACTGCAAGTAGGTTCTGGGTTAAAATCAGCCAGGAAAGGTTGTCCAAAGTTAGCTAGGAAGGATAAGTCATTTCGGAAAAAGACTGGAAGTGTAAAGAAATTGTGGTTTGTTGTAAACTTTGTTTTCTTCCTAATTATTCATCTTGTATTAAGATATAGGTTCAATAAATTAGTAAACCACCCTAAATTGCTTAGTTTTCATTGCTTTTGAGGAAGGCATTCTTAAATTTAGTCATTTTTATTTAGTTTTCAATTGGCTCGATTTTTATATTTGTTTTAAAAATTCCCACCAAGCAAACATAACTTAACCTTTTTGCACATTGGCAAATTATAAAAATTAAAAAAAACTAGATGTCCACTTTTTAATATGTTGATTTGTTGTTTGATATTTTGGTATTGGGTAATAAGAGTAAATATTGCTTAATAAAATTGCTGTAATGAAATGATATATATAACATCCAGTGACTAACTGTAGCTCACATGTTTGTTTGCCTTAAAGCTACCTTGCAATAGTCTTTAAGTCAACACTAACCTCCATTTCCTTCTGAACCTCGTTGCTGATTCATTCTGTTTGGTTTGTCCGTTGGTCATGTTCAGCTCCATCACCAAGCTCTCACTCTGACAGAGGATGAGGTTCGTACGGCCCTGTCTCACACTGACCTGGAGCAGATGTGGCTGAGGGACCTGAGGCCGCTGCTGGTCACCAGGTACCCAGGCTCCACCGGACACCAGGCCGTGCAGAATGTGAGTCAATTTGTATTATATTTTCACATTCAAACAAAGAAATAAGTAACGAACCCACTATACCAACAAACAGTAAACATGCACACATAAATATGATTGATTTATTTTATTCTTGTGATTGAAATGTTTATTTCAGATATTTAAAAAAAACAAAAACAACATGCAGCCCACAAGAATAATAATAATTAGAATAAGAATAAGAGTGAGAATAATAGAAAAGAATACTAAAACATGTTACAAAAATTAAACACAAGGCATAGTTGACAGAAGGAAATAAATATATTAATTGATATTTACAGAAAATGAAAGCATAAAGCAAAGAAAATTCACTCTAGACTTGATTTACATATTCAAAAAGGAGCGAAAAGAAGAACAAACTCATTTAATCCCACCGCTTCTCCCTTATATATAGAAATATATATATATATATAGTTATATATATAGTTATATATGTTCATATACACACTATAATGATTATACCTTATTTTTGTACCCAAATATTGTATATCCTGAATGATATACAGTATTTACATGTTAAGACGTACCTTTAACAGTTAAAATCTGAGGTGAGGTATTGAGAGTCTAATTCCTAGAAACATCCACTCTGTGGTTTCGCAGCACATCAAAACAACCCTCGGCTCCCTCGGTGCAGGCTGGGAAGTTACGGACGATAGGTTTCTGTCACACACGCCGTATGGCACCCTGCCCTTCACGAACCTCATCGCCACCGTCAACCCAACAGCCAAGCGTCGCCTGGTCCTGGCGTGTCACTACGACTCAAAGTACTACCCACCGCAGTGGCACGGGAGGGAGTTCCAAGGCGCCACTGATTCTGCGGTTCCCTGTTCCATGATATTGGAGTTGGCGCGAGCCCTTGATGAAGAACTGAAAGCTCAGAAGGTGATGTGACCTCAAGCTGCAGAATACAATAAGTTATCACATATCTGTCTCTCTGTTTTAAATAGGATTTGGACATTGGAGGTGTTAGTGATTAGTGATTAGTGGTTGCGGCCATGAATCACAAGTCACAATAACATTAATAATAGAATGACTTCTGAAGAACAAACATAGGATAACCTGGTGTTATTTGGATTTTTCCTATTGTCCGCAGATTCCACAAAGAGACTAAAATCCGTCATGTGTTCTGTTTCTTAGTTACACTTAGGAGAAAGAGAAAGTCAAACTTTAAAATTGGGCTAATTGGGTAATAACCAGGTTATTTTTTTAAAAGAAGTGTATGTAAATGTGATTTCCTGAAACATCCGGGTGCTGTAGTTTTAAGCAAATGTAATGAACTCAGTGTAAATAGTGCATTTGTGTCGATCTTCTTCCAGCTGTGGATGAATCCATGTTGGATCTTCCTAAAACGAACTAAAGCACCCATGTCAATTCTAAGTACGGTTCACCGATATGTTTTTAACTCGCCTAGAGAAGAGCGGAGGTCTATGCTGCATGTGCATATTTCATACTACACCTAAGCTGCACAGAAATCATTTGGGTAGTAAAAAAAAAAATTCAAACCTCATCCTTTGAGTGTTTGAGTCCATCACTGATAAATGGAAAGTTTCACTAATTAATTTAAGAGTGTGCCTGACTTTGTCTGTGAATATCTGAGGTAATCATCCTCTTACTTTAGGTCTGGGCGATAGACACTAATGATACTTCATGTGTGAGTCAAGATTACCCCAAATGCGACATTATAGCCAAGAATGATGTTCTAAGTATAAAGCTATTCTTCTTTTCGGTTCTTCCCTTTTTGGGGGGTTTCCACAGTAAGTTTTGCATCAGATGCCCTTCATCACACAACCCTCCCCATTTATCCGGGCTTGGAACCGGCGCTAGAAGGTGACTGGCTTGTTACCACATAATCGGCTTGGTTCTAAGCACAAAAACTATTAATTATTATATTTCATTGTCTCAAATTTGCTATCAACAGTATTCTATTACTCGACAATTTCCTTAGGAGGACACTTAGTATTCATGTAGCTAGTCTGCCCTTTGCCTGTGTCATGCTGTCTACTGTGCAGACAGTGGCGGGTTCTGTGACTGGACGCCGTCAGCCCAGAGATGTGCTTATCAGACTCAGCTGTCTCTCCTAAAGGTCACTGTGGGAACAGGAGTCACCTTGAATACCAATACATCAGCTGCCACAGAGGCAGCAAACACAATCGGTATCTTAAATTACATTAAATAACTTGTTGTCATAGAAACAGCACCTCGACCATAAAGGAGCAGGATTACACAAAAACTACATGATATTTTTACATTTTAGCACTTTGAGATTTGATCCAAATGTAAAGTGAATCATAAATTAAATGTATTATTATTATTATTATTATTACATGATGGATTTTCATGAAACCACGTGGGAAAGTCATCTCTTACAGAATACCCAGAAGGCATTGCAGGTTGTTTTTTTTTGCAACTTATAGTCGTCACATATATTCAATATATTTCTTCATAGAACAGGTACAGGACCAGCCATAGTTGTCAAAAGAATAAACAGGGTGTGTGTGTTTACACGGTGATGGTAATAACCGTCAACGCTCACGCATGTGATCCAAGGTTGAATTTTGCAGTTGAGTTTTTGGATTTAATTCAATTCGATAAATTTTTTTGGTTCTAATTGTAGGGTTTAGTCCTGTATTCCTGCATAACTTTTTTCATCATCTTAATCTGATCATGGAAAAAAAAGACATTACAACCAGTTAGCAATTCTAATGTTGTTTTACTAGCGGTTTTAATTTTGTGTGAATATGCAAAGGAAGGATCCTTTAAATTTTGGGATGGTTTAGTGTATCTTTAACATTCAGCATTCTTATCAGTTATGAGCAGGTAATAGACAATAGATTTTCATGACACCTGGTGTCATTAAGTGAAGCATGTGCCTGAAACTGAAGCACTGGATTTTGGATTAGTAGTTTTGTTTTGTTTTTTATCTCTTATTTGAAAAGATCCCCATTTGCAGCCGTTTTGATGGTGCACATATTTCTTTATCCTTATTTAAATTCATTAAGTAGAATGAGACTATTTGGCACTCTATTTAGAACCCCTTTAAGTTAAGAAACTTTTATGAAAGTTGAATAGAATCAACTCAAATCTACTGTCTGCGTCACTTCTCCTGTTAAACCACTAGAGGGCAGCAAACGTCTGACTATGCAACTGGTGTGACTTCTTATTCTTACCTCCAATGTAGATTTCAAACCCCAACCTGACCCTGCAGTTGATCTTCTTCGATGGAGAGGAAGCTCTTTTCCAGTGGACCCCCTTAGACTCCCTGTATGGCTCTCGCCACCTAGCCAAGAAGATGGAATCCACCCCACACCCTGCAGGAGCCACAGACACCAACCAACTGCACGGCATAGTATTTCACCAGTTCTACTCACCCTTATCTGCCCAATGTACCTGAGATGATCAAAATCTCTCTGAAGATAATCCCTTTTTCAGCCCACATAGAGTTAAGAAAAATCTGCCTAGCCCTGATCCATCTTACACACACAGCCCACACACACACACACAAAAAAATTATTTTGAAAAAGTCTCAAAGCTACTCAATTTATCATTCAGGAGGATTAAGTGTCTTGATATCAAACATCATTTATTCTGCAGTCTATGATAACAAGAAGTCACATTAACTGATTTATGTTTCTGTATCGTATAGCTGTGTTGAGATAGCGCAACTGTTTCTTTTAGCTGATGTAGACATTCCTTGTGGACAGACAGAGATAAAGCAGACAGAATCTTCAAGAAGCTAGTGTGTGCACGTATATATGCATGCATGCACACGGACGGACTGGTATTGGTTATGTGCAGAGATGATATCAAGCACTGATGTCATTTTGTTTTAGCATCTCGCTCTAGGCGAGGGCTCTGAGGGCAGATTGTTGTGGGAAATAGATTTCATGTGAGGGATCTATCTTCAGGATGTTTTTTCTCCTTCTCCTCCTCCTCATCCTCCTCCTCCAGGATCTGTTTGTTCTGTTGGACCTAATCGGAGCTCCCACCCCCTACTTCGGAAACCAGTTCCCCAGTACGACTAACTGGCTCTCAAGGCTGCAGAACATTGGTAAAAATTTTAATATTTTACTATTAATGTAAACATTAGTCATTATATCTTGATTCTTTCAGTCACCGTTATATGAGGGTTAGTGTGGCTGATATTCAGTTTATTTGTTACTTACTTCAGAACCATTGTGCCTTCATGACTCCACATGGGGAGCTTTAGTTATTTATCGTTACAGATTTCGAGATTTTATTAATAAATGCTAATAAATAATATTATTTTAATATCACATTGCGTTACACAAGTGAGTAGAAATAATGTTTGTACTTCAGCCACCTTTGCGTAAAGTCGACAACAATACACCACTAAGTCTTGCCCTGAATCCACCCACTTAGTGGTGGAGTTTTCTACAATTGCTGCCAACTCTGTAACCCAAAGTTGATTAAACAACTCAAAAAGTTTGACCACCGTCGTGATGAAACAAGTACGCTCATTCTTGAATTAACTGGTAATACAGAAGGATTTTTCACTTCAAAGTAAAAAAAATTTTTTTTATAACTCCAGAAAAGCGTTTACACTCCATGGAGCAGTTGGAGGATCATCCTAACAGCGTACAATACTTCTGGCCTGGGCGAATTGTTGGCCAAATACAAGATGATCACATACCGTTCCTGAACAGAGGTATAAAACACAAGCTCACACAACACAAACACCACAAATACTGACACAGGTTCTACAGTATGTTGCGAAGTTCTGTCGGCTGATTCTCCTCCTTTGCCTCCTCGTCAGGAGTACGTGTCCTCCACCTCATACCCTCCCCCTTCCCATCCGTGTGGCACACGTTTGATGATAACGAACAGAACCTGGATCGCTCCACCATTCAGAACCTCAACAAGATCCTGCAGATTTTTGTTCTGGAATACCTCAACACCAGACCCGCCATCCCTTCAACCCCTCAGACTTCCTTTAGCACCCCGAGCAACATTCCTCCCTGGCTTTCCTCTAAAGACTGAAAGAATTGACTGTATTAAATGTTGTTTAATCACCATCATTATGTGTTCATACTTATTTTTATCAGGAGGTGTGGGGGAGATAAAACTCCGCCCAGCGGATGGGCACTGACTGCAGGAAGTGTTTTACATCCCATTCATATAGTAGAGATGCCTGCTGTCATATATATGGAACACACATTTTTATTTCTCAACCCTTTTGAGTGTATGTATAAGAATATTCTCATCCCCAAATGAGTTCATAAGAGACTTTAAAAACGAAACGTCGTCGTATTTTCAAGCCCCCAGCTCCAAGAACAGCTCAAAGGACTTTCTGTGTATTTTTATACTCCTCTCTTTATATTAGACAAAACCGTTCCTGACGCATCTCGTTGTCTTTGCTGGAATTAAGGATCTGGTTCTCTAAGAAGAGGGGAAAAAGACAACAACAATTGTAAAACAAAACTTAATTTCATATAAAAAGTTTTTACTTTATTACACAACTTCAGTGAAAATGGTTACATGTGAGATTCAATGCATATTTTTTTCATTCATGTTGATTTAATGTGAATTAATTAACCCACTTAGCACCTTGAGATTTGATCCAAATGTAAAGTGCGTTATAAATAAAATGTATTATTATTATCATCATATTATTAACCCTTTATTCTCTTTCTCAAATATTTGCCAAGCACATTTCGAGTCGGAAGTAAAAACTTACAGTATATGCGATAATAATAGTAAAAACAAATAATTTATGTGTTTTTTAATGCAATGATTTAATATAATCAGATTATATTTCTTCACATTCACTACACATGATAGACAAAGTCATTTTGTGAAACCATTTGACAGAAACTATATGTCATTATAAAACTTCACTCCAACATTTTGGAGATTATTTTCTTTGATGAAGGTAAAAATAACTATTAAATCGCGATGACACCCTTTATTCTACAAATCTCCCTGACAGCACAGAGGGTTTGGTGAAAGCTCTCTCTACAGTCATGCAATAACATCCATTATCCCTGATATGATACGTAGAATGATAAATACATACAATTTGGCCACCCACCTCATGACGCGATGTTGTGTTATGTGTTGCAGATTTAGTAAATGTGACAAAGTCAATCATTTCAATGTTAGCAGAGCAAACCAAGAGGTGGATTTATTTGTATTAAAAACATATTTAGTCCATCATATCCTGTCATCTTAAGCAGAAAAGTGGAAAACTTCCTGTGCTAATGTTTCTATTGCATTATTTGCTTTTATTTTTTATTTTTATGGAGGTCCCAGAATATATACAGCGCCAAACCCGGGACTTCCTGTGTTTTGAGAGTGAAATAAATGTTGACACAGATTGCAGTGGGAGATCATGCCGAGTGTGTTTATCTTTACAACTCTTTGTTTTGCTGTGAATTAACCAGCCAGCTGTGCTCTGATGTTTGGTTATTTTTAAGTAACCCTTTCTAGGGGGGTTTCTTAACATTGACTTTAATTCTAAAAATAAAAATAAAGCATGAATATCACTCTGCGGTGTTGTATCTGCTGCTTGGGACTTTTTCCCTCCCAAGGGAGCCTCCTCCTCTTCAACAAGCAGCCCATCCTTCATTCCGCTCCACTTCCACAACAATCTTAAGATTCACTTAATCCTATCAGGGAGGACCTCCCCTGAATTCCACACCACCCAAATCCCCTTCTTTCCAGCTCATTCCCACGAGAACTGAGCGTGCCCCTACTCACCCCGTATCTGCAGTCAGAAATGTTTTTATTGCCTGGCAACACTCTGCACCAACATACTGCCTATCTTCAAGGAGATTAAGGGTGATCCAAAGACTATTAGTCACCTAAAACACCAGCTTGATTTTTCATTTTCTCCAAAATTCTATAAAGTATAGATCATTTCTTCAGTAATAGTTATAATAGTGAATGATCTGCACTTCATGATCGGTAAACTTTTTATATTGTCTTCTCCTTGGTTGATCACACCTTCCCTTGCTTCTTGCCATTAGCTCTTTCATGAAAGCTCACCTCAGGCCCGCCTTTTTTCTTTTTTTTTACCTGTCAGTCACAAAAATTGCTTGACTGAGCTAATTACATGCAAGACAATATTTTAACTTAACCCTTAGCTTTTTGGTTGAATTCATTTTGAGTCACTATTTCTTATTGAAAGATGCGTACCACTTGAGTGAATCTGTTTTTTAATACGATCCAGTGGCAGCATGTATACGTTTAAAAAAATACCCTTAAATGTCCTTTTTCTTGTTGTAAAACAAGAAAAATCAATCATTTCTTTGTGTATTTTATTTCTTTGGGGTAAATATTTCGATTTAATGTCTTAGACAATATAAATTCACTATACAATGACAAACCATTTGGTAAAGCGTGTTTTTAAACTGCAAAACAGTTAGCCTAAAAAATAAATGTCATGATAAAATGTTGTATTTCATAGAAAATAGTCCGTTTTAATTAAATTAGCTTAACATTTTTGGTTAAGCAAGTTTTTTAGACGACTATTGACTCTTATAGGATTTTTTTTGGTTGGATCAAGTTAATTCTGATTAATAATTATTGCATGTTTTTATTGCATACTATGCCAAACAAATCCTATTCAAAGAATATGACTTCCTCAGTAGTCATGGTTGATGCCTCCTCCTCTGTGGCCCCTTTGAACTGTGGTGTCCCCCAGGGCTCCATCCAGGGCCCCTTACTATTTAGAGTCTACATGCTGCAACTGTCATATTAGAAACAGGTTCAGTCACAATTTTCAATAAGAAATAGAGTTTAGGAAATGCACTCAACCAAACAGTTGAGCACTTACTAAACAGAATAATGTAACTTGATATGACCAAAAAATTTGATTATAGGTAATATAGTTTTCTAAAATTAACTTTCCCAACAGGTTGTACTAATCTAATTAAAATGATAAAATATGTCATCAAAGAATAATACTATTTCTTTTTTTTTTTACTGTTTAACAACGTGCTTGACCAAAACAATTTGTCATTTATAATACATTTATAGTGTTATTAGAGATTAAATTAAACGCCTCTAACAAATTAAAATATGCAAAGAAGTCATTTTGCTTTTTCTTTTGGTGAGTGCTTAAAGGGTTCATATTTAAACAATATACTATTTATCTAAATATGTCTTGGTTCGGTCCAACCGGCACAGGAAATCAACATGTTGGAACAAGGGGAAAGTGAAGAAGTAGAACATAATACTGTTTAGCTCCGTAAAGAGGCTTTCAGTCTTTTTTTTTTTGCCTGAGAGCCATTTGAAGCGATTCCATTCCGAATAGCAGGGGAGCTTTAATCTGCAGCTGATTAGGGAGGGAACAACAGCTTCCAGCTGTACAGTAATGGACTGGAAATTTCCAATTTGTTATGTTAATTCAGAATTTGGAAAAGGTCACTTAATGTCAAGATCTTTATCAGTGAAAAAACATACAGCCAAGAGATTATGGGGTTTAAACAATACTTACTATACTACCCAAAATCACCATTCATTAGAATAAACATGAACTTTTTCAGCTAGGGTAATATTCTTATTTATATATTCTCCTTGAGGTGCTGTTATGATTTCTAGATTTTATCTGGGTGCTAGATTTTGTCGCACAGTAAATTTGTAAAATACCTCTGCATCTGGTGTATATCATTTTAAATATAGATTACCATTTCAGCCAAGACAAATGAAATCAGATGATGTTTGATCAAGGGAAGGAATTATTTATGGTCGAAAATCAGACACTATCAGGAGAAAATCACCATTCAAAAGAATTTCGATTAACTTTCTGTTAAAAATTACAACTGCTACCACTATTACTATTACTTCTACAAAAAAAAAGAATAAGAATAGAACAACATAATCTTTCTAAGTGGATTTTTTTGTGTGGCTTTTACTTGAGTCTCAATAATTACTTACTTTGCAGTCCATGATCTAATTTCCTTATATTAATGGATTAGTTTGTTTTTTAATGAGTCTAGTACAACGATAAGCATCATTGCGTGGTTGAGAATGAAGAGGAACCCGCCAATACACAATGGAGAGAAATGTGCTACCAACAGAGGGCAGCAGTGAGTCATGTTTATTTTAATGTTAAGTGTTTGCTACTGTTGCTTTTCTTACATTAAATATTGTGTCCTGTACTTTAAATATGATTATACCGATCTAAATGATATCACACTAATTAATGCAAGCGATGTCATTGAGTATTATCAGTGTGTTAAGAGTCCTTAACTGAAAAACAATAAAGATGTTCAATAAATTATAAATAAATCCGTATTTACATTGAGATGGGCTTAAATATTTAAAGTATGCTTAGACATGCATAATAATATTTTTACTCCTATATGTATTCCTTTAGATTTTTTTTCAGGACCAACAAAATAACAAACTGTGAGGCAGTGTTTGTTATGTACACGCCTCCTGTATGACATGAGGGCGGTGAAATCATACGATGCCTTCAAGGACTCTCCGTAAAAACGTAATTTACTGCTCTCGAGCGGTAGATACTACAATATATAAACAATATATAAAAAGTTAAACGGTTTTGATTGGATTCTTTACCATAATCAAAAGAAATAACATCTTTTACAGAATGTGAGAAATACATCACAGTAAAAACTAGTTTCTATAAAAATACAAAGTAATGAATATATCACCCGATGATTGTTCAGATAAAATGTGGATAGCATAAAAACTAGGACAAGATTAAGCGAAGACTGATTTTATATAAGGCAGCTTATACTTCACTCTTATGTATATCAGAGAAACATATCTGTCTTTCTTTGTTTGAAGGCAGGAATTAATTTTCAGATTGCAATTGTTCCCCTTCCTATCCACCGAAAACACGTATGTACAAATCTAAAAAAAATTTAATATTTGTGATAAACTAAAGAATTAAGTGTCTCTTTGTGGAATGAGAAAGTCTAATTCGTATGATAAATTAAGTTTTTTGAAAACTTTCCTTGAATTATTGTTGCAAATTCGAAAACAGGCTGAACTACATCCATAACCCAGCCATGAAGGTGTCACAAGTAAGTCAAGTATTTGACCTTTATTCAATTCAAGGTTTTGGACAAATTAGATTTTTGGGAGTAATTCTTCTATAAAAAAAACTCTATATAAGAGTAAAACACAGAAGGGTCGCTCTACTGTCAATGACTACTATTGAAACTTTGAGTACATTTTGCTGATGTTATTTACTTCTTCTTTTTTTCACTGAGATTTGAATGTGGGAACTTTAATTCTAGTGGAGTAGTTTCAGTATAAACGAGGTCTACCACTGGTTGTCATTTTTCCCAGCATTCAAGCCAGCACCTAAATGCAGCATCCAAGACCTGTTGGTGAGTAGCTGAAGGGAATTTCAGTCCAGCTACTCATCCCGCGTGCTCACAGTTGTCCAGGGGGGTGACCACAAGCGGATGAAGACCACACTTGATCCGAAGAATGTGACTGGAAAACTTTTTTAAAATTTTAATCCTAGAACCACGCTGCCAATTATCGGCACATATTTTGTTGTGGTATTTGTGGTAAAGAAGCCATGGAGCCCATCACGAAGTGGACGCCAAAACAAGTAGTGGACTGGATGAAAGGTGAGTCTCAGAACTCTGTCTCGTTTACGTTTAGACAGAAACAGCCGGCTCTATCGTCTTCTTCACAAGCTTTTCTGTCTCAGCCCTAAGTCGTTCCTCGGTTATCTAGGACTACTGTAGTTTCGTTGAAACCGCTCCTGGGTGTCAACACACATTCCTGCGTCAAAGAAGTGTTTGACAATGTGGACTGTTTTATCTCTGACACTGGGTTGATGTGCCAAACTACTAACTGACCGGTTTTTTCTCTAACATTGACTTAATGTGGCTAACTACTAACTGACTGTTTATCCATTACTACTAACTGACTGTTTATCTGTGACTACCAACTGACTGTTTATCCATTACTACTAACTGACTGTTTATCCATTACTACTAACTGACTGTTTATCTGTGACTACCAACTGACTGTTTATCCATTACTACTAACTGACTGTTTATCTCTGACTACTAACTGACTGTTTATCTCTGACTACTAACTGACTGTTTATCTCTGACTACCAACTGACTGTTTATATGTGACTACTAACTGACTGTTTATCTGTGACTACTAACTGACTGTTTATCTCTGACTACTAACTGACTGTTTATCTCTGACTACTAACTGACTGTTTATCCATTACTACTAACTGACTGTTTATCTCTGACTACCAACTGACTGTTTATCTGTGACTACTAACTGACTGTTTATCTGTGACTACTAACTGACTGTTTATCCATTACTACTAACTGACTGTTTATCCATTACTACTAACTGGCTGTTTATCTCTGACTACTAACTGACTGTTTATCTATGGTTACTTACTGTATGTTTATCTCTGACTACTAACTGACTGTTTATCCATTACTACTAACTGACTGTTTATCTCTGACTACTAACTGACTGTTTATCTATGGCTACTTACTGTATGTTTATCTCTGACTACTAACTGACTGTTTACCAACGACTACTTACTGGTTGTTTATCCCCCACTACTTACTGGTTGTTTATATATGGATACTTACCGACTGTTTATCTATGACTACTTGTTGACTGTTTAATCCCCACTACTTACTGACTGTTTATCTCTGACGAATTTAGCTATCTAACTGTTTTATCTTTGGCGCTGACTTAATGTCCACTAACCAGCGGCTTCTTCTCAAGCACTGAGTTAATGCTGGCCGACTACCTGCTTTTTTTTTTAGCATTGAGTTATTGCTGGCTCACTTACTAACTTAACAGTTGAAGACATTTTTTTTTGCAAATAGGAAACTTAGGTCAGGTTGTGGTTTTCAACCTAATAGTACAGAAGTGTAACCAGTGCTCATTTAAAGTTAGTTTTAGTTTTGAAATACACCCTAAGGGGTGTAAAGGACTGAAAATCCATTAAACATCTGTTTGTCACTGTGTTAATGTTTTTCAGTATCTAGCCTGCCAATAATGCTATCTGTTTCAGACACAGAGAGGAATGCTTACTATGGTAATGACATCAGAACACACTGCAGCTAAGTTAAGTCACAGAATAGGCATGTCGGTGAAGAACAACTGATGGTATGTGAACTATGGATGCTAATAAAGTGCCTTAGTTCCAAACACATAAAACGTGGTGTCACGTTTTTGACTGCTTATTAGTGCTGGGTATCACCGGGGGCCCCAAATTTGATAGTATCACGTTGCTTGACTCTTAATGATCTGAAACCCTTTCAATGTGCTGTGTTTGTATGAACACATATTTTTGAGGTTTGGCAATTTAATTACCCTTTTTTCTACTGCAAGTATTTCACCACAGGATAACTTCGTCAAACATCTGTTTTACCCAAAAAAGTCAAGTTCTCTGTGAAAACATTGGCTCGATCATACTCGATAAGAAAAAAAAACATGGATTCTGATCTGACCATACTACAAAATAAGCATGAATACAGGGAGGTGACCCGCGAATGTGACATTTTCTGTTGGTGGAGAGGCAGAGAACTTATCAAAAGTGCGAATGTTGGTTGTTTTGGAGGACAAATGCATTCACATTTGAGATCTACACAGGTCACTTGTTATTTTCCACGAGAAACATTGAAATGAACAAATATGAACCGATGAAAAACATTGAATTGAACAAATTGGCTTGTGCCAATAACAGTGTATCAGCAGTGTAATTGCTGATACAGGCATGCCGGCCGCTGTTCGCCCACAGTTGGGGGCTGAAGGGGGTTTGTGGAGGGGACTCGTTTCAGTGTGTCCAATGAAAAGAGTCTGGCAAGGGCATGCATAGTTAGAGGATTAATTGTCTACACAAACCACATTGCTGTCAGTCTCCTGCAAATCTGACTCAGCGATTGTCTCACTTGGTCTTAACCAGTGGATTTGCAGAGCCATACAAACATTGTCAAAGTGATCTAACTGAAGTGACAGCAGACCATTCATGGGGATTTTTCACGTATATTTTTCAAATACAAGCCATTCATGAATGCTCAAACGTGGGATAGGAACAAGGGCTCAACTTACATTTGACCATTGAAAAAACAACAACATATAAAGTTAGAGTTAAATCTATGATACAGGTCTGCTTGTTGTCATCATTTTAATTCTCCATAGATCACCTATTGTATGGCTTCCAACTGCTGGTTCAGTCAGGTCTTAATGAATGATAATATAATTTCACCTACTACCTTGAGGCAAAAATGCAAAGTTGGCAGTTTAGCTTGGAATTAGCATAACCTTATTTACAATTCATGCGACATTGAATGTTATGTTCAGCGCTTTGCGGACCATATTTGGCCATTTTATCATTGGCTGCTATAGGTTGGCTATACTGGATATGTATCATGGTCAATTGGTAATTATTCAAAGCACTGATGGCTATTGTCATACTGTAAGGAAGGTGATATGCTTTTTCACAGAACATTGTTTTTGTTTTCAGTAGAGTAATATGCTTAACTTGTGCCTCTCTGAGCTGATGTTCTGCTGGAATGGAATGGTCAAATGGCTGAACCTGTATGTAGCTGTCAGGGCTTTAAACAAATGCAAAAATACCCATAGCCTCAAATCTTTGACTTCAAAATGTTATACTAGATCAGTATCTGCAACAGGTTCGTCTTTGCTATGTTTTTATACCCAAGGTGGTTTTTACTCTGTTGTTACTTAGAAACATGAATAGAAACTCTTGAGCAAGTTGTAAACAATTTAAATAACAATGATGTTGCCCAGCTGGTCTGGTTGCAGGGTTATTTAATTAGCTAGCACAGCGTAACTTCAGGTTGCATTCCATCATAAGTTCAATCAGTTTTTTTTACATTTTATTGCAGGGCGGGTGCATTTTTTAGCTAGAGACCGGTGCAGCCCGCACAACCACATCCCAAATTGACTTACCACTGTCAAAATGAATGGAAGACATTTTTTTGTTGCAATGCCTGATTTGGTCTGAATGCAGCTAGTAAAATTAACCACTCATCCACCTCAATCGGCTCTCTAAATTAACTTGGTCTTAATTCAACATCACCAGTGTATGTAAAGGCCATTGTCAAAAAGCTTTCAATGAAACTGTACATCTCATTGTAGCCTATAAAGCAGACATAGCATTGTCAGATTTTAAGATCAAGAGCAAAAGCCCCGTAAACAGCATAAATCAAATCCAATCATAACACAATAACATAAGCGAAACACAGCTCAGTAAGGTAAGGTTATCCGAAATTGCTCTGGACACATCAACCCCACCCAGCTACCCACCCGCTTGCCTGTTTTGAAAGGAAATGCATGCGTAAATATGTGAAAGAAAATAGCACTCTGCCTTCAGATGTTTGTATCCAAGAGAGGCATAGTATGTGGCTAAATGGGGAGAGGGAGTGACTAGCTTTTTCCATGGAAAATAAAACTTGGTGACATGCGACCACTGAAGTATGTTGAACAACCTGTGTAATCCTAAAACCAAACACAAGCAACATCACACTTAAGAAAAGCTCATGTTGAGACCTTCGCTCTCATTTGCTTCAGGTTGTTTTCCTCAGTGGGAAATGGCTTATTTTGTATATTGAAACTCTTGTTAATCGCTTGCATTGTTCAAGGAGATCAAGTGCTCTGTGCTGACTGTTTACTGCCATTCAAAGTCTGATTGGTTCTTTAAACACCTTCTTTTTTCTTTTTTTCTTTGGTGACTGGAGATGCCCTAAAGCAAATTTCCCTCACCACAAGCTCTGATCTTCCAGCTGGACCTGTGGTGTCATGTGTTTGGCATCTCATATGTCATGCGGGGCTACTCACCCTCGAGGAAACATGCACTTTTCCAATGACAGCGGTATGGATGTCACAGCATAATGATCCTGAACCGGCAAATTAAATACATTTTCAGTTTATAATGACACTTTCAAAGTTAAATTATTATTTGTAAAACAGTGAAATTTAAATGGCCCAGATGTTCATGTGTGAAGTCAAAGTTTGAGTGGAATGCTAAAAGTCTTAATCAACCGGGCCATTTTTTTCAGCTGAGATAGGTTAACAGTCATTGAGGAATGTTTGTTTTAACTCAGGTGGCTAGCTGCTCATTTACGAAACATGTTTTCATTTTCAACTCCTCATTTGTCAAGCCTGTAGTTACTGGGAGTAAGACTGCAAAGTTTTAACAAGGTATCCTAAACATGCAAACCTGAGCGACTAGATTTTATCAAGACAGCTTCGATCCAGTATTTAAATCATTATACTTCAATACTAACTACATTTTAAAGTTGTCTATTTCTAAATCAATAATACATACAGTATATGTCCTATTTGTAGCCACTCTGATTTAGTGGTCTGCATCTCAGAACCTACCTACTGTTTGGCACAGACCTATATGAGGTCTATTTTTATTAGCAGTGTGTATGGAACTACAGTTACAGTTTACTGTAACCAAAGGTCTTGTAAATGGCTAGATGTAGGTTGAACACCAGCATCTTTGACGTCATGCAGTGGGTTTGCTTGATGTCATGTGGAAAGAAACATAGGAGTAGTCGTTGTGTACGTGGCTTTTCACTGCTTTCAAAAATGGCACCAAAGCAATAAAAGCAAGAAGATGGCCATAGAGTCAGACAATTGGAAAACATGAGCTGAATGGGCTTTTTGTCTTTGACCAAGTTTGTGCATGGAAAACAGCTTTGTGTTTGAGTGATTCCACTGA
The DNA here is from genome assembly GCA_009660295.1 of Lophius piscatorius. Lineage (NCBI taxonomy): Eukaryota > Metazoa > Chordata > Actinopteri > Lophiiformes > Lophiidae > Lophius > Lophius piscatorius. The sequence goes on from VRLP01000062.1 coordinate 209,897, forward strand.
TGGGCGCCTTCAGAGGCCTTATCTTTGGTTACTGGGACGGGGCAATGATGGCCCATGATCCTTATCTGGCTATAACAGAGACTTCCTAAACTGGAGCGTGAAGAGACGCTCTGCAGACACCTCACCCTTATTAAGTCATCCACTACCTCCGTTTAAGTACTGGCTCTATCGGACAAGTAGATTTCTATGTTTGGATAGCCTCTACAGGCATCATTAATCCATTTTAGCAACCCTTGCATTGTATGTTGTGTTTATATGGATCATTGAGGAAAGTGCTACATTAATACCAACAGACTTTAAGAACAGTGGAAATCGGTTCACCCCTTTGCATCCTCTCATAATGTAAACCTAGAAGAAGAACCAAAGTGAAATAATTTACTCAATTGAATTCATTATTTGTTTGACAAACCCCTACAGCTAAAGCTTCTGTCTTTGTCATTTACCAGTTTCCAATAATCCTACCATTCGGGTTTTAAAATGACCCATTGTCTTTCTTCAATTGGCAGATAACCACGTTACCTTGCCATAGAACATGTCCTTTGCAGTTCAGGGGAAGTGCTGTAAGAGGATTCCCCCTGGGGAGAGGTGACTGAAAGCGCTCGCCATGGTTTTGTTCCTGTCAGCCCCTCCATGGCCTGTTTCTCACACACCCTGGCCTCCCTTCCTTGTTGCCCCAGGAGCTCCAGTATATGAGTACTTCAATAGAACTCATTAATAGTAAATGTCACTCTACTAATCAAGAGATGAAAAAACAGGACTGTGTTTTTACTCAGTTTAAAGGCCTTCACATCATGAATTAAGGTTGGTTTTTACTTCGAGATGGTGTGTTCAGCTTCGATATTGCGTTTTGACAGTACACGATACTTCCTGTGTGCAGGACTGATCAGTATACCTCCATCCTTTTGTATTTGCAAGTAAACCAAACACTTAATCTTTCCGTGCCAGGAGAGGACACTGAGCGTCACCTAGTATGCTTGCCAACCTGAGGTAGACCACTTTGCTTTTCATTCAAATCTAAAATGTGCATTGCAAATCTCCCAGATGATCTCAGCTTAGCCTGGGCTACGAGCTATTTGGCTCGGCTCTTCCCTAAGAGCTTTGGCCTGCGAGGTAAGCCATGGGAATAAAAGCTGCAACCTGAGGCACAGCTCGGGCAACTGCAAATCACAGCCTAGTCACATGTTGACTGACCTCTCGTGTAGGGATGTTAAGTGCGTGTGCCTGCCAACACTCAGTGGTTTATTGCGTGTCATGATTGTGCCTTAAGGCTCCCTCTCACAATCATCTATTTGAGTTTTTTTCATATATTAAAGTCACAAATTGCCAGCGAACCTCATCTGAGTTTGCATGGCGATTCAAACTGGTGCAGAGAGGGAAGGGAGTGACTGTGTTTGTATTGCTGTCAAAGCAAAGCATATGCTCAAATAACCATAGAACATGAGAGGAATGCAGACAACTGCTGTTTTTACCCAACCAAACGGAATAAGCAGTCAAAACAGGTCGCACATGTCCTACGATGCATTTGGGGCCACCGGTTACTTTTAGCAGATTTAAAATGCTGAAGTCAGGTTGATGCTCCCATCAGTGACCAAATACACACAAAGCTCAGCAGCTTACTCTGTAATGGAGTGTAATGTCATTATGATTATGAAGAAGTTTTAAGAACTAACCGAGCTGTTGGGCGGATGCCAGATCAGAGCATGTTCAGACTTGTTTATATTTTCCCAGTCCTCCACTGAGACTCACCGAATTCCAGCCCAGCTATTAACACAGTTCAAATAGGAATTGTAATTGGAAAATAAAACTTTACAGTTAAACTCCTCCACTCACAGCCTTTTTTTTCTATTCATTTGGTTAATACTTACACAATGTAGGTATATAATATAATTGTAAGTATTAAAGTAGTATTGTATGGAGGCTGTTGTAGTTTGTAGACATCAGTACTCATTGTGTTTTCACTTGCTGTGACATGTCTCTGTGTCTGTCAGCTCTTATTTACTTGTGACACTGGAGTGCTGATGGACAGGACAGCTGTAATAGTGTTTTTTCACAGCATTGATGGTGCATTGATGAGTCCTGTGGAGCACTATCAGCATGGCTTCATGCATCCTGAGCTAGGTTCCTGGTTAAAACAAGTGTTTTGTTTTAACCAGGAAACTAAAAAACACCTGGATAATTATGGGGAAACTCCATACTCTCTTTGGGGTTGTTAATGTGTGTTTTCATACAGGTCTACGACACACAAATGTGCTTAGCACATCATTATAACATTTTCAGAAACGTATGTCTTGTTTCATTTGTTGGTGGGTGAAATCACAGAAAGTTTCAAGCCATTCTGCAGACAGTAATGTGACACACGCTGTGCCTTTCTGGAACTTCTTTTCACTTTTCTTTTCACATCTTTTTCTGGACTTAACCATAACAGGTTCGCACCCAAGACCAATTTCATATTTACGTCCTTTTTCACCGCCTGAATGCATTTAACCTTGATTAGAATCCAGGTCAGTCGTGATTGAGTCACCCTCACATGCTTTGTTTTTTGGAATCTATTGTGAAAGGACTCAACAAACAGAACTTAAAATTAAAAATTTTTCCCAGTGGTGGGAACACCAGGTTGTGGTGACTCCGCCATGAGAAAATTCAGGGCCTGGCGAAACAATTGTGGATGATTCTACTGGTGCTTCCTTTTGTTTCGATTGGTGCAGATACATGGGAATAGCCTCTTGCCTTCTATTCATCCTGTGTGTATGTGACAGCCTCTCCGGTCGACAGCACATTTATCATTTATATGAAAATTACTATCCCTTTCAAAGTCTGTCACAGCTGCGAGGGAAACCTACAACAAGTGCCGGATAGAGAACAAACAAACCTCACCTGGAATTAGGTGGCGTGTGTTTTTATGTTGGGAGGTTGTGCGTATTCACAAGGGCTCCATTATTGACCCATTTTATTAAAACAAGACATATCCTTAAAGACCAAAGCCAGAGCGTCGGTATAGCAACCACAGCATCACATGTGTGTACTCGATGTCTGCGTCATATGTGCCCTGTGCAGGCCTGCGGGTGACAAACTGATGCTCATCACTACCTTTCATTGAAGATGAATCATCTTCCCCCACCCATACCCTTTGGGGCAGGGAGAATGTCATCAGGTGCCCACAGTATAGAGGTTGTCTGATAAGGTCTCTCCTTGAATGCTCAGTTAAGTTCAAGTGTTACATTTTCTCGGCCATGTTGCTTTCAGTCAGGTGAGTCAGTGAGAAATTTTTTGGTAAGCTAATAACTTTTTGTGCATGTCTTCTAAATGAACGTTTATGCATTTTTGCGGCACGTTTTGTCGTTGTTATTGGTCCAACACAGTATCATTGATGTTATAATAATACTCTCAATCAATTTGACCCTTGTGTCCTCCCCTGGCCTGTACACAAGCAAAACTGTAAATTATTTTCCTCTCCACTTCAGTTGTCCCCATGCATCCCCCTTCATCCCCTAAACCTTTTCCCACTTTTGCTGTCAAAGTCTTAACCTTATTTTGACTTACAATATCAGTCAATAGTTCAGGTCTTTGTTGGGTAGCCATTGTGACACAGTAGGTGACCACCTACCTTCTCTGTGTAGAAAACAGGAAGGAAACTTAAGTTCCCTTTACATGACAATATTCTAGCTAAAAACCGAAACAATTTTTGCATTTAAGAACATTCCAGATTTGTATGGAAACATTGTAAAAATGATCCACAAAGAAGATTGAAAAAGTTGTTTGTATGCAAGGCCAGTAGTTGATGCCACCATATGCCTGCATACAGGAGCTTTCTTGTGCAGCAAAGTCATTAAACAGAGATGATATTGAATGCCCAATAATGCGACAATTCTGACAATAATGGCCAATGATAAAGGCTGCTCCTCAGAGCTCGTTAACATGACAGTGGTTTTCACATTTGCCAGACTGCAAGCTTTTGAAAATGTCACCGTTTCTTTTGCCGTGTAAATGGCAAAATACAACACCTGTGAAAACTGCTGGAAACCTAATAACCTAATTGTGGAGATATAGCACCAGTCACAAGTATTGGATTAGTATTGGATTGTGTAAATAAGATCACACTCTTGAACCCGGTTTCAGAAGTTTTCATTTAATGCCCCTAATACACTGTTATGTGAAACCACAACATGAGTTTTCCCTTTTAATGCAAAGAAACATTGTTGTATAAACGACCCCTTACATGCATGCCCACATTTGTGCACGGTAATACAGAGGAACGGACCTCTGTTCTTTCAGACTGTTAGTCTGTTTTGATCAAGTAAGACCTCTGCTTGGCATGGCAGTAGTATCTCTCGCTACTTCATCAGCCAGGCCATTTAACAAGATTTTAGGGAGGGAGTTATCCTCTGGGAGATTTATGGCAATTAGCTGGTTATTATCCAAAGATGCTCATGGGTATCCGAATCAGGAACAGAGTGAGTACCCTCAACCGTGGAGCAAAATGGCCTTGTTTTTAACTAACGCCTTGTTTCCATCAGTCACATGGTTTTCTTCCATAAAAGCCAAATAAAATAATTATCATAACATAATAGAAGCCCAAGGTACAAAGTTAAGTTTGGCTCTGAAAGAAAATATGCAGTTTCAGTGTTAGTTCTGTACAATTTTCCCACGGCATACTAAATGAACGGAGCAAATTTCCTTCTCCAAACTGTGTTAATCTTTATTGTGGTTTCCATACGCAGCTATTACAGTTCTGTATGACCAGGGCCACCCTACATGTGTATACACCATACATGTGAAGGGAGGAAAGCACCAAAGAGAGTTCCCTGTGTTTTCCCTCCGATCTGTTTGTGTCTCAGTGGCTATGACTTTTTACCCAGTTTGATGTCACCTCTTAAAAGTGGTAATTTTCTTTCTTTTTTTGTCTCTACTTGTAGTTTTCTGTCTCTGCCTTTTGTTTCCCCACTTTTTCCTTTTCCCCCTCCATGTCTGTCTCTTCGTAAAGAACAGCGGCCCTTAATTATAGCTTCGCCTTGAGGAAATTTCGTTTTGGTTGCGGCAAATTGAGTGTTCTAGAAGTCCTGTTGCTGCACAAATAGCGTGAACTGTTAAGCAACATCCCATCTTCCGTAGTGACCAGGAACACAGAAAGGTAGTGTCCGTTTTACTTTCATTGTTTCTCTCTAGTGTGTTGAAAGCTTTAACACAAAACTATTTCCAAATTCCAAAAGTGATTGTCTTCATTATAATTTGCTCTTTCAATGTGAGGACCATCATGGGATACTTGTCAAGGTGTCCCAAGAAAGTCAAGATACAGGCAGAACGGCAGCAGTATGAGGCCAGGAACAATAAAAGGTTGTGGTGGGTGTAGAGACAGAGACAGGAACAGGGCGGAGAGGAGTGGGAGATTGAGGCATATTTGAGGTCTTTGTGTCTTTCTTTAGTAGGTGTTTAGGTCAGTTGTAACGTGCTGCCATATGGCCAGGCAGCCAACTGATGAGTGATGGATGTTTATGTTGGACTGAGAGGTTTCTACTCAAACCCTGATGTTTTCTGTATCAAAAGCACAAGCACTACCTACAATTACCTGCTACTATTACTGACAGAGATTATAATCTGTTTACATGCAGGTTTAGAAACCCTGTTCTTAATTATTTCTTTACTGATGTGCCTATGAGTAATTAATATAACTGTGTTTACATGATGTTATAAGTAAAGGTGCCGGCCGATTGATCGGCGCTGGGAGTTTGATCAAATCGGCAGTCGGACAAGCAGAGACACTGGAGCCCGGTTATGTGCCAGTTGCACACAAGCGCCGTACAGGCGCACCAAGAATAAGCTTGGAAATGGGAAAGGTTAAGCACAACTCTGTTAACAAAATCTTAAGTTCACCAACGATTTGTTTCTTATTTGCTTAATATTTGAACAAAAAAATTGTACAAAAACAAATAAGGAGTTTAACAAGGGGCTGTCTACCAAACAGTTTTTTGTCGCTTCCAGTGGCATCATGGATTTTCACCAAGTCGCAAGACTTTGGCCCCTGTTTCAAAGTTTCTTGCTAAGCCTATCCATTGTGTATTCAGGATCGATGATTAATATAGGAATTTTTGGTCCAGATTTCTCACGAACAAGATATTACCTATGTTTTATTGTCATTCTCTATACGGTACTTGCAGCTTAATCACACTACTGGAAAATCCTCAGTATATAGGAAGCAGTGGTTTCAGGTTACATTCAACATCTTTGGTGTTAATACATTGGATGTTGAGGAGGATTTCAAGAGGAATATTAAAATGAGACAAGTGTAAACTCAGTGGCCCACACAACCAGTTTCATTTTTTTTCCCACACCCTCAACTTAAGCAACAGCGGCGTTGATTGAAGAAGGTTTGTAAATACAGTGGCTAATGTGCCTGGAGCAATCAGCCTCGTGTCTTTCCTAGAGTTTCTCTCAATGTGTCAGGTTTTTACTCTATCTTCTGATCTCCCTTGCATCAGACGTCATCATGTATCAAGCCACATGACAGACAAAATACTTCTCTTACTCTACTGCGCTCCGACCCCCACTGACCTTAGATGCTCCCTCTCACCTCATTCAAATCAATACTAGCTAAATCGCCCACTCACATCTGGATTTCTGATGAGGTACCTGCAATGGACTGAGGTTGTCTGTTGCTAGAGGTGAGGATTAAGTAAGCCTAGGGGCCGGTGCCCATGGTTGCTAATCTGCTCCAACTATGACAGCCCTGTGAACTTTGACCACTTCTTCCGTCATCAGTCATCGCCCATCACCCTGTAAGGGACAGAGCTGCTTTTGTCTGCCTTTGGATTGACCGGCCTCAGCTGCTTTTTCTCTCTTAGTACACCCACTCAAGACATGTTAATGCCATTCTGTAGTTCTGTGTTTCAGATAAGAGTACATTAGGTTAAACTCTCTTTGTTAGACCTAGGAATCAAACAAATTTGCTCGTATTTTTTTTTTTTGTCAATCATGGCTTTGCTTGATCTGATATTAATTCTCAGTTCCCAAACCTCTGTGATATGCAGATTTATTTGTATTGGGAATATGTTTAAATATATTAATTGTTAGTATCTTGAAACGTGAGCTCAAAGGCATTTCTTAGCCTTACTGTTTTAAAATGGTTTTCTGTACTCCTATGAGAACGAAACAGAGCACAATTGTGTTACATCTTATCCCCAGTTCCCAATGGAAGGGCCAATCCAGATTGCCTGTATACAGTCTTTGTTGTTGTGTTGTGAAATCATGCATAAGGATAGCTTAGCGGTTGCCGGAGCTGTTTCTTTATAATTACAGCATGGCCTGGTCCGGCTAGAGACCATTGTACCAGAGTGTCACAAATTCCCACAATGAAGCTTAGTGGAGAACAATGAGACAAATTCCTTGCCATTCCCCGCAGGTTCAGAGGCCAGGCTGACAAATAAAGACTGCAGAGTTACAGTGGCTTTGCCATTCTACACCCTGTAGCTTTCCTACTGGCCACCCCAGTGGGGATATTGGTTTGTGTTTTTGTGTGCGTGTTTTTGTGTGTCCCCGTTTATGTGTGTGTGTGTGTATGTGTGTGTTACAGGGTGGCTACAGTTCCTGCTGGGAACACAAGGAGGGGTTGAGAATAGGGGGAGGTGAAGAGGAGGGAGCTGTATCCATTCTTCTTGAAGGAGGCTTGTTCACTTTTTCCTTGTGTAATCAAGTCCTTGAGAAAGAAACGTTGGCAAATAAAAGCTGTATTGAAAGATTTGTTGATCAAAATTGATACCGGAATCAGAGTCAGTTATTTTGTGCTTCTGTCTGGATGATAAATGCTGAGATTCTGACAAGAAATAGTCTAGCCTTTTGTCAGCGGAGGGCATGTGTTGTTTACGTTGCCGAAATTTTTTGCTTACACAGGCTTTAAACGTTGGTCTCAAAAGGCCTCCAACAGTGCCTAGTTCCACTTTTGAAAACAGACTTTGAGATTTGGGGCTTTTGTCCCCCAGCTGTCCAGAAAATGCAGTGTATATGAGTAAGAACTGACCGCATTGATAACCTGTTCGACATACCTCACAGGAAACAATAGGTGCCAGACTGTGACACACAGACTAGCATTTGCTAGTGACCTCCAATTCTGTCTGTTTGTGGGTCATAAACTGAGAGATATAACTCAGATGTTCGCTTTTCCCTCATACAGCAGGTATTTTTAACTTTATGTGAAAACTCGTACTATCAAGTTGGAGGAGGCTTACGTTAGTTAAAGTTAGCGAGAGCCCAGTGCCAGCCGCAAGCCTTCTGTATACGTGTATGTTGTCTTTAAAAACTTTCAAGAAAAAAAAAATCAGAATCGAACAAAATTGATATCGGCATGTCAAACTTTTTTAAAAAATCGGTAGTTGGAATCCGGCAGGTAAATTGCAGTCGGTGTGTCTAGTATTTTTGTCTGCTCAACGCTACTGTCAGTCAATTGGTAATGTATGAATTAGTCGTCTGTTTTGATTTTTTACTACCCTAAAAATTGAAAACAAAATTCATAAATAAACTGTAATTGTAATAATATATGGAAATTTGAGGATTTCTATTTCTGGCCAGTTTGAATCCAATTTGTCAACTTAAATCACAATGTTGGGGGCCTAATGAATGTTTTGGGCCATGCAGTTGCAATTGGCATTTGTGTTGTGTGTATGTGCCTCTACCACAGAGTCACACCCACTTACTCTGGTTTGTGAGGATTTGCCAAGTGGTTCACAGTGGCCATAAAACTGCAAAGCATTTCATCCTGTGCAGACTTTTGAAACGCATTCACACTGTCCCCCCTTTTGCCTTCCTTTTGCTCAATTCACAATACTGTGACACTCTATCTTCTTTACTGGGTACTCTGGGTTTAACATGGGCACAGCTCAGCAGCTGTTGATTGGGGCCCAATAAATGGTCTATAACATCCCCAATGTAAGGGCAGCCTTCTTTAATTCTGAAGGTGTCAGCTGTTGAATCGAGAATGAAAGATGGCTGTGGTGCCTTCCACTTTGATTCCCTTGATTCTGTGGGAGGGTGATTAATGTTCTCTGTAGAACACTTTCACCCCTATTAACCTACATCACGAGCACCACGAAAGCGGTAGGTCTTTCTCTCTGATGCAAAGAAACACACTTACAATTGTTCCAGTTCAAAGCCGAAGTACATCGGTCTGGACCCCACCGTGACCTGGGAAGTCTAACTTCTAGGATCAGGAAAAGGACATGCAGGAAGAAAGCACTGGCCAATGAATGGATGGATGGAAAATTGAGGACAGCATTGAGGCTTAGATAGAACCCCTCATTTATCCACTACCAGATGTAATGAATTCCACTCACAATTTTTGACAGAAGTGTTTTCCCATTTCTTGTCCATCTGGATGACGTTGTGTGGACTAACAACAAAGCTAGAAAAAACAAACTTTATTAGCATCTGCAAGTGTTATTGTGAGGTAAACTAGACCACAATAGTCTCTGGTGCCCATTTTTCTTCTGGTTGGTGAAAAGAATAACAACATTCCAAAGGAAATACCTTTTTAACACATTATGAAGAAACAAATGTCCACCTCCAGATCCTAGTCTTGCATTTGACCCTTTTGCACTATTTGACTGGCCCAGTGTCTTGTGTTTGAACACTGGCCTGAATTCACATAACACAGTCTATTTAATTCTTATGACGTTAACTAGATTTTCTCACAGTTCATTAGCCAGTCATGGGTTAAGCTTCAAATTCTCTGAAATCTAACTGCAGAATTTGCATGCCAGGGACTGAGGAAAATATAATGAGGCTAACCGGACTTGACTTGTGTGACAGCTCATGGTTAACAAGTCATGATGGAATTTTCATTTGATTCAGTGGACATGACTTGAGCTTCCTCACATATTTTCCTCACAGGCCAATATTTGTATTTTTGTCCTTTGTTCTATGAGCGGATCAAAACATCAACTGATCAGATTATAAAGTAACTTAATGATAAATGTATACCACCAAATAAATACAAAAACAAATACTTTTCCCATACAAGATATAACATTTAAGGGCAAAGTATATGGTATACTTTTATTCCCCATACATGTGACCTTTGATGCAATTAATCCTGTTTGGTCAGCATTTCATGACTGATACACATAAACACACTGCTTATTTTCCTACATACTCTGCAACGCGTCTACAGAGTGAGTGTCGGAGAGGCATGAACATATGAGGTTCTATTAAAAAAAAAAAAGATCACAGCCAGAAGATCTACACATGCCCTTCATTTTCTATGGATACCATTAACAGTTGTTAAGTTACATCTCTCTTTAAAAAAAAAACAAGAACAAGAACATGAAAAAGGATTTGCCGAACCCTGTCTCGTGTTGAAGAATGATTTTATTTGCGTTTGTGTGTGTTTGGATGGGTGTGGGATACGGCCAGAACAAGTGAGTGTGTCTTTCAGAAAAGCAGGCGCTGGGCCATCACTCTGCAGCTGCCCCCTCTCTTTGCGCTCTTTGATGGGTAGAAAGATGGTGTTCACATCTACAGACACGGACACACAAAGACGCGCTCTTCTCTGTGTTTGTGTAGATTCTCATTCATCCAGGTCACAGTAATCCGCAGAGGTTAACCTAAAAGCAAAAGGAAGATTTTTTTACTCTTTTCATTCACTGAGTTGTCTCGGTAAACTGGAAGATCTGCTGACGAACATACTGCGGGAACAGGGAGGTATTCCATCTTCACTAAGGAAATGTGCGTTAGTGTGTTTATGGCAGTGTATTCTACAACTCACTCTGTACCAAAAGAGTTAGTGACAGCACACTACAATACACACTATATTCATGGGAGTGGCTCCTCTGTGTGTTCAATAACCAGAGCAGTTGGTCATGTGACTGTCTATTCCATTTGTTAGTGGTGCTCCAAATAGTAGCAATGGGCCGCCCCTGACACTGCCTCGTTAATTGAAACGTGCACACTCAAAAGCACACACAATGCACTCACAAATATAGTAATCCATTGTTTAATAAGCTCAACAGACTTGCAGGTCTCAACCGTTACTGTGTGTGCTGTGTTTGCCTGACAAAGATAGCAGTCACACCTGTTCCTTATCTGTACCGCACACACACACAAACACACACACACACACACGCACACAGACAGACAGATGCTTAGTTTACCTCTATTGTCCCAATAAAATGTCAAATGCTGCCATTGACATTAAGTTGGCACATTTTTTTCATTTGACTTCTAACGTTTTTGTACTGACTGATCCGTTTCCTTGATTTTTGCCTAATGTCTTGCTATGTTTGAGTTTTTCATTTTGTGTTCCCAGGTTTAGATGAAAGCCTCCAGCAGTATGTGACCAACTTTGAGCGGGAGAAGATCAGCGGAGAGCAACTATTGAAGATCACGCATCAAGACCTGGAGGAGCTTGGTGTGGCCAGGATTGGACACCAGGAACTGGTGCTGGAAGCTGTCGATCTTCTTTGTGCTCTGGTCAGTGGAATTTCTTTGAGTGTTTCAAATGTGATGCATATCCTAGCATCAAGCATAGTGATGGGACTTGACCAAATCTTCTGCATGGGGAGGGATTTTTGCCTTTAAGTCTCTGCCCTTCTCCCTCGCTCTGTGTCTGCACTTAAAAACCTGTAGATTCTGGTCAAGCAGCTAAAGGAAGAAGCAACTCAGAAAGGCTCATCAAGTCTCACACCGCTCAGTGGGGCGTGAAGGAACCAGAACACATGAAGTAGTCTGAGGATGTTGGGCAACACCAATGTCACTCAGAAGAGGAGGAGGCGTTACATTGGAGGTGCCTTAGGCTTTATTTGGCAGTTTGTAGTGATGAAAGATCATTAGAGGCAGTTAAAGGTAAAGATGTAGATACAACTGACTATTTAATTTTCCCATATGATAGACCGGATGAACACTCTCTCTCCACTCTCCCTTACATGTATTTATTATACATATAAACCCTAGCTGTGCTTATTCTATGTCTATTTTCTTGAAAGGAATAGCCCGGAAGGTTATTCTTATTTCTGAAGCTGTCTACTCACCTGAGTCATCTTGTGCGGTTCAATTATAGATCCCATGTTTAGCCCTTATTAATCACTCAGGGAGCAGAGCAACTGATTCTCTGTCCATCATCAGCAGCTCCCAGAAAAAGTGGCAACAGAAATGTCTGTGCCTTCATCTTGTGAGCATGAAAAAAGCTACGAAAAATGTATATCCAACAGCTCAAAGAGAACCGTGTTTCCTTGCAGCTGGAATCAATTTGGAGTTTTATCACATCCTGTGTCATAAACGTCCCAGATTGTGTTCCCTGCATTTTCATCAGTGTCAGCACTTCTGTCTTTATGCTCTCTTGAAATACTGTGCATGGACCGTCTGGAGCATGGTTATTTTTACCATCAAGGAACATGAAGGTTCATCTCATCTTTCCTACCTGAGGCTGCAATACGCATCAGTGCTGATCCTTCGAGGTAGTTCAGCTGTGTCTGGAAAAACACATTATATCACTCAAAAAGATTTGATTATTTGTACACTCTCTGGAGGAGTTATCTTATATCCTGTGTGAAGTAAACATGTGCAATTTTTGTGGTTAGCAAACAACTCTCATGTATTAAAATGCATCTCATTCTAATTATATGGCTTCTTTGAGGTGGTGTTCACTTATATTGAACTAGTGTTGTATGGTTTTGATAGATTTAGGCGTTATAGAAAATATAAACCATATGTTATATCATGTGGACCATAACATCTTTTAGTATCACAGTAAAGCTGGAACAGATATCTGTTCATCCCGACAACCTCAACATCAAGGCACCGAAAGACATTTTCCTCTCCAGCAGCTTCATAAATCTACCTCAGCATTTTTTGGATATTTTAAGCAAAAACCTTTCCTTCTGCGTTAACTTTATCGTCATTCCTCTCGGTGTGGTTCGATGCACCGTATAGGAAAAGTTTAAGTAAGGTTATTTAGACGAGGAATGCTGGACCCCAGAAAACATTCTCGCCGGGCTAAAATAGTTTAGCTAAATGTTTTTTGTCTGTTTGGGTTTTCCTTACTAAGAATGAGACATTGACCTTCATCATATCCCATGGGAGGAAATGTGGCCCCCTATTCAATTAGCTCAAACTCAGACAAGGTCTTTGCTCCCGACAAGAACATAGGCCACCAGCACCCAAAACTCCCACATGATCTCACACTCCACTAAGCCACTTTCTTTCTTTTTGTTTATTGTTAGGACAGACACTTCCTGTTGAGCAGCCACATTCTCCTTTGTGACATTTTGCTGCTGGGCTCTGCTCTTGAATTTCAAACTTCTAAGCAGATGACCACATACAGAGGGAATCCGATTCTGATGTCTTTTTATTTTTTTTCAAACTTCATCAGGCCTAAATTTGGACTGTTTGCAGTTTCAAGACTAAGTCCTGGTAAATGATGGCCTAACACATAACCCCTTTGCCCTTCAGGAAACATTTATACTCGAGCCATCAAGAGCAAATTGCTGTCGAGGGACAAAGAGAGAACATTTGAATTAATTTCACTGGAGTTCTGTGGGCCATGATGTCGTCTGCAGAGTTAATTCTGAAACCCAACACTTCTTTATTTTTACTCCTACCCCACTGACCCACTCAAACACCAGTGCAGGATTATATTTACACACGCATGAGCCCTAGCATCCGGCAGCCGATAAATATATGGTACAAGACACATCATCAGACTTGTGATGAGCCAAAGAACGACCGTAAATTTATTCTGATGCCAGATATTCTGTAATTTAACCTTCAGTTGCACATTATACGAAAATCTCCCACATGATCTCTGTCAAACTTAAAGACATTTGTATCTTTCTTTCATAGCCAATCGGGTCCATCAAGGACACTTGGTGCGGGCAGGAATCGCTGTGTTTTAATTCAGATTCTTTACTTGTTCCATGGACACCAGTGGATGCTTTTTACTTTAAGAACCCCAACTGGACTCAGAACATACCAAACGCATCGGCTTCTTCATTGTAGGTTAACTGAATGTCGAACAAAAAGCTCTCAATGTACATTAATACAGCTGGAAATGCCGTTAAAAGGAATTAATTATTGTGTGTGTGACCGAAACCACCGATTTTTTTCTCTAACTTGACTTTAAGCTCATCTGACAGTGTGGGACAAAAGCTGGCTGGACATCTGTGGACCAGTTAGGATTGCTTGGACTGTGTGATTAGCCCGCTAATGAAAAAGCCAGGAGAGACGTTTGATCTGAAGAATGTTCACACTACCTTTGCACTACTTTAAGCATGTAAATGACTGAACCAGACACTAAACCATCAAGTAAATTATTTTCTTCTCAGAGTAGCTTTGCTTATTTTTGATATTTTAACAATTCACAAAAAGTGCAGCATTAGGCTAACTACAGCTACAGTTTTTCTATCTTGATTGTGGAACGGATTTCCTTTGTTATTGCTTGAGTCAAATAACTTGTTTATTTGACTCAAATGTTTTTACACCCATGTTGGAGAAAATCTGTGGAATAAAAGTAGATTAAAACCACTCGCAGATTTATTATCCAAACAATTGCTGTTTTACTCCTCGCAAAGCATTTAGCTGCTTAGACTCTTGCATATGGCAGCGTTGCTGGCAGCGATACATCAGTGTGTAAGCAGATATTTACAAGGACGGGAGCCAGACTACACTTTCACTACTGACATTTAGCCGACACATTATTCCAAATCCCATTTTTCCTATCAAAACACTGCAACTGCTTTACAACGAGGATAAAGGGAATTTTTTGACATGTGGTCATGCACACACACATTTTACAAACGGTTGTCCCTCAGAACTCTGAAGTTGTTCAGTTCACGGCTGTAGTGTACTTTGTGAACCTTGAAGGGTCGAATCTTCAACTTCTCTTGAAGTTTGCGTGAATAACTAAGAAATTAGAAGAATAAAAAAAGCAAGACACAACAGAGACTCAAGAATGCAAACTTTGCTCTGCTTGATAGGAATCATGTGATTCCACATGCACACCCCCAGAATTAAGCTGAGGACTGATGGGGAAATTTTCATGCCAGTTATCCCCAGAAGAGAGCAAGCAAATCTAATCTTCCAAAGAAATAATCAAAGACCTCCTTTGTACAGGGAATAAACTGTTTTCAATGGCTCTACTTAAAAAAACAACAACTACAGAATAAAATGTATTTTTCCGTCATGATGTTGTGCTTTCCATGTTTTTTTGGCCTAATTTAAAGTGTTTCATTTATTTATTGTTTCAGAACTACGGGGTGGAGAATGACAACTTAAAGAGTCTGGTGGTGAGGATGAGAGCTGCTACCAACAGTCTGCACATGGCCACATCTGACCGCAGGAGAAGCCCCGCGTACGATGGCAGCATCTCGCGCAAGCCACCCAACGACTTCCTCACCTCAGTGGTGGAGCTGATCGGTGCCGCCAAGAGCCTCCTGGCTTGGCTTGACAGGTGACAACATTCTTACACCTACATGTGCCCCCTGAATGATATTAAGCAAAGCTGCATATACACGTACAACGAGTCAGAATGTGACGTATGAAAACATTATTTTGATCTTTATGGCCACCAATAGGCTTTCATAGAGAACAAGCATGGAACCTTGGTTATAGAGTGTAGAACTGGGTGACATCAAAAATACTAATGTAATGATATCAATATATTGAAAGCATACATCTTACATTAGAGGTTATCATTAGAGAATCAGCCCAGCCCACAATGCTGGTATGGTAGAAAGTTTTCTCTTATTCATGACTGGAAAATAAAATAATATTTAAAAGAGATAGTTTCTTGATTAAGTTAAATTAAGGGATGCGCTCCTCGTGGGTATATCAAATGTAAAGATTGTTGTAGGGGTCAAACGGAAGGGGCCCCATATTTGTTCATATGTTGCCGCTTTCCTCCCCCTTACAACTGAACAGAATCTTTTCAGGTAGGATTCTTATTCATTTAACCATTTTCTCTGTGAAAGGATTAAGATTTCAGTTTTAGATATAACATTGTTTTCCTGCTGTTCCCTCTAGTTATATAATGTACTTAGCGTTGTAATTAATTCTAAGCCCTTGTTTGTCTCCCGGTATCCAGACCCTAGGGTCAGATGGAATATCTTATTTTATAATATTTGAAGTTATCCGAACTACATATTTCCAAAATCCTTCCAGGTAGGACCAATTCCAAAGCATATGAAGGAAATCTCCTTCACACGCATTCTTGTAGATTCTGTGCAGTTTCTGTGGGATGTAATACGTTCTGTATCCACACACATACTTTAAGGACTGCATGGAACATGTTTTAGAAAAAATATGTGACATTCTTCTCTTGTAGCCAAGCCTGGCTGTGACCAGTCACCCAGGCACAGTAATCACAGCAAGGTTCACTGAGTCTGTTTGAATGTATAATGTTAGGAGCTCATAACTAACTCAATGCACAAGACATGCACTCCCTATCAGCTTTATTCGCTCTGCCTATGCAATCTGCCACATTGGATACATAATAATAATAATAATACATTTAATTTATAATGCACTTGGCTTATAATGGCTTTCTAAGAGGTTTGATTCAACTATATGTTTATTACCCAAGTCAGTGTTTAGAGATAGGTTTTTTGTGCTGAAGTGTATTGTATTAAAAGGTGTTTCCATTACTCTCCCTTCCTCCCAATTGCAAATGGGGAAACGGCTCAACATAATGCAGCTTCTTTGGATTGGATTACATTTTACAAGTCTGAAAAAATAAGTGGCCACTGACTGAAAATTTTTTTTCACTTTGGAGTTGAATGTCAACACTTATCATATACTATACTATTTGGACATAATGCCCTCTGTTTAATAGTTTAAACCAGTAAAAAAAAAAACTGCTTCTCATGTTCTCCTTTTCCTTCTTTGTCTTTGTGCAGGACGCCCCTGACAGGGATCAGCGACTTCACGGCCACCAAGAACAAGATCATTCAGCTGTGCCTGGAACTCACCACCACAGTTCAACAGGTCTGCACGCTAGTTAGCCCAACAGCACACGTGTAGCTCGCCCCTGGGTGACACGCAAACACACACTATGGCTTTTTCCAGTGCGCACATACCAGCCTGGAGGCACAGAGATGCAGGATAAAGCATAGGAGAAGAGAGTTATGGGAAATGTGGTCTGGCAGCCATGGCACAAGCTTGAAGCCAGCAGTATGAGCACATTATTGAAACTGCTGATGTTATTCTTGAGATATTTTTCCTCCTCACTCTGGCTAATGAGGAGCCCCCGTAGACCGGGACATTTAATGGTAAACGTCGCTTTTTTTTTTAAATTTCCAGTTTCATAAAAACCAGTTGCTGCACTTTTAAAGGTGGCTGCCAACATTCCCCAGGCTGCCGTACTCCCCCAGTCATGTGGTTCCTGTTTTTGCTTCTTCAAGATGCTCGCAGTGGGAGACCAAACTGTCTGAGAGCACTTCCTGTGTGCAGGTTTAATGAAGGGGAGAAGAGGTGGTCCATCTGACTGCCAGATAGATGGCTAACTGTAAAAGCAGAGCATCAGGATACATCCACTGTTTTTCAAAGCCTGCTGCAAAGAATTACTCTAAAGTTGCGTCAAGATTCAGTTGGTTCTGCTTCTCTCCGTCTGGTACAACCAGTAGTGGTTTGTCATACGTACTTCTTAAACAAAAGAAGCTGGCGTGTGTCCGTTTCTCTCAGCATCAAAGCAGTTAGCCTCTGTATACAACTTTTTTTCTCTCTAAAGGGTTTCACTTTTGCATAACCCCGAGACGCAGCTAATTTCACACTGCCAGTGAAAGTGGTGGCTGCTACTGCAGGTGTCATTTTTAGGGGAGGTTATTGCATCAAAATAAATTCCTTTCCCAGAGTGCCCATTTCCTCGCCAGAGTCTGGGATTTCAGCACCTCTGATGATTTACTGTGGATGGCTCGGTCATGGTCATTCAGGAAAAGTGGGGGTATACATTTCCCACACTTGCCATGTGGAAAGGTTATAGTGTAGAATAAACTTCTGATAGGTGCTAAAAGAGACTTGTAAGACTGCAGGGATTACTTTCCTCCAAAAAGTGGAGGAGAGACGCTGTTTGGTCTTCCTATATCACCTCATAGAATTATAACTGCTTAAACACTGATGAGAATTTTATTTCCAACCCATAACATCATTTTAAGCATCTCAGCTTGCACACACACTTGAGTCCCTTTGTTTTGAGCAAGTCGGGGTGCGAGTTGATAGGTTAAACAGAAGACCGCCTGTGATGAGTTTTATGAAGGGGGAGGAC
Organism: Lophius piscatorius; assembly: GCA_009660295.1. Taxonomy (NCBI): domain Eukaryota; kingdom Metazoa; phylum Chordata; class Actinopteri; order Lophiiformes; family Lophiidae; genus Lophius; species Lophius piscatorius. Next base: position 228,129 of record VRLP01000062.1, read on the forward strand.
GGCGTGAAGTTTGCCCAGCTCCTTCATGAACTTCAGCCAAGAATTCTGCCTGAATGAAGCCTGTGTTTACACACAATGGGACAAGGCCATAAAGCTGAATAAACCATCTTTCATGACCTAGCAGCGTGGAGGTTATTCTCCTTCAACGAATGTGTACTTTTCTCCGGTGCCACGTTTGTTTTATCCGCGCCTCCCTCTGATTTTCCAATCGGTTTATTTCTCTCTATTTTTAACTGGAAGGAAAAAAAGATTCCGTAACGCCGTCCAGACACTTTTTGTGTCTGGACAGCAGGCTGACTATGACTGACTACTTTAACTTCAATGTTAAAGTAGTCAGTCTCGAGGTTCCTGCTCTGTGCCAGCACTCCTCTCTCTATGCCACTTCATTGCTTAACTATGCAAATCCGGTCTGGTGGTGGATCAAAGGCCCAAAGAGCAGCACACGGAGTCACCTGATAAACTCTGGCTCTAGAGTCGTGTCTAAAACGCGAGGGATCAGTAAACCCAGGGAATGTTCCCATAGACTGTCTCAGTACTTGGTTATTATCTGGCTCATGTCTACCGGTCGGATTTAGGTTAGCTCAAAGATTTGAGATTCATTTGGACAAGACAGATTTCTGGAAGGATTCTTGTTAGTATTGAGTTCCGCCTGATTTCATTGTACTATCTAAGACAAAGAGAAATATTCCATAAATACTAAAGCTTGGTAGAGATTAGCCAACCCTTTTTTGCGGTTTATAATCATACTGTTTAATTTCAAGACCCCTCTGAATTGAAACATTTATTTTTAGCCCATTCCTCTTGTAGTCACCCAAACTTTTGGCCGGGCTGTGAAAGAAATATGCAGATTTATTTTTACGCAAGTGCAGCCAAACTCCCTCTGAAACCACCATATGTTCTTTGCGGATTTTAGAAAACATGCAATAGAAACACAATTTTGAGAAGTATGTATCAAATGAAGCCTGTTTTCTGATTTTAGTTTTTATCTAATAAGAGTTTATACTGCCTTTTTTGTTTTGTCTCTGCCAAGTAAGGGAACTGTAGCACAGTCACACGTAAATATATATATATAAGTTTAACCATACGGCAGATTCAAACATAGATAGAAAATATTGTTTCTGGGTTCATTTGATATAGCCTTCTTCAATGCGGAGCCTTTACTCAGAGCCACAGACGGTTCATAAAAAAAATGTGCAAGTGCAAACAAATCAACCGTGTGACAGGCCATGTGCATTCAAAGACATGCGCTCCCCGTTAGCCCAGAGGAATGTGCAAGCTATGGAAATATGGAAAAACTTGCTCGACCCCCCTCATTCGCTGTCTCCACAATAGATTTAAAAAGAGCAACAGAACCTGCTTTGTGCACGGCACATGCCTCTTCATGTCACCATCACTGTTCTCCCTTGATTTTGGTTCGACAAAGACTCTCAACATTAGAAACTTGTTCATGTAGTTTTTCTGTGTTCTCTAGTTTTGACGGATGTGTTTCACCTGTGTTTTGATCAATGACTGCTCTCAGGATATTCCAAACATAGTCAGTTCTACATGTAGGCCAACCTCCGCCCCCAACCCGACCCAACCAAGGAACCATTGACAACCTAAGACACAGTTGTCGGCGTGGGCTGTTGCCTCAGCTGTGAACAGTCCAGCTGCAGTCCAAGAGTGCTGTGTTGGGAGTCTTGGCGGTGATGACAGTCAGTCTCCCGGCTGACTTTGCAGGTTTTTTTGTTTTCGCCCCCCCCAAAAAAAATAACCCCCACTACTACCACAACCACCCACAACCTAGATCACAACTACTGCAACTAAAATAAAAAATAAAAAATCTCTTTCCATGAGCCCATCCTTTTTGCCCATAATGCCCATAATGCCCATAATGATGTATCCTCTCCATTCTTGTCCTGCCATGTCCTTTGCATGAGGTTACTGATGGAGTGTTGCTATAAAATTTATGTATGTTCCAATTTCGTTTACTGAACAGCACAGTGCTTGATCCAATTATAGTTTCCCTAGAATTAAAGAACAGAGGTAATTCAAATCTTAAGAACTGTTTATTTGTGGGGTTTTTTCTGATTTCTCATTCCTACATGTGGAATTTTGATTAGATCATATTCACCGCAGCTCTATACTTTTTCGATCTCTAGCCATTGGACAGTCTGTTCCTCTTCCTAGTTGTTTACACCTCACAAACCTCATAATCTGTCATCTCTGTCTTCAGGACTGCAGTGTGTTCGAGATGGAGGAGAAGATCCTGGAAGTTGTAAGTGTCCTGCGTCTCTTTGCTTTGTCTCTCATAATATAAACCAAATCTGACCAAGAGGTTCCTCCATAGAGGAAAAAGGTTTAGCTGATTGTTTAAGTTAATGTTTCTTCACATAGAGATTGTGCGACATGCTTCAGCAGAAAGAGTAGTTTTTCTGAGGGAACTGAGGGGGCTGCTCTGTAGGACTGCCAGCAGAGGGGGCGGCACTATTTCAAACTGACCATCAATCACTATTTCCTGTTGCTGACACTCTCTAGGCCCCTTTGGCTAATACTGAACTTCCTCCTGCACTTTGTCTTTCTCTTAGAAACCCCAAATGAAATTTATTTTGGAGCCTCATTCTATCACTCTCATGTCAACTACTCATTTCTTCATGAGCTCAGCTTTACTTAAAGTGGACACAACAGCGCATGTGCCTAAAAAGAGGCTTCTCTTATATTGACAAATGATAGCTTTTGTCTCGAAACCAGAAAGTAGGGTGGTGCACACAGGGCTGATTTGAGTGTTGTGTGTGTACATCCAGTTAATGGCACACCATTGGTCCCTTTTAGCCCAGTGAGCCTTGCACTTAACAGGAGCATAATCACAAGTGTACACAGAGAGCTAGACAACCGATTAAGGATAAGGTCTTTGTGTCCTGAGTAAATAGACATGTTCTGCCCTCTAAGATGTATAATATTTCCACTGGATACTAGTCACAACACACCAGTAAAGATGTGGTTCCCCGTATATTATCATTGTCTTAAGTTTCTCGTGCTTCTCGTTTTATTCAGGGATGCATTTTCACTTTTTGCCTTTTTCCTCTGCAGTCTAAGATTTTGAACAACATTTGTGATCAAACCGTGAGAACTACCTCGGACCCCCTGATGAGCCAGTCCACATGCCTGGATGAAGTCCAGCTGAACAATATCAAACCAGGAGAGGGTCTGGTAAGACATTCTTGTACATAGTCGTTTGTCTGTCTTTCAGTCCTGAATCCAAAGTCTGCATTGTGGCCTTGCAGACAATGTATGCGTGCAATGTGTTTGAAATTGCGAGCCTCACTGCCCTCTAGGAATAGTTTTTATAGAATATTTTACCATTTATTATTTATTCATGATTGTCCGTGTTTTCTCCCTAGGGGATGTACATCAAATCTACATACGATGGATTACATGTCATCACTGGAACCACAGAGCACGTACGTATGAACACAAGAATACATTAAATAACTATCGAACAGAACAGAAGAGAACAACTTTTATAATCCCAGAGATCAAGTTCAATTAGCTACAGCATCACTTACAGTTATAAGTTGAAAGCAGTAGTTAAGAAAATAGGATGTAAAAGAAAATATGCAAAATACAGTCTAAATCATTATTAGGGACATATAAACATAAATGTGTGTGTGTATTATATGTTTATATAAATTTATATGCATGCTGGAATTAGTGTAAAATGAAAAATACAAAGAGAGACTGCGGCGTTTTCCGCTCACTTTCATGAAAAGGTTCTCGGTTCTCATTGGAAAAAACACCTCATACTCTTCCTCCTCCTCTTCACTCTCTTTCCTCTCTGTGGAGAGCACACTGAATTCTCTGAAGGAGTCAAGAGCTGATCATCCTTTAAAGCTGCTACTCCATTTGCCAGTAATTACCCCAAACAGCCCCCACAAACAGAAGTCTTATCTCTCCTCACACCGAGATAATCGGTTAGTGACTAATAACCGGAATCTCTGTCACATTCATATCCCCACGCATCTGGTCATGAATTTTGAATCAGGAGCTGAATCATCACCGATAATTTCAAGTCAGTCCTGTTTGACATACCTGTGACACCGACAACAATTCGGCTGATGATATTCATGCGTGGAGACACTTGTTTTTTCCCCACAATTTGAATAGTGTGTTTGTTCATTACATAATTCGTTTCTGACTGGAGAATTCCAGATGAAATTCAGCAGGGGATGGCAATAAAGTTGTTCTAAATTCATCAAGTTCTTGTGAGAAATCATTGGTTTGTTTAAGTGGTTTATCCGATTTTGATCTTTTTTTTTGTTTTGTTTTCTCCAGTCTCCTGCCGACCTGACGAGGAAGATCCACGCCGGTGATGAAGTGATCCAGGTCAACCAGCAGACAGTGGTAAGAACCTGTTTTCCTGATATCTAAATGTATGACCATACAATCCCTCCATATAGGTAATCTATAAATATCGATGGAATTTTCACAGGTGGGCTGGCAGCTGAAAAACCTGGTTATCAAACTGAGAGAGGACCCCAAAGGTGTGGTCCTCCTCCTTAAGAAGAGGCCCACAGGCACCACAGGTTTCACCCCGGCACCGCTCAAGAACATGCGCTGGAAGCCGCCAGTACAACAGGTACACGCTTTCATTACTGAAGATCCACAAAAGCCAGTGTGTCTAGTCGATCTCAGCCAATTATCGGTTATTATCAGCTTTTTAGGGTGTTGCTTCAAAAGCAACAAGTTCAGACAAGTGTCACAAAGCCACACTGAGAGCGCCGCCAGATGAACCGAACACAACATCAGAGGCAGCCAAAGTCCCATGATGTCATTCAGTCTACGACAGAAAGCTGCCCGCTTATAATTCTTAGCAGCAACATTAAAACCACCAACAGGTGATGTCAGAATAGTGGTAAATATCTTGTTACAGTGGGACCTATCAGGTGGAATAAAGGAGGAAGTAAGTCCTTATTTTGTCCTCAGAGTAGACGAGTTAGACGCAGGAAAATTGTGCAAATGTATGAACCTGAGCAAGTTTGATGAGGGCCAATTTGTGATGGTTAGAAAACGACATCAGAACTCTCCAAAACTTCAGGCGATACCCGCAGTATTTAGTATCTAAGACAGTGGTCAAAACTAGGACAGCAGATAAACTCATGACAAGCCACTGGGCGCCCACCTGAAAAAATCTGTTCCTGATTGTTCTGATAGAGAGGTGTTGGGACACAGTGCATCTCATTCGTTGTTTATTGTTATAGTTGATCGGATTATAGTGTTGCCATGTGTTTAGATTATTATCAAGTTTGTAAGAAGCCTCCAGATGGTGTCATTAAAAAGAGGACAATGGGAATTATTCATGCTAGTATTTGAAAAAGAAATGTCAGTGGTAGTGGATAGATGTTTCACTAATACGGTTATTTGATTGAAATTGAATTTCCTATTCACTCTCATGTGACCAGATTAGGCTTAATTTAGCTTTTAACCACATCTCCGCAGCTGAGGCCCCTTTACCCAGCAGGGAGACAATGAGCCCGCTGTAAACTAAGACTTCCCAATTTCAAGCTCTGGTACTGCCTTATCATGTGTAGCCCATTTTACAGCCGAAGACGGCAAGATGAGACCATATCAGATAAGAGTGGGTTTCTTAGAACAACAGAGAGACACTCAACACAGAGGTGGCCCATGTCAACATGTCCACTCCGTCTTGTTTTAACAAGTAGCCGGGCATATCAGTGTTGGCCATCTTGGTTTGTGTCTGATAGTGAGCCTCCAGAAGGCAAAACGGAGACGAGTAATAACACCCTCCCTTCCAGGACAGAATTGCGTTGTCTTTTTAACCACGTCGAGTGTGTACGACGCTTGAGTGATGCCAAAAAGACGACGTTTGAATCATGAGTAAAACAATGAAACGAGTCTGAGCTGTTTAGAGGTTGCCAAATCGAAAGGCCCCAGTCTCATTTATCATCAAGCTCAATCATGACACCATCATCTGATTGCAATCAGCCTGTAACCCGACGAACGATCCACACAGGTGCTTTTTGGGCATGTCCCAGCCTTTTGTTTTCCTTGAGCCAACTTGTTTGAAACATGGGATCAAATTCAAGTAATCATATATTCATAATAAAAATTATTGAAGCTGACTATTGAATACAGTATATAGTCTATTTAATGGAGTCAAAGCAATTAGTCCTCTTTTGGCTGTATTTTACACTGTGACTTGTGGTTGTACACACTGGCTGCTCAAAATCAGATGTTTAGATTTCTTATTAATCAGTCACTAATTAGTTATAAATCCTGTACACTGTGCCATCAGACACATCATTAAGCTCTGATAGGAATACTATTGATTAATAGTTGTGCATGCAGTCAGGGAGGCATTGTTGTTGAATGAAGGGAAACTTAACTGTGGTGACTGAGTGCAGTATAAGTACACGTCTCACAGGCTATTTTGAACTTAAAATGTTTCCATGCCTCAAACAAGTAGGTTTATATTCAAGCGGGATGCACACAGGCACTTAAACGTCTCACCACATGCGGTAAACTCCTCAAAGTTGCCAGCAAGACATATTTAGTCTTTGTTTGGGATTTGGCCGCAACAGCAGGCAATTAATTTTTTTCACAAGTCGACTGATATACTGTAAACAACCAGAACCGGTACAATGCCTGGACACACTTGAGAAAAGTGAAGGGGAACATCTGTGTAACCTTTTCACTGATGCTCTTCATGCTTTAGAAACATTTGAAATGTATGAGATTTAAAAAGAACTTGTCACTTGTTGGTTAATTTGTGTTAAATTAAGGTTGGAAATTAACTGAATGTGTTGTTTTTTTCAGAACAATTCCTCTCTGATCAGAGCCCAGTCTCCCTGCAGCTCAGCTAACGGTTCAACCAAAAAGGAAAAGCCAGCTATCATGGACCTGTTCATCCCCCCCCCTCCTCCAGTTCCATACACCCCACGGTGAGCTGTCGCATCTCATTAAACACGCCTAGTGTTTTACGGGGTTTGGTGTTTTCTAAGTGATCTGTATAAACACATATTTATAAAGCACAAGGAATTAAACAGCTATAATAACTAGCTGTAAGAAAAAGAGAGACCAAATGCCATTCTGCAATGAATGATCCCGTCACCCCCAGCTAACCCTTGCAGCATTTCCTGTCCCAGGCACATGATCGCTCGCACCCCCTCCCCTTCAAGTACACATTCTCTTCTGCCTGCCGCCAGCCCCCTCTGCTCACATCGGCCTCACCATAGCCTGACGCAACAGCTGTTTCATCTTCCACCTCCAGTATAACGACAGAAATAGGTCACATTCCCCTTAAAATGTTAGAGACAGAATTTTAGTATGTACCTCTGCCATATTACAGAAAAAATAATATAACTTGGCTTACACACGTTACCAACTGTGGAATACAGCTTCATACAATAAACTGTGGAATGACATGTTTGGTTTAGTTATAGATGAATGAGCGTGTTTTTTTCTCCACACAGAGAGGCGAGAACAGAAACCACCTCCAGTATTAGTAAAAGACCAAAGGGCTCTGAGTCACCCAATTCCTTTCTGGACCAGGAGAGCAGACGACGCTGCACGATTGCAGATTATGACAAGCTGAGTGTAGGTTATCCCATTGAGGCCAACGTGATTCATCCCAGAATGAGGGAGCACAAGGCCTCGCGTGGTCAGTATTTTCTCAGGAAATTAACTTTATATAAACATCCAATGAATGTATGTTGGAAAAAAGAGGATTTCATCATTATCATCTTTTGCCTCTAGGGAAGCCGCGGCCCCTCTCCATGCCGGCGGACACCTGTGTCGGAGTGGTAGATCCCTACGCTAAACCCTGGGCACAGGGAAGGAAGGGTATGTTTCGTGTTTGAACCTCACCTGAAGGACTTAATCTTTATGGTTTGACAAGAACATTGTTTCTCACGTTGTTATGAGCAAAGCTTCAAAAAACAGAACCCTTTCAGTGACCCTGCAAGTGGCTCTTGAGATTTATGAAAGAGTCTCTTATGCATACTATAAAAGAAAGTAACACTTGAATCCAGGTGATTATATGCAGATCGGATTTGAATCACCAATAACAGAAACAACATCATTGTGCTGAGACCGAAACTCATTCAAACCCAAACGATTATGCTAGGAGGGAAGGTATGCATCATATATTGTCCCGCAGGACAGCAAACGTTACAGTCTGAATTGACGCCGTCGTCTCTCCTCTCTAGCGGGTTCTTTTCACTTCACTGTCTGCGGTGGCTGATGATGACAGCGTTTTGTGCATGCGTCTTTGCCAAATACCACACAGTTTCCTGTCTGACCATTTGTCACGCACAGGGCAACAAATGGGATGTGGTGCAATCAAGGATCATATATGAACCTGGGACAATTTAAAAATAATGGATTTTTCTGTTCATATGGCCAAAAAGAAATCTGATTTGTGTCACATGAAGGCAGAAAAAATCAGGAAATGAATCATCGATAATTATAATTGAGCCTTTTCCCTTTGAAGCAGCCTAGATAAGGCAGAACGCACTGTTTTTTTTATAATGTGGGTTCTGTGTTGTTGTGGTAGAGATGACTGAATCGGAAATATCACTCCTATTTAGGCCTTCAAACTCTGCATTACTATCGAGATAGTAAAAACGGTGTTTTTAACACTAACTCTAACTGGTGTTGCTCATTGTAAGCAAACAAAGGCGGTTTAGAGAATGTTTTGGATGCAGCGCTGATGTATGATCTCTGTGTAAAACGTGCCAGCGCCTCCATTTTAATGTGGTTAATAGTCTGACCTGTGTTTGTGTCTCTGCTGTAGGTGAAGAACTCCTCTACAGATACCTGAGCAATGAGAGGATCCCCACCATCGCAGAGGAGGTCCCCACAGTGTCTCCACCCTACAGGCCTGCGGGGGAGCGCCAGCTTGTCAGAGTGGACCACATCAGGGGCAGCCGCTATTACTCCAACTCAGATCTCCACAACAGCGCCACCATCCCTTACCAGGAGGACACGAGAAAGGCCCCCGTAGCCCCCATCTCCAAGCGCACAACAGCAGAACGCTCACTACTGGTCAGTTGGATCACGCGGCTTAAACTATTGACTCATTGATGATGCGCTTCCTGTCCGGGGCTTCCTGTTCCTCTCTTGTGTCCTTCCTCAGTGCCTATGATATTTAGCGGCCAGCTGTTTTTTTTCCAGCAGCTCTGGGCTTTCTCAAACTCCTCTCTCCACAACCTCAATGTTTCCCTGGTGTTAGTACCACTACTACCAACTACTACTCCTCAACCAAACTCGCTTTTGTAGTTCTAACTACATTACATCATCACCCCTTTAACATCGCCCACAAACCTCATCGTCTCTGACTACAAGTCCCATCTCTGCCTCTACAGGATACCGTTGGTTCAGGTTTAGGACTCCTTGGCCTTTGGTGCCGGCTACGGACTCATGTGTACATACTAAATTATGTTTAATGTTTAAGTTCCAATGCTCTGTGGTACCATTACTTCTGAAAAAACTTGCCTAATATCACTTCAGCTATTTGCTTATTTTGATTATATTTGCTTTAAAAAAAAACGTCATAAAAAAGTGAAACACAACGGTATATTGTGTTGGTAAAACTTTTATTTTACATGTTGTTCTTTTTCAAATGACACTGTTGTGATCGGTTAGTTACATCATCCTCTGCCAAAGGTTGCCTGTTGTGAGCTATGCATTAAGACCTTTATGGTCACTTTAGTTGACCATGCTGCATTCGTTGGTAAAAAGGATATTTATATATTTGTTTGGGGTTTTTTAAGCTATGCACTCTGTCCAGTGACGTTTTACATCCTGTGTTCTTAGTTAACTCTTCAATGATCCACCTTAAAGCCTCTTCATACCGCTGGTGGGCTGTAATAAACTGGTCTTTGTAAACCAGCGTTTTGAAGCAATCCTTAAGGACACACAGGTCAAACATACTGTGGAAAGATCTTGGCACACGAGAGACAGTATTAATCAAGGAAATACCAGGAAGACGTGTCTGTTGTTGTTGTATCTGCCTTTTGTAAAATTTGAATAGCGTTTGATTAAAAAATGCAGTTCTTGTCAGTCATTTTTTGTGCTGTCTTTATTTTACCATTGGTTGTGTGATGTGAATCTTTAATCCAGTGTGGGATTTCTGATGAACTGTGTTGATCTAGTATAAATTTACAAGCTGGAAAATTATGTAATTGATCATAACAGCGTCCGTGAAAGGCAGCTTTTGTCACTCTTAACCTCCGCTCTTTAGTCGGCCGGCTCTCTAACCCGCTTTGAGCTTTGCGATAAATCCTGCCTCTGTTTTTTAAGCATGCTTTGAAACAGGATAGCTAATGTCACCTTAGCTTTTTACTGCGTCTCGGATGGTGATGCTTATGTAACCATTTCCCTTCTTAATGAACTTTAAATTCCAGCTGGGGGACCATATGGCCAAAGCAGGTCTTCCATCAGGGAATCCTATTCCTGCACATATGTTGCCTTTTAAACATTTAAATGCCAGGTTAGGGTTACTTGGCCTGACAGATTTGGCCATTTCTATTGATTCGAAGAAGGGATTTCCTCAAATCCTATTAACACGCAACATCTGATCCTTTCAAAGAACGACCTCCCACTCTCACCCCTTTCCTTAGTACCTGTACTTCTTTATACATGGAAATACTAATCTTAATGCCTCTCCATCTCCTCTCTGTTTTTTCTTCCCTCTGTCGTGCTCTGCCCAAACTTGCCAAGCTAAACTTGCCTGCAGTCCTCACTAATTTGTGCTTTCTGAAAACCTGTGGTCTGCCTAAATACTACCTGCTGTCTCTTCAACTTGCTACTGAGTTTGCACTAACACGTTACGCCTGCAAGTCACAATTGGTAACATGGGAAATCAATAATTGTAGATTGTGTGTCTTGAGTGATTTATACATTAACAGTTCACAAATCAGACCCGTATTGACGTGATGATTTTTTTATTTTCTAATCTTAAATGGAGTCGTCACGACACAAAACTGATCGATAGCTCAGTTCCCTGCATAAGATGTTACATTTCACATTTTTAGAAGTATGAACACGCCTTCAACTGTAGTTTTGAGTGTGTTCTGGAAGTACATCACAAATGGAGTAAGGCTTTCAAGGCAACAAAACAGAATAGTTGACCCCATTTCCAGCATGCCATAACACAAACATCTTTATGTATCACAGGGACCTGATTGGCACTCTAGCAGTGACTTCCTGAACCGGTGAGTCCCTCACTCTCACTCTCACCATCACACACTCACAAACACAATGTTACACAGTCAATAGGTCAAACGTGAAACATAAGAGCAGGGTGAGTCTACTCTTCTGCAGGGAGTGACGGTCATTATTGCTGTGGAATCTTTTTAAAACAGTGGGTGGGCCGCTTTTATGATGGGGGGGGAATATGCGATGGACAACAAGGCTGAGGCTCCTATAGAGAAATATACCGGCAAACAGATGGTGAGAACCTGAGGCCAAAACCCATATTTACTTGCTTTTGATGGTATGTTGATTGTATAAGTGTCGGTTATGAGGTCATCTTTATTTCGCCCTCCCTCGATTTCATTAGTTAAAACTTCCACACATATTTAGCCATAAGTTTTTTTTTGTCTTCAGTCAATCAGTATAAATGAAAGAACATTCCCTGGTTGATTAGAGAGAGGTCTGATGTCCTAGACTGAAGAAATGTCAATCCTGTAGATGATTTATGGTCATTTATGTTGGAGCGGCGCAGCCCTTTTTGACTTACAGCCTATAATTAAGTAGATACATGTCTTTGCTCAGATATTGTTATCGCTCACGACTTCTGCTATCAAAGACGATCCAACATTTCCCACACACCCACTTGTCCATGCTCCGCCACCCCACCCCCCCCAAGACTCCTACATATGCTGGAGCATCTCCAGAAATCTCAAATCCTGATTCCTTCATGCTCCTGACTATAAATAACCCCCCCCCCCATTTGAAAATATGACGACATGCGAGGGTTGGTGTTCTTCTGGCTCCTCAAACGTTACTCCTATATGTACATCCTCCGGTCTTGATGCAGGGCCTGAGGAGGTGTGACTTATCCATATTAGCAAGGTGATTGATGACTAAACGACTCGCACAATACCCCTCCCTCACTCACCGGCAAGTCTATTTTAAGAGCTGCATGCAAACACACTGCAACCGTTTTGTCGCACACTCGATCAAAACACATTACTCACATTAAAATATATAGCGACGTTATACTAAATCTCACAGATAAATAGTTGAGTCATCGTCGGTGGAACTTCACACATGCCACACTAATGAAATTTGATTGAAGGCGGATTTAATCGAGTGTCATATTAAATCGGGCTTGTTTTCCTGGTAACAAAGCATAAAACGTGACTGTCCATCAATTTAATTTAATTTATGTCATATGTCAAAACCACCAATTTGGGTATCTAAAAGAAAATCGGGACCAATTCTCTGAGTGGTGGAGCTCCAAAGTATGTCAATGGAAATATTTGAAGTTGCAAAATCATCAAAATGTCCTTCAGCAAACTAGCAATTTTACAGGGGAGAGAAAAGACGTGAAAATTTATGGATGACTAGCGGAAGAGAGCTCAGAACATTGTCAGCAATCAAAATGAGCCGGAGACAATTTCATACCATAAAATTGCAGGGTGAGGCCCGACTGAGGTAAAGCAAGCATTTTGAGCATTGGGAAAAAGTTTTCTGTCTGCCCATGCTGCTGTGGCTGTTGGCCAAATGTATTATCAGAGCCAGTGGGACAATAACTTAATGCCAACCCTTGAACGGTCTCCTTGGGATATGTTTTTGCCATATCAAAGTAAGCCAGATTAGAGCGCAGATATAGATAATGAGTGTTTGCAAATGAGCTGGGAAGCAAATAACTGTTGGAAACTTTCAGAACTTGCTTTTGTCAGAAGCCTCTTGAAGTCCTGGAAAAGTAGTGGCACACATGAGCTCTAATGAACCAATCCAAACCAACAAATGTTGACTTTGATTATCTCTCACAGGTACAATCAACCACAAATGCGCTCCTGGTCCTTCTCCCAAGCAGTAAGTATATTGTGTTTAGTCACTCCATCCAAACGTAAACACAATTAGTCCTGCTGATGGATTGACGACGTGTACGTGGTCAAATGGTATGAGTGTGCCCGTTTATTCATGTGTATGACTAACTCACTTTGCAATGTGAGGAATTCCCCTTGGCAGGAGTCGGTGAAACTGAAAGCCTCAATAACCGGGCCATTACATGAAAATACAGATGAGACAACACACATATTTCCTCTTTGTTGTGTCTCGAATTCAAACCACCAGACTGGAATGGAAAATCACGGAGAGGCTCTGCCTCAGGATTAGGCCTCTCTCAGGCTGAACGAGCTCTTCCTTCACAGTCAAAAATCTGTGTCGTGATGGATTTTTGATATTTTAATGGAATTGACCCTTTACCTTAAAAACTCATACACCACAGCTATACCTTATGTTTGGTTCTAAAAGTCGACACACTAACTCATTATACGTTGGTTCAAACCCCACCTCCTGCTATGTATCTAAGACTCCTTGAACAAGGAACCGAAACCCGGGTTTGCTCCCAATGGCTGTTCTTTTACATTGGTTTTTGAGTGTTTGAATCGTAGCCCTGCCACAACTGTGTGGATGCTTGTCTCAGTGGGTAAATTTGAGCTTTGCAGATAGATGCGTGGAACCCGCTGGGACAGAGACAGAGAGCTACTTAACACACTGGGATGCTAGGGATAGGACTGGGGCTTAACACGGCAGCCGGGATAAGAAGGAAGAGGTGCTGATCCGAGAAACTACACGCCATGTGATCGCTGAACACCAAACCCGAGAACACCCTGAGCGCTCTTTAAAGCAGGGGGGTTCTGAAGGGAACCAGGAGGCTGCCTCCTGCTGAATCTTGCAGCTCCTGTCCTGCCTGAGAAAACACGAGTTAAAGTTGATATGTGAAATATTAACAATCAAACAAAACTCCAGAAAATATACAAATCGCAATTGAAGATTAAACAATTAATCCAATTTATCTAATTACATAACCAGGCGAGGGAAACAAACTAACTAATGCATTGGAAATAAACAGGTGATTGGTTATTACTTGTAAATAGTAAAGTAAATCCTAATCCTAATATCATATGGACCTCTAAAGAGGTCAGATGGATTAGGTACGTAGTCAGCGGTGGCACAAATTACAACTGCACAGATTTATGGTTCAGTGGTGACTTGTTGTTGCACCAAACTAGAAAGCCTTGACCCTGCTGTCAGTGTCCATATAATAGAGGAGAAATATAGAAATTCATGTCTTTTTTTATATATTTGTTCTTATGGATTATTTGCGTGTATACGGACGGAGCTGTGAGAAAGCGTCCGTCCGACCCCCTCCTGGTTTCCTCGAACTTTGTCTCATACACCAACCTGAGTTTGATCTTCAAACTAAATTAAGATACATGAAAGACAACCTGAGTGAATGCAAAATACAAGTTCTAAAAGATTATTGCATTTATTGAAACAAAAAGAAAATGTGAAAATATTTGCTCGCCTTAAAAAGTAAAGCAAAAAGTCTTTTTTTTTAACATTTCTGGTAGAGCAGCCTCTGCACGCAGTAAGAAGATCTGGGTCTTTTACGGCGCCAGACAGATTTTTCTTCTCTGGTCGCATAATCTGCATTTCATTTATTATTCAATTAGACAAGGTCGTGTTGGGGAAAGAAAAAAAAAACACAAGGTTGTGCTGGAAATAAAAGTTAGACAAGGTCACTGAGCCGGAAAGGTGGTGTCGGGAAAAAGATAGTGGAGAGAAAGGGAGGAACAACAGTAACAGCAGTTTATATTTATATATATATATATATATATATATATATATATATATATATATATATATATATTCTCAGTATCTAATAATTGCAGTAGAAGGATTTTGGCTCGTAGGTCTTCTGGGATTTCTTTTTAAAATCAAAAGAAATTCCAGTCTGTAGGGTTCCTAAGGCTCTGGGCTCCACAGACCAACAGTGATAGAGATTATCTATATATGGCAAAGACTTGGACCAGTAGTGAACTTTTACAGAAGTGTCAGACTTTTCAAAAATTCCACCAAGAGCACAGCAAAAGGCTCAGTCTGTAAATCTCATAAAACCTCATAAAGATAACATCCAATGAACTGCAGGCATTTCTCACCTCAATGAAGGTCAGTGTTAATGGCTCCAGTATTCCACTGACACTAGTGAGACACTTTCTCTATGGGAGAGTGGTGAGGTAAAAGCCACTTCTGACCCAGGGGAACATTAACCTTTTAATGTCCCGCTCAACTGTTTGGTTGAGCTCATTTCGAGTTTCTTTTTTTAAATTGAAAATGTGACTGAGCCTGTTGGATATGACCCAGTGGCAGCATGTATGTGCTCAAGAGTGTGTGGCCGGGAACAGAGCCTTGGGGGACACCACCAGTTGAAGGGGCCACCAATGATAAGGTATTAACCATGGCTATTGATTGAAGGACTTAATAATCAGAAGTATGAAACTTCATACAACCAAAAAAGTTCTAATAAGATGAGAAAAATAATTTTCTGAAAAATATTCTTTACCGAAATGGTTAAGAGATTCACTTTCGATTGGAGGAAGTAAGTGAGCCATTCTAATTAAAATGGACTATTTTCCATGAAAAACAAATAATTTTGTTGAAATTGTTGAACAAATGAAATTTTTTTTACTGTTTAAAAATGTGTTCGATTAAATAATTTGTCCTTTTATTGTACAGTTGGACTCCTTAAGACATTAAATTAGTTAATGAAATAAAATCTAAAAATAAATTATGTTCCCATAGGTTGTTTTTTTTTCTTGTTGAGGACATTGAAGGGTTTTAAGGCTGTTGTGAAATTTTCCAAACACACATTGATGATATTGGTTGGGGAACTTTTTTATGGCATTGTGAGTCAACATTTTAACTGCTTGGAAGACCAAACACAATATTCCACAAAAAGGACATTATACTTACAGTCAAGTATGGAGGAGTCAGTGTGACGTTATGAGGCTGCTTTGCTGCTTCAGGGCCAGCATGACTTTCCATAACTGAGGAAAAACATCAATTGTGCTCTCTATCAAAAATTCTGGAGGAGAATGTCAGATCATCAGTTTGAAGCTCAAGCACAACTGGTTCCAGCAGCAAGACAATTATCCCGACCAGATGAGTACATCCACCTATGCATGATTCAAAGGGAGTAAAATCTAGAGGTCTTGTCTGGCTGCATCTGTTGCTGCTAAATGTAGCATAACTAGCTAATATGCTCAGGGTTCAAGTACTGCTATGCTTTACGATACATTTAGTTTGAAGATCTGACAGAGATTAATATGAGATATGAACCAAGATAGAGGTAATCAGGAGGAAGTATAATATTCTACATTGTGAAGGACTATAAAGGGATTAATTTCAAATCGAATCCTCTTTAACCTCCATTCAATTTGACATTTATACCAAAAATGACTCAGAGACCACATGCACTAAATTTAAACTGAGGTGGTTGCAGTGCCAAGACAACTGGGGAGTCAATACCAAGAGTGAGTTCAGGCAAGTTGAGCCGAGCAACTGAGCAGGCTAGAATTTGATATAATTTCTAATCGGACACCCTTCCCCCACTTCACACTGTGTGAGATTCCCCTCCTGAATAATAGCCACTCTGTGCAAGCCCCCCCCCTCCTCCTCTTCCTCCTCTAGCTAATGCACCCCCCATCTCTCCCTGACACTCTGTTTCTGGGTGGGAGAGGAGGGGGGTGCGTTAGCTAAGTGCCGTGACAATGCTCAGCAAGGGCAGAGATGGGAGATTGAGCGCCACAATGGTGTGACCAATCTGCATTTCTGTGAATCCTTCAGGCCTTTGACAAGAGTCGCAGGCGAGATTAGCCCACTTCCACCCGAACACAGTTACGGCGAAATGCCCCTTTAAATCAACCCTAAAGTGGCATGCTGAGACTTTCCCCCTCGTAACACAAATGACAAGAGTGTGACGTGTGTTGATTTTTTGTCTCTTATTGAATACATTTTATTGAAATGTCAAAAGACGATCTCTATTTTTAGAGGGGGGCAGAGAAGGAAGTTAATTGATATGGATGAGAAGGATAGGGTGACAAAAGGGATGGGGAGCTACAGTGTGAGAATGTGAGAGAAACAAAAGAGGGATGGGGGGTTTCTTCTCATAGTCACGTCAATCCACTTGATGCAGTTCAATAACAAGTGGGGAGAGAGAGGGAAACCCCCCCCCCCCCGTCTGTTTATGCAGACATTAAAATGAAGCAGGACACAGGAATGTGTCTGCAGGTTCACCTCCAACACCGGCCAGAACATCCAAACGTCTGCCCGGAGACATATCAAGCAGAGACGTTATGGTTACAAACCCTGATCCCCAGCAAGACAGTGTGGCTGTTAATAGTCAGATGAAGCCTCCCAGAGCCACCAGAGGATGGAGATCTTTTATTTCTCCTTCTTTCTGAAGAACTATGTATTTAACTATGTAGTAAAATGAGAAGTTAGGCAAACTTGTCGAGTAGTTACACTCATCAAGGGTCAACCTGTGAATCAACCTCCAGCTAACAGAAGCAGCAATATCTTAATGAAGATGAGAACATATGTTTCTGATTACAAATGAGCCTTAAGGACAGGACTCATTCACATCCAGTCCCATCTAAGTAAGACAGAGCGGGCTTAGCTCTGCTCCCCACTTGCAGCAATGAGCTTTAGCCATCCGTGACCCTGTTGCTGTTCACTGATTATCTTTATTAGACCACTTTGGTAGGTTCTAACCACTAAAGATCAGGGGAACACAACAAGGCCTGCGGTTCTGGGTATAGCCATCACAATGTGACCCTTGTCACAGTTGTTCAGATCCCTATTGTTGCCTGTTTTTCCCACACATCAACCTTAGGGTCAAATCATTCACTCGCTGCCAAATATGTCCCACCTACTGACAGATATTCCAACAAGATAATTACTGTTATTCACTTCACCTGTTCGTGCCTGTAACGTAATTACTGATCAGTGTACATTATTTCCCAGTGAATGGCAGTGGTCCCTTAAAATATTATTATTATATGACATGAGTTTCAGTTGAACATTTCCATACCTGTCCATTTCTGAGCCTGTACTTTTTCACTTTTAAATAAGTAAAAAAAAAAAAAAATCAATATAAGACTTTTACCAGAGCATTTCTAAACATATAACTACATTTCTACTTGCGCAAACAACCAAAAGTGGAAGTACAAGCGTTACTCTTCTGCATCACATGACAGTGATACATTTTGGTGAGTGACGACACCAAGTGGCCATGAGTGGGAATTACAAGTCCGTCATAAAGACTATTAATTTCACCTGAGCGCTGTTAAAAACGATGACAGAACCTGGTCGAAAGTTTCTACTACATTGAATTACATCTAAAAAAAAAAATGCACCCTAACAGTTCTATCCCTTCAATCTGGTTGTCACCTTCCTTTGAACGTAGAAAAGGATTAGCAGCCTGTGATCTCCTTAACTCGAGCTCTAGTTGAAGCTTTTTTCCGGACATGCTCGCCAAGGTTTGGACAGACTTTAGGCAGAGCCTTCGGACCAAACTGCTTTCGTTTAGTTCGTGGATGCAGGTACTGTGACCATACGTTTATATTCTTAAAAAGTGTACAGATCAATTGCGTTGCTACAGGCTATTTTTAAGGATTTATTTTATTAACTTATAATCTCTGTAAATTGTATTTAAATGGTTGTTGGTAGTCTTTTAAAGTCCATTTTGGTGATTAAGTTATATTATTTATACTATATTGAACATTGATGCAAGTTTTAAGGGTTTAGAAATGTACTTAAAATGAACATTCAGCTTTTAAAACAAACAATTTAAAAACAAAGTTTGAGTTTGAGAGATGCTTTTTTATTGTTGGATTGATCTTATAAGCTTTTTGCATAGATTTGTGTATAATTTAAAATCCCAGAGGATAATTTTGTTGAGTCGGTAGCAGTAGACAAAACCACCATATCAACAGCTCAAACCCAAACAATACACATACAGCAACTGACTTATAATAAATAATCTAAAAGTCAAATCGCAAATGCATTCTTCAAACTATTTGTTCTACATTTTAGAAAGTTGTTTCTTTCACCAAGGGTTGATGAGATTTGGCTGAGTCCGAACAGTATAGGGAGCGGTCCCTCAAGTCTGTGCCTGCAATTTGGCTGCATATTTAAAACAATACCTCCTAACCTATTCCTGTGTTTTCAAGTCAGAACCCAAACAAGCTGATACAGGGGAAGGTTAAAAAGTTCCAACATTATTTCCTGTTTTTTCAAAATTTCCAAAACAAGAAGTCCCATTTCATCCACAATGTCCAATCAAACTTTGGTGCATTATCTGCATTCACGGTGGCACTGAAGGGATCAGAGGGTTCAGTATTAATCTCCGATCTTAATGTTCACACAGGAACTTATCAAACACACATAGACCCCCACAGTCATGTACTGAGGTAAATGTGGTCACCGTTATGTAGCTTCCACAGGCACCAGATGACACCCGGAAAACAAGAAACGAAGCAATTTTGTTGTGCAACACAGACACATATACGCAGAGGTTTAGTTCATATAACTGTGCGAGCTGTTAGAGGAACAGATTCTTCACAAAGGCGTTTGGAGGCTGTAGAGCACCAGGTTTGACTCATCCTCTTCTTCCATTGACGACTCTGACTGAATGTGAACAGCTGCTGCTGGACTGGAGGTTGGCCTATAACCCTTTCTTTCATATTTCCAGACATCAAGGCTTTTTTTTCTCCTCGAATAGCATCGTTTTGCAGATGGAAGGTGTAATGGTTGGTTGAGAGCCCTTATATCGGTCAAATCAAACGACAGCGGCAGCCTGTTAAGCGTTTCCCTTTCCTGAATGTGATTTTTATCTCGGTCTTTACAGCAGCTTTACGAACAAGGAACTTGAAAGCACAGAGGAAGTTGGTCTATCAGGGCAATATGGATTTGTCAATATCTTTCAAATCAACATTCGACCGTGTTGATGGAATGTAATCTTCTTTATTTTTGCCTGTCACTGCTAAAAGCTACCATTTGGAGGTGAGAGAAATAAATAAGTGTTTTAGAAATCTTTAATATTTGAGGGTGGTGTGGTGCAGCCGTGTGTGATGGATATACTAAACTGCTGACCATTGTGTGACGCGTCAGCTGCGAGTCGGTGCTGTTCCTCAGCACCAATCAGAATTTAACTTTATTTTTCCACTGAGGCAGACATTACGCTTTTCCCACTGCTGCCTGTCCGTGACATCACTTCCTCTCCTGCCCATGTACCTGTGGGTAATTGCATTATGGACTAACAAATCTTTATGATTCTCTTGTTGTCTTTCAACAGGCTGCCTTCCCTATATCTGTAGCCCCTTCCATGGCTGCCGATGACTACAATCCTGTGAGTGTTTCTTCCTTTTTCTTTTTTTTTCTGCGTACAACATTCAGGCGGGTTTTCATACCCTACAATGAAACCTTCCTCTGCCGTTAGTGACAGAGCCACTTCTGCTTCTTCTATTTCATGAGGTCAAAGTTACATTCTTGATATCAGGAAGGTTTTCACATTCCACCTGAGGGTGGAATGGTTATTGTTGGTTGTGAGTAAAAGAGAAAGGAAAGTCGTGTGTGTGTGTGTGTGTGTGTGTGTGTGTGTGTTGAAATAGTAGAGCGGAGAGGAAAGAAAGATGCATGTGACACTCTTAGATGTGAGAAACACGATGTTCTCACACTGTGTGTGAGTCTCACACAGCTTCGTCTGCTCTGCTGTTTGAGACTGCCGATGTGTTGCCTTTGCCTCCTGCCTCTCACTCTCTGACCTCAGTGCTCTCCTCCCAAAGGTCTCCCTTCGTCACAAATCCAAGAGGAAGAGTCGAGGAGGTAAGTGTCACTCTTGAGCTCGCTGTGTAACGCCCCCAACTGTAATTTGGAGCCTGTGTGGGCGTGTGTGAAGTGACAGGGCAATTATTGTGTGCAGAGGGGTCTGAGGCAACGCTCACTTGCTTTCACTTCAATCCTTTAAGCTTCCCTTCGTCCTGCATTTGGTTTCAGAGACGCTAATTTGAGTTCAGACTATTTCAATTGTGCCGCTATCGCTGTTTGATGTGTGACTAGAACAGGTAGGACACTTGTGAACGGACTTCTCTGCATGCTGAGTGGGTTTGCTCAGCGTCATTCTTTGAATTAACCTCATTATTGGCCATACATAGAGGCTCATTTACTGTGTCGGTGCATTCATTTTCTGTCTTTTCCGTGCACAGGCAATGGTATAATGAGCAGAAGACGCATCTCTGTCAAAGAGCTGGGGCAGCCAGACCACCAGGGCTGGCTGTACAGGAAGAAAGAGAGCAAAGGTTTCCTGGGTATCAAATGGAAGAGGTACTGGTTTGTGCTGAAGAAGACGTCCCTCTACTGGTACGCCAACCAGCTGGTGAGTAAAACCTTCTCTCATACAGTCATTTATTGTAGTCAAGTCTGCTACCACAGCTTATGGTCAAAAAACAATTGTTGCTTCAACTTCCCTGAGGTACACAGAAATACTCAACAGTTGTAAACCCTCTTTATCTCTCTCATACTCATCAGTGCTTTATTGCCATGACTGAAAACCCATGTATAGTGTTATTCAGATAATAATTCATAAAAACTAATCATTGGTACATTATGGGGTAGTATGCTATAAAGAAAAAAATTACTTTTTTTTTTGTCAAAGCAATCATTAAAAATATTCGATGATATTTAAAAGGGGAAAAAAGGAATGATTTTCAAGGAGTTTACGGATCATTGTGCTATTTTTCTGCTTTTCCCTCAGGCTGTTAGACACTCGTATTGATTTATTTAGTCTACCTCTGTCTGCGGTATTTTTTTTTAAAGAATAAGACTATTGATTATTCTATTTTTGTTCATGTCAACAGGTCCCATGAAAAGCTTAAAACCAACAATGCTCTAGTCTGTTTCTCCAAATTCCCAATCTCATTTGTGATTCACATTGAAGCTTGCTTGTTCCTGCAAAATATTGATGCATGAAATACATGCATGAAAACAATAGAGCAATATTTATATATAAGGACATTGAAAAGGATTTTAATTATTTATATATTTTATATTTTCCCCAAATTGTTTTTTTTTTGCCTCAAGCAAATACACAAATTTCCACTTATTTTCACATTTTCATCTTTCACATGTAAGAAATATGAAAAAAGACGAATGGCGCGCTATTGATGCGAAAAATGTCGAACCTCCTCAGCCTCTCTCTCTCCCTCCACTCCTCACTCTTCTCACTTTCCGTCCCTCATTCCTCCTCCTTGTGCTCGACTCATAAGCCCCCTGCCTACGCCCCCTGTCGAACTATACAGATCTTTCCTAGAGCCCACCAGCTTCCGGTGAAGTGGGCGATGTGTATCTGGACCATCAAAGCCCAAGAATATTCTAGAAGATGGTTATTAACTGTGTGCTGTGGTGACCAGGGGGGGTCCATGCATGAAAGGGTTAAAAACTGATCATGAAGATGGATGCTTTTTTTTCTTGGAGGTTTTGCAGACATTAGCAATGAGCCCTTTTTTTTTTATCTTCATCAGCTGATGTGTACACATTTGATGTTCTGGTGAATATTTCAGCGGATGGATTTTGTCTGGGATCAATTGTATTGAGGAATCATCAATACAATTTTCTTTTTTTTCTTTTGCTCTTATTTTACCAGGATAATCCCATTGAGATTAAGAGGCTTGTTCAAGAGGGTCCCACATTCACAATCCCACGTTCTGCATCTATAACAAAAAAAGAACAAGCTTCAGGGAAAATCTCTATGATTTAACCAACAAAATGAACAGATATTCCTTGTTTCAACCAGAACAAATTACTTTTAATCAAATCAATCGAAAATGTGATTTTAAAAATGATTAATTTATGGATCAGAGTTATATTTCCATTATTTTCTATTTAAGATCTTCGAATAAGGAATAACACTGAAAGAGGTCTTGTAAAAAAACATATTATGATAATATCCATCACCATATCATAAAGGTTGTGTTGCCCTTGTTTTTATATACATACATTTAAAGTACGGCAGTAATCTATTTGCAATATCAAATTAAAGTTTTTAAAAAAAAAACCTGTGCCTTTTTTAAGTTGCAAGGCAAAACCAGATTCTTAATGAATTCCATGATTCGTAGTTACATGTTTTACTATTTCAGTATTTCCTAAGGAACTAGATCCAGCTGTTAGTCAGTAACACCTGTTTCTGCCTCCCTGCCAGCCGAGCAGCGTCACCGTTTCCTGCTAGAGACGGTGTCACTAATGATCCGTCACACTCTGTTGCAAGCGATCACAATATAACCAGCCTGTTGAAATTACTGGCAGGACAATGATACGTACTAGTTGCCACCATCACATGACAGGAGAAAATAGAAGAAGTGGCCGAGTGCAATCCATCAACGGATGTCACGTCAGGAAGTGGTTTTGAAATATTTTATAATGATCCCTTCTATTCGCTGTGGTCTTTTGCAGGCAGAAAAAGCCGAAGGCTACATTGACCTCACCAACTTCATGATCGACAGAGCCATAGAGTGCAAGAAGAAGCAGTGAGTTTCCCCTTGTTTCGTTTCTAGTTCACCAGTGGTTCAAATTTAAAGGAAATCATCTCGTCTAGTTTTTGACCCACAAAGAGTCTGAGATAATCTATGATGTAAAATAAACTCCCTTTTCACCTCATGGTTTCGTGATCTTGCCCTCACTTCTGTGTGTCTCTCCTCACTCAGTGCGTTCAAAGCTTGCCACCCCCAAGTCATGATGTTTTATTTTGCTACTGAAAGCCACGAGGAGATGAACCTGTAAGTCAAATAAAAGCCCCGTATTTCTCTCAGCGTATTTTGTGAAGGGCTTTTTTTTTATGACGTGTCTTAATCTCTATTTTCTTTCTAGATGGTTGAATAAGCTTGGACTGGCCTCCATTCATTACGAACCAACGGAACCAAACCCTGCAGCCGGTGAGCACCGACACTCAGAGGTTTATTTTTACCTCCAGAACAAACAATGTCAGGAGGAATACCTCCTCCTCACCTGCTGTCACATTTCGTTTCCGGGTCCTAACTCAGAAAACCGTTTCATATTTCCACACATTACTTCCTACCTACAATAACCACGTACTGATGTGGTGGGTTTTTTTTCTGTTTCCGTGATTTGAAGTTGGACTTGAGCTCATTCTGCTCCTTCTAATCGTGGGTTTTAACATCTGATCTCAAATATTAGTCAATATTTTTCAAACAAAATCTTATCTCATCTCGGTTAGACGTTTAATCGTGGCTATCGCTGTGATTTGAGTGGGGTTTACATCTTATTTGAACCTTATTTTATTTTGAAAATTTTACTTTTTTTCTCAGGCATGTGATGTAATTTTTTGAGGTGCAAAACCAGAGTCACTAATTCCAGTGTACAATGTCTACAGGTGATCATTTTATACAAAGAAAAACACCATTTGTTACAAAGGGACAAATGGACTTTGGACCATTTGCTCTTTTTGTGAAGAGTATGGATTTGACAGCTGACCAAAAAGAGGAACGAGCTCTTCCTTATGAATCCCTCCATGCATGTTGAAAAGATGGCCTCAAGTCTGAGAATTTTGCTCTTTGTTCTGTTTGTTTCTCTTCGGCACAGTGAGTGCTTTGGTTGCGAGGCACGGAGTTGTCTGAACATCCTTGAAATTGTGTAGATGCGAGAAAGTATGAGAACTGAATTAACATCGTTGAGAAAATCAACCCCCGGGTAAAAAGGTAGCGCACACAAAATACCTGGACAGGTTTAGTAATCTCAGGCACACCTATTTATTCCAGCCTTGTCATTAATGATGCTAATAGTTTAACATTTAAGTCTACTTTTAATGTATGGAATGGAACGGAACATCAGTCAAAGTAGTTGTGCTTCACCTGCCTTTAAGTATTGTCATATTACCGAGAGAGATGTAGATACGATCTCAGGAAGTTAATTATAATGTGACCTTTAAGGCCAATCTTGTTCCAGCGCCGGTATTTAAATGACCTGACTTCTGTCATGCACTTATGAAGGCATAACCTATAACATGTTTCTTGTTTCCTCTGACATCTTGAATGAAAATCTGAATCATTTTGTGCCTTGTAGGTGCTAAAATAATAATTAAAATAATTTTTATCTAGATGCTGGTTGTGAATGTCGCATTATAACCTCTGACTTTGCGTGTGTGTCCCCTATGCAGAGTGTTATAGTGAAGCCAGTGACCATGAAGAAACTGAAAGCACAGAAATTCCCCCTCCACCGTACTCGGAGCAAACCCTGCGGGACTCCATAGATGCAACTGGTCCACCTGGAAGCACACATCAGGTGAGCCATCTGGAAGGTCACTGGAAGGTCACAGATTTGCAGAAGGGTTGCAACTCACTCCACGCTGTAGTTACTAATATAAGTTGGTCAAGCTGCTGATTTTGTTTTAAAATGATGTAAGTTTTTAATAAAATTGCTTTATCGGATTAATAGAATTCATTATGTGTGTGTTTTTCAGGGTACCCTCCCTCCCCCTTACTCCTCTGCTGTTCCCAGTGAAGCCAACGGCTCCCGCTCGTCCCCCGTCAGCACGATGACATCACAGAGCTCCACCTCATCGCTCGGCAAACAACGGCAGTCCTGGATGGACATGGTCTCGCAGGCTTCTCCCTCCACTGGGGAAACGGCTGTGGTGTGCACAGTACAGGTACACTCGCATCAGTCTCCCCCAGAGGAGAAGCAAGAGGAGGATGGCGCCCAGGTGTCGGAGGGCTCGTCTCAGCAGGAGACTCCTGGAACGGGGTCCGTTGAGGAGAGTCCTGCTGAGGAGGAAGAGGGGGCACAGAGGCTTGTTTTTGTTGGTCCAGAAGAAGGTGAGACTTTTGAATGCTCCTTTAGATTGTTTCATTTTCCTGACTCTTTTATTTGAAAACTGACCTGACCTTCTTATGATTTATAGTTTGATTTGCTTTTTGCAAACTCCAGTTGTAGGAAAACCCACTTATATGTTAGCTTGCCGATGCCGAGTCAACATCTTGAACATCTCAAAACCACTGCCGAAGTATTTTTGAAGTTATTATTATTATGCAGCAGATTCCATGAACACATGTACTTGGTCTGCTACAATGCTCAGATAGATGGTATGTGTCAAAGTACATCCACATAAATGATAAGACCCAAGGCTTCCCAGGAGAACATTGTCCCAAAGCATCACAACGCTCCCCTATGCACCAACCCAGCCGCCCCGCGATATAAAAGAAAATGTAATTCATCAGACCACGTTACCTTCCTCCGTTGCTCCTTGGCAGGGAAAAGAGGTTTCTATTGGACTGTGATGAATCGTATGTTTCATACAACTTTCTGTCAGAACCAACATTATCTTTTCTTATGTAGTTTCTTGAACTCCTGCGGGATCATACGGACCGGTGCCATTTAAACGAGATTATGAATGTTATGCACTTTATATGTCATTAGTTATAATGTAATGGCTGATGGGAGTATTTACTCAATATAATGTTTTTGATGTAGGGTAACGGTAAACAAAAATGTATTTATTTTAATTTTTTTCCCAGACAACCAGGGAAATAGTTCGGATGAGATGGAGAAGCTGTATATTCACCTGAAAGAGGCCAGCCTGTCACCGATAGGAGATCGCAAACCATCTACGAAACGGGAATTCAGGGCCTCTTTTATAAAACGCTGTAAAAACCACTCCGTCAATGACCGACTGCACCTCATCAGAACTCTCAACAGCACATTAAAGGTACATTTCATTGTCTCTCCATTGCTTTTTTCTAATTCTGCTCCATTTTGTATTTTGCGCAACATCATTGCAGGTTATTTTAAATGTAAAGAGTTTATACCATTCATGAATTATTTCCCTTTTGCTCTGTTTTGCGACACAGTCAAAACAGGCAGACCTGCAGGCAATAGAGCAGGTGCTGTCCGACCCAGCTCTTAACTCTGACAAGTTCAGAGGGTGGAAGGAAGCCAACGCAACCTTGGTGCAGGAGATTTGTGTCAAACTGAACCAGCAGGTGGCAGCAGAGGCCACGAAAGCTGCAGCATCAGTCACTGCTGCTCCAGTTGTGGAAACCAGTTTATAGGGATTCCTCATGACTGGTCTTACTGGGTCTGGATTCAGAGGACTTCATCCTCGCACACTTTGGAAATGCTCACACACACTGCTCTTTTCAGCTGAGGCCACTGTTCCGCAGTGGCCTCAGCTGAAAAGAGCAGGCTTCTCATATTAGTCAACTTCAGGTAACTGTACCAATGAAGAAGGGTGTTTTAGTTTCTAAATGGAGATATGAGTAGAATGTCACATTAAAATGTGAAACTGTCTTAGTATTACTTTTACTGTATGGTTTGTAAGATAAGGTAATTTAAACGTGATTGTTTATTTTTTCTTAAAATGTTTTAATTGTTTGAACCGACGCATACATTGTTTGAATATTTTGAATGATGGACTTCATTGAAGTAATAATTCCATTGTTGTCTGCATGGAAATACTTTTCTTTCTTTTTTTAGTGCGTTTTATCTGCTTTGGTTTTAACTGTTTTGACAATTATTAGTGCCATGCACTATCACTGCCTGTTACACTGTTTTGAATTGTTGGTGTATGTTGTTCCCCCTACAAATAATTGTGTGGGACTGAACACCAGGGTCTTTAATAACAGAATAAATGTTGGTTACCAATCCTGATAATTTCAGATTTTAGTTTGTGAGATCAATCTTATGTTTTAATTAAAATCCAAGGAGTATGACATAATTATTTAACCTTTTCTACAGAATGTAAGATTGTGTGTATACAAACAAAACAAACATCCTTCCAACTTTAATACAGATTTGATTTTTAATCATTATCACCGACATACACATTTTGCTGGATTTGAGACAGAAAGTCATACTTCTCATTTGCTTTTGAACACAATATGCAAAGTTGATAATCGGGGGAAATGGGCCCAAAAATGTTTAGCATACCCTGTTCGAGAAGACAGATAAACAGACCGGGATGTAAACTACACCCGTTATGCGACTCCAGACCCGTTCCATTCAGGAATTACAGGCCAAGCGGGGTCCTTTAACATCACCCACTTTTTTAGGGCTCAGGTTAAGCTCCAGGCATGAAGATGCTTTTTTCTTTCCAGATGTAACTTTTTTGCATGTGAAATATTCTGTATGTATAATTAGTGTGACATACATTTCTGATGTTGATGTTTGATCTAGAATCTGTTTGTTTCTTTGTAAAGGGTAATAAAGTATTATCAGAGGTGTAAACATATTCATCAGTAGCTTTGGTGTGATTCCTACAGACTCCTTTCGCATGATGTCACGTGTCACGTACAGGGTGAGAGCGAGGATAACGTGACCACTGCTTTACGGATAGGAAGCCACACTTTCAAATTCAAATTTATTGAAATGTTAGAAAGATCCATTATCCTTTTTCTTCTTCGTGTTGCAGAATATTTATAAAAGAGGTCTACATTTCACATAATTATGATGCAACAAAAGCTTAGTCTTTAATTTTTCCTCATTTGAAGATATATCATTGTGAGCTTTTTTTCCCCTTCCAGAACACAAATTTCCCTTTTCTATTTTCAATTCCAAAACATATTAAAACCATGACTATACTGAAAAGGTCTTACACAAATATACAACAATGTCCAGAAATAAAACAAAGTTGTTTGATATGAAATTGATCAAAATATTACCAGAACTGTTAATTGTTATTTATGTTGTGTTATTAAGGCGTTGAAATTGTTAAATGGATTGAAAGCTAGATTTAGCAGCCAACAAACAAGCTGGGAATTTATACTTAATGAGTTAAAAAAAGAATAGAATAACGCTGCCTGAGGAACTTTTAATAAAATCTTAATTGTTTCAGACTCTTATATCACCATGGTCATTTATGTGTTAGTAAAGTATACCAGAGCTATCCCCTTAGTTATCACATGTTTCTGCAACATCAAATTGATAAAGTTTTTTTTAAGATCAAATGCTTTGTGACACTTGTCTCACCATGGTTACTAATGAATTAATGATGTCTAGCCGGTCTGTGCTTTTTATTTTTTACAGAGACATTTGATGTCACGTTTTGTGACATCAAATTAACAAATGGTTTGAATAAAGTTTAAAAAAAAAAGATCAAGTGGATGTTAAAAAAAAAGACGGGACTGCCACTATCTTGTTTTTTTGTATATAACTTTATTTCTCATTCCACAGAAAATTACAAAATATATCAAGATGACCAAATGTGAGATGAAATACAAAACAGACAGAGGGGTTACCTCATTGGACGAATAATATAAATACAAAATGTATATGTATATATACAAAATAAGCACCAGACTTTCAAGCGAACGAAAATAAACAAAAAAAATTAAAAAGCTGGCAGTTTTTTAGGCGTTTATTTAACAACGGCTATCAGATTTAACATTCTGTTAAAAGTCATTGTCAAAAACAAGAAATTAAAAACAAAAATCACTAAGTAAGAAAAACAACGCTTAGGTCTAAAATCTTCAAGGCAGAAAAGAAAACCCGCTGGTCGACCCTTTAAAGATCCAACGAGAAACATCCCCAGAGAATGTAGAAATAAAATAATGGTAATAATAGTAATAATTAAAAAAACAGTAAAAAAAAAATTAGTAAGTAGATAATAACTGTTAACTTAATGAAATTATAGCATGGGCCAAATGTCATACATAATGTCCTGGTATATGAGGTAGTGAGTGAATTGGGGGATGCTGTCAAAATCCAAATAATACACTTTTGTGATACAATTCAAAGTTTTGGAACAGAGTGTCCACAATAGGGAGCTAAACAATAACGCAACAAAGGGTTGCAGACAGGGGGGACAGGCACGTAGGAGCGTCCGATGAGGGTCTGTCTGATTAGGAACCGCTCTGAGTAGACAGTCTGGTTTTGACTGCTGTGTCCTGATGTTGCCGCTATGGGTCGCGCTCCAGATTTCCCATTGAGGTGATGCGCCATATTGGCAGTCTCCTCCATCTCACCAGACGTCGAGCATGCATGTCTCTACCTTGTTATTGAGGAGATCTTTGTAAATATTTATCACCAGCTACGAGCCGAAAACAACATTATGGAGGCCGTCAAAGCCTTTAACAATGAGGTTGGTTTGAATCCCATATTCACATTCAGAGAACGGGATGTTACCTAATCCACAGTTGCGGTAGCTATGTGGCTAATGTTAGCAGAAAATGGGGAGGCTGAGGGGTAACGCTGGTCTCACACAAGGCCGCTGTCTGTACTCAGCGAATGGCGTTTATTATATAGTGTCTAAGCATTGTTAGACGTGTAGAATATGAGATAGAAGACCTTCTTAACACACCTTGTGTTAGGTTGCTTGCTTTGATTAGACATTTCCTCACAGTGATGCTCGCTAGTTAGCCAGCTAGCTTTAGCTTGTAGCTATCCAGCCGCCTCAGCTCCGTAGCGAACTTGGTTAGCTCGCGTTAGCCAACTAAACTGAACATGGGGCCAACTATTTCAATCACCCTGCCAAAATGGCAGATAGGTATTGAAATAATTCAGACTAAATTACTGTCATGTTTGTATTTGCATAGAATGTTAACGGTTTGAGATGAAATAACAAATTTAATAAATCCTGGCAACACGTTAACTGGTGGCTTTCAGGAGATAACAAGCTTATAGGTTAATATTTGTCAGCATTGTATGTACCTCAGCACCATCACAATTAATATGAACCTAAAAACCAAGCCGTTACTATTAACTGATGCAAGTTGGATGTTAAAGCTTGTACTGAAACGATTGATTCAGGCCAATGACAAATAAGCCCGTGATGTAGCTCCGCCACTGGCATCCGAAATTGGAGCGCTGCAAATCGTGATCCAAAAAAAGGATGATGGCCATTGCCCTTTTTTAATACAATTCTAGTACGACTACAGTGTGTTTTTATAAAGTACATCATATGACAAAAGATGTTTTCTCATTTCATTTCAGTTGTACTCATTAAACGAGTACAAGCCGCCCATCTCGAAGGCCAAGATGACCCAGATCACCAAGTCTGGAATTAAGGCTATTAAAGTAAGTATTTACAGTTAAAGGATGGGGAAGGTAAAGAGGTAACAAGAAAATGAAATACCTTATATGTAAAGACGAAAAATCTGTAAGGCACATAGTTATGTCCACAGTGGTTAAAGCGTTTTACTTGTAAGACTTGCACACGAATATAGAATTACCCTTGAGAAAGTACATCGCCATAACCACCAAACTTAAGGCCATGATATTAAAATCCCGCGTCCACTGCTTCAGATGGTAACTCTGTAAGCAAAATACAGAACTGATTATAGCGTTTTATTTCTCATTTCAGCCACAACCACTCTTGTTAAATGAAAATCATATTTTTAACTATGTACATACAATTTCATTAAGTAAACCATCAGTAGTAGTTTATTAAATCCATAACCATGTAATATATTTAATACAATAAAAATACACATTGTCTTAGTTCTCCAATTTCATAGATCTTGTAAGTATATCCTTAAGATATCAAACAAGCCGGGACAGTGGCAGTAAAGTACTGGAAGAGTTGTGGAAAGCTCAAAAACATCTGATAAGAATGTTCCAAACAAATGGGTGTCAACCAGAAGAGCTTTTACCTACAGAGGATGTGATATTTTTTGTCCACAAATTTCACCTTGATGAGGCAAAGAAATCATTACGGTAGAAAATATAATCACCAAATCAACGTGTAATCACCCTAGTATGAATAGCAGGCATTTAAAGGTTTCAGGTTCTCACAAACAAGAATAGGGAGAGGTTCACCACTCGGTGAAAGATTGTATTCTATTAAAAACTTTTTGAGAATATTAGGACAAGGACTTGGGAACTTGAAAAAACAGTTGGGAAACGTAGTTTATTCGCGGATGACTGTATTTTGGTTTTTAAGTTAAACACGTCCTATTTTCTTTGAAATCAGAAGTTACTATTATTATTTAGGCCAGCATTTTGATCCACTACCAAACAATCTCACCTCAAATAAACACCAACTGACCCAGCTTATTGTTTTTATTGACCTTGTAAATACATGTGAATATTTTTTAGGATGCATTTGCTTCTTAATAACACATAAAATTTGTCTCGAGACTGAAGAATATGTATAAGATTGACTATATTCGTTCAAAAACATCTTAGAACGTTGTATCACTTTTACATAAGATTGTCTTTACGTCTTCAGGCGCCTCTCAATATTTTCAGTCATGTTTTAGGGGCGAAATCCACCATTTACCAGGAATATTAACATCTTTTTAGCTTACCTTCATAATGGAGGATGATGGGACTCTTTGGCAAATTTTCACAGACAGTCCTCAAACTCTGAGATACTTCATAATCATGTTCTTGTATAGTTTGTCTCAACTGGCGATAAATCAAACTGCAGAGTCGTCTGTTTGAATATCATCAATTTTTAAAGCATTTTAGAGTTGATAGGCTTGCCGAAGTAGTGGGTCCGTTCCATCTCTCACTGAAGAACAGATTTCCAGTTCCCCTTTTTTAATCTTTTTTCTTGATACTTGGTCATGTTTGTCCCGCAATGACAACAACTCTGAGAGGCTTGTCCCGACTTCCAAGTTGCATAACTTAGCTGTGCTCACTGTGCTGATCAGAGCTACCCGCTGCAATGAATTTTCTCTCTAGAGAAATTACCGTCTTGTCTGAATGTTTTACACCGACCGGATACTCAAATTGTATTTTAGAATTTAAAATCAAATCTTGATCTGCCTGTTTCACTACTCTTTTTCATCATGTCCCGTGTTGTGATAAATTTAGTCACTCTTTAGTACTGCACTAGTGAGCTAGCGTGTGGTATGTCTAACTGTAGTACTTCTTTCCAATCTTTAACTGAATACATTTTAATTTGTGAAATCAATTAATTCAGGGTTTTTTTAAAAGTTTTTTATCTTTATGAATATCGAGCTTCATGGTGTAATAAATGATTTTAGTGCAAGAAATTGACACAACAGTATTGGAATAATCGCAGTAATATAGTTACTTCAATAAATAGAAATAAGCTCAATCATATTGATTGTTTCAGATAAATCCAATTACATTTGCACTGAAAGAATCACTGTTTAATTGCGCTGGAACACAACAGTGGTGTTAATCATTTGTTAGTATCGGTACCAGATGTGCTCAGTCACCGTACACGGATTTGTTTTGGTCCGAGGACTACATTTACTCTTCCCTTTTTTTGGTTGGACACAGTCTTTTTCTTCACCTTCGATGTAGAAGAGAAATAGTTATAGAAAAAAGGCTTGATTCCTTAAAAGCAAACTTGGAAAAGAGTTTACATGTATAAATTGGATGAAATGCAAGGTTTAATTGTGTGACATGCAAGACCGAAAAATTACCGTTATGTCAGCAGCCTTTTACACATGTAGATTTGTAGGCAGTTGATTTGATTATTTTCATATTGTCAGACTTCTGTTATTTGTGATCACAGATATGTGATCTGATTGCCAACTAGAGTACGAGTGGATGAGGGGGATTACGTCAAAACAGGCCAGGGTAATGCCAGCAGGAATAACTTAGTCTTAATGTTTAAAAAAACCCATAATGACTTGTATTTAGGCCTATTAAAGTTGTTAATGAGATGCCAGAGATGATCTGCACTGCATCAAGCTATGCAGTGTGTGTCGGGGAAGGACCACTGATTTATTTCCTAACAGATGAACATGCCTATGCTTGGGCCAATAATATAATAGCATGTCCTGTTTTAATATAATCTTTAAGATCAAAGCGCAATACAAAACCATAGTTTTAACCACTCTAATGGAGCATTGAATAAAGTTTTTGTGAGTAGGATATAAATGGAGAACAAAGATCTTTAACGTCATCTATTCAAAAGAGACAGTAACTTTGCTTGTAATCCAGGACTGAAATATGTAATGTAACATAAACATTGCTTAATGTTATGCAGATTCTAGATATTAAACACAAATAATGTTTAAAAGTAGTTTGTTTTGTTAGTTTTTATTTACTGTTTTTGAAAGATTTGAGCCCAGGTTTACTTTTGAATTTGGATGCATCTCTATTGGCTAGAAACCCTTCTTTAGTTTTTTTTTTACTTGTCTTAAATTTCATGAGAGCCCGTTTCATGAGACCTAAAAACCTCTTATGTAAGCTGATCAGTATAAACTGACTTTATTTCAGTTTAACATCTGTGGTTGGAGTTTCGAAGCTGCTCAGCATTTTTTTAAGATGTTACAATTATACAAGCAAATCATTGTTTATAATCATTCACCAGGCCTTCCGAATAAATCTCCTGTTTCCTTGTCATGTTTCTAAAGGACCTGCTATTGATTTGGTGTTGCTGTGTCTCTTGTTTCTTGTGAATAACACACGTTTCCCTTCCCTCAGCAGAGCAACTCTCCCAGCTCCCCCAAAGCACTGAAAGTGAAGCAGGAGGATGGGGTGGAGAGAGTTACAAAGATAAGAGAATCCCTAACCAGCTTAGGTAGGAGTATGGGTTGTTTCACAAGATAGCTGGAAGAAGACTAAAATGATTTAAACTTAACTTGCTCGTACACACCCAGAGAGGCGGGCAACTTGCTGATTCAATGGTTGTTATAAGTTGGTCAGTGATGGCTTAGAGCTCTTGATTGTTGTGGAAGTTGAATGAGCAATCTGTACTTGTGTTGTGGCCTAGTTGATTCACTTTCTTGGTAGTAGAGTCATAATGATTGGTGTGGTATCTCATAAGGCATGTAAACTGAATCTTGTGCTTGTAGTTGTGAGATACAAATAGTTGAGAGGTCATTGTTGACTGTTTAGTCATTCAACATTCATCCAGAGTATAATAGACATCACATATGTGAGTGATTTTACACATGGCAAAGGATTGAAAGGGTACAGGTTTATATTATTTTCAATTTTGTTGCACTCAACTAGCTGATAAAGGTTCAATAAACAGGATGGTGCAAAATGGTGCAAAATGCAACAATAACAAAAAAATTAGATCATTATAGAAACAGCGTAGTGCTAGTCAATGATCATTCAGCATTCAGTTCAGAATTACGAGCTCCCTTTTTCACAGGAAAATGAAAAAGAACCACGTGTAAATCTCTGTGCTTGGTTTGTTAAATTGTGCACACAGCTGTGTACTCAGTTCTCCTGGATTGTACCACATGAATCAGTTCACTCAATTTCAAGTTATTCTGCAACTTCAGCTACGTGGACATCATGTATTTATCAGTACACAGCACTCTAATGCTGTTAATTATTCAGAATCCTGGTCTAGGCCAAAGATTCTTTCTGTCAAAAACTTCAGTCAGATAAAGATCAATCAATCTGGGCAGACTAGATGTAGAGACTCGTTGTGTCACATAAAGTGCCCTCAGATTTTAGTTAACCGATTGCACAGATTTATGCGTGGTGCTTTGTTTTTTTAGACAACACTAGGGGGAGGCTCTGTACTATGTGGTGACGAATAAGGTGATTGTAATAATTTGTGGTATTGGCTTACGGTACTGCTACTGTGGCAAATCATTGCTTGCCTTACACATATCTTTGCCTTTCATAGTCTTGTCTGAATCTATAAACTTCCAAACCTCAGAATTTGAAGTTCATTTTTGAAGTACGGTGTATTTGGTTGAATTCATCTCTTTCTCGCCTGCATCACTGGAATTCATTTATTCTTTAGGATTAATTCTGTCTTTTTTATTTGTAGTTTTCTCTCACACTGGCCGACAGCTTTTCACTGACTATACCCGCCAGTCTTTCTCTTTTGTCTTGCTCTTACTCATGCGAATGTCACGTGGGTTTATTGTTATCACTTCTACAAGTAAGAGGAACCCGTGAACATACGCCTTTCTCTTCTCTCTTTCAATAATGAGACACACTGCGTTTCCTTACACTTATTCGCTCTGTTTTAAACCAACACCGACTTGGATACCATTGCAGTTTTACCTAAAAAAAAAAGAGAGCGCTGTGCCTTCCTTCACAACATTATCTTGAGACTGATGAGCTCGTTCTTCTCTGCATAGACCTCCGAATGAGGAGGGTTAAAATCAGAGCACTGTTGTAGATGTAGCTGGTGTTCTGAAGAGAGAGAGAGAGAGAGAGAGAGAGAGAGAGAATATGGATGATGATGTCGTGGTATACAAGATACGATTCAAGTGCTCACTTTTACAACTAATTAGCACTGTCCATTTGATTGGAATAAAGAATGAATAAAAACAAATAGTTAGAACCTCTGATCGACTTGGTGCTGTTCGTGTAGACTGGTTCATTACTTCCCCTCAGAGGTTGTGCTCATGAATATTTCTTGTTCAGTCAAATGCCTCTTCCCGTCCAAGTTAGTCCATGGTCACTTGAAACGAAGATCCTTGCAAAGATGCAAATGCTGAGATAAAAATAGTCCTCTATTTGAGGAGCTTCTGTATAAAAAGAATGCCATGTTTACATTTTTGCGTTGGGTAAGACAGTAAACTGGAAAAAACATATCCTAGCTTTAATAGTTGATTATTCTAAAGACCTTTTTAGAGAAGTTTGCAGCTTGGGTGATAATCATATAAACCAATAATTCAAATTTGTTTTGATTATAAGTCAATCCTCAAACACTGTCACTTTTTCAAAAAATTTACTAAACTGTTTCTTCAACATGGTTTTTTGCCTTTTTAATTGATAAGTCTTTCTTTCATCCAACAATGTTGTGAAAACATTTCTCATACACACAGAGTCCCCAATTTGTTGGGAGCGTTTAAACTAAATGTAGTCTTCAGCACAAAACGAGATAGTTTGAGATTGTTGTTCTGTCTATGCCTGGCTATAATTGCGTTCTGTCAGTTTGCCTTGGAACAGTGGCGGTTTCAAAAGATTACACCCTGGAATTCATTTTCAACAGTTTTCATTTTCAAGCACAAAAATGCTGTTGTGTAAACGAAAGGTCAAACCGCTACAAACATTTACCATTTTGTATGAAAACCGATGTGTGAACAGCCCCATATTACTGTGTAAGTTACTGTCAAGTTAACAAGACATGCAGACATTGAAAATGAATAGATTTCACAAATGTGCTCCCTGCAGCTGTTTAATGCACCGCTTGTTTAATTTCTCACAGCTCGATTTTAAGACCAATATCCAAAATGTTAAAATGATTATGTCAAATGACACCATCTAGTCAAACTGGGTTATAAATCGTAATAAGATTGGAAACTCAATTCAGACTTGTATGCAATCTCACTTCTGAAGTTCGGCAATTCTGCAGCATTTAAATTCATCACATTAGCTGCAGAAAAACTCGTTAGCTTAACTGAAGCTTACGTTACGATGAGAAAAGCCTCTCTCTTTCAGCTCAGGGCCTTGTGGGATTAATTTCTTTATGCTCTGGAGGAGCATGGGAGGATTGCTATCTTAGCTTAAGCTTGCACAAGCTAAGCAATAACTTCGATTTAGCGCCCGCTATGAGGTCTACTGATTAGCCAGAGAGCTAACATTGCATAGCGTAAGGAGAAACAGGTGTGGTATTTTCTTATCACTCGGAAACTAATTTTTCATGTTATCTTTTTTCATTCCTACCACTTTATTTCCCCGTCGTTTCAACGCGGCTACTAATCTCTCTCTGGTAACTACATGGAGGATGTTATCATCCTCCATGTAGTTACCAGAGTGTGAACACTCCTTTGTGAACACTCCTGTGAACAAGCCTAAGTCAAACAGGTCCCGTCAGAACCCAAGGGGCTGAACTGGGTACAGACACACAAAAAAAAACAGAAGGTCTACCGGGTTCCGGTCAGGCTCGATCAAAAGACTCTCGGACTCGCACCGGTTTTAGATAACTATTTATAGATTTTACAAGTGTTCAAGTTGGGTTCTGTCACGTAAGGTATAGCCGAGGTCGGGTTTGGTCATAATAGCTAATTTAACATGATCCCTTCAAGATTTTGTTATTAAAACCCAGTGTAACAAATAAAATTAACGGATCTATAGAATCTCTCCGTGTCGGCCTCAGCCATTTTTCAGAATCGTAGGTGTTGTTTTACATAACTGCTCTGAGCTCCTGAAGGCAGCATAGGTTATGTGTCATAATTGTAGCCTTACAGCTCGTCTTCGGTGAAGTTTATAACTACTGAAGAAAATGCAGGGAAACTGATAGTTTTTAAGGATTTTAATTTAGTTCTGAATGTAGAGTTTAACGAAGAAGTTTGTCAATGGTAAGGCACAATGCACTTGGGCAGCGCACTATTATGCAGTGGAGTTGTGGGAGTTAAGCGTTAAGTGACTGCAGCCACAAAAGGGTTAATTTCTTTTTTTGGGGGGGGGGGTTCCAACTG
Source organism: Lophius piscatorius (assembly GCA_009660295.1). Classification (NCBI taxonomy): domain Eukaryota; kingdom Metazoa; phylum Chordata; class Actinopteri; order Lophiiformes; family Lophiidae; genus Lophius; species Lophius piscatorius. The sequence goes on from VRLP01000062.1 coordinate 266,474, forward strand.
CATAAGTGCTTTTTCTCATATCCGTAACAAAGTAAAATATGATGTAAACCTAATGCTAAAATCGTGGGTAGAATTGTGATATCAATTCTAAGCAAAAAATCGGCGATTCTCATTTTACCCAGAATGGACTAACCCTACTATATAGTATGTTATTTTATTACTCACTAATTCTAACTAGTGGTGCAACGCACCACTGTTGATCCATGATCCATTTTGTTCGACCGTCATGGATTTTGTATCCTGATCAGTTGTGAAGGTGGCCTATAAGTGTGTAAAAACAATTCTATGGCTGCCTTTACTTTTTAAAGTATTTGTCGAAATGTCTCTGCATAACTGCACTGACAAGATGCACACAGAGCAGTTATGTTAATGTGCTGGTTGAAAAGTTGTTTGGAGGAGCAGACGAACATCCATATTCATGCAGCAACTTCTCAGAGGCTAGAGAGGCTCGATAGCAGTATCCCAGTCACCAGAGACAGAATCCACAATTAAATGCAGTGATAGAAGCTGGACTCGGACCTTTGAGACCATAGTAACCAGACAATTTGGACCAGGTCATCTTAGAAAAGAGTCTTAGATGTCAGTCTGATTTACTTTTGGTTTCTCGCTCGCTCTCTTGCAATATATTGCTGCTGAGACAATCAATACATTGACTCACTGCATGTGCTTTTGATAGCTTTTAATTAAGCGAGTGCGATCCTATTCAAAGTCAGCTCAAACATCATTTAAAACACCATTAAGATATCATATAAAATATGTATCACGCACCTATAGTGAAGACACTACCAAATCTGGAAGGATAGATTCAAGTTGGAGGAGGTTTTAATCTACACATTTTCTCAATTAAACTATCTTACAGTCTCATGATACATTTTTTAGTTTCTATTTGACGTTGCTGGGTTTAGATCTTAAATACTGACAGTGGCGGAATGTGACAACAAATTGAGTTCTTTTTAACAGCTACTCAGGTGAAGTTCAGGGTCTATTTTTATTCTTTGCATGCTGAAGGTCTGGTCCATTGTCTTTTATAATGTGTGTATTTTCCTTGAAAGACTGCAGTATATAAAAAGTCATCCTGACATTGTGTGTATCCACATCTGAGATTTATTGTAGTGATTTGAACACTGTTAAAATCAAATATCCTGGCCTAATGCCTGGCATTAGGCAATATTACCTGGAATAAGGCCATGATATCACAATTACCTTCATTACAATTAATGCGCTTTGTCACTCGTCAAATGCCCCGAAACAACAGACAAGCCATTCTTTGTAGTTAAGCTCCTCGCTGTTTCCTCTAGGATCCCCAGCTCCATTACGAACCCAAACATACCCAAACTTTTATGTATTACTGTTGGTTAAGTCATAAATATGGTGGGACAACTCCATTTGTGTAGGTGGGGGGAGCTTTCTGTACGTATTCTGATTTAGTTCACCGATTAATTCACTTGGATTTACTTACTTTGCCGTCCGGTTGACAGCAGCAAATCATCTTCAAAACTGAATGCTGTAAATTGTTGTGATACTCCATCTAAGGCATTTAACATCAGAGAAACCAGGCATTCATGTCATCCCCGTTGATAATGGACAAGTTCACTTGAGAGATATTTAAACAATATTGAACTTCACTTTCTGGAATATTTTGTTCCATGCAGGCAAAGATACGGAAGATTGCCCAAATTTAATTTCCTGTCAATAGGGGAAATTATCAATACCGATGTTGTTGCATTCAGTCATCTACATAAATAAATTATTGGTTGTTTTAGATAGATAGTTTTTTTGTTAAACCATGTCTTAACCAGAATTTAAACATAGTAACTCAACAACAGGTAAAAACTTAAATTTTTGGTGATCGTAACTGCTTTGTGGGGATAGTTTTTGGATTTCTTTTTACAAGAAAACACCCTCCCCCTTCCTGGCTGACTAAATTTCAGGTGACAGGGTTGTTGCTGCTGACAGCTCTGTTGCTGTCCTTGTTCATATCAACAGAGAGCTCAGCAGCTGTAAGCACACTGCTCATGAAAGCTTTTGGTCTGTCCTGAAGGTCTGTTGATGTCCCACGGTTTGATGCCTGAATTTCTTGAGTCTGTCTTCACAAATTTCTGGTCTGCCTGACTAAACTTGGAGCGTTTAGTCTGGCATGGAAAGTATATTATGTGCATGTTGTTGGCCAGTATTTGTTCTCCATGCTTGTTTGCAGGCACCTTTGTTTTAAGCCACTGCTTATAATTGTTGATTTAACAAAGCATGGTCATTTTATTTCAAGTACAGTTCATGAGCACATGCATTGAACACTAACAAATTGCTGAAAGATTAACCCTTGTGTGTCAAATTGCATAGGTCAGAGGTTCTGAATGTTGTTGTTTTTTTATTTGTTTGTCCAGCATTACCTTTGACATATTGTTCAAAGCTGTCAGACTAAATATTTATAGAGGTATAAGATGCCTATGGAGAAAAATAATGAAAAGTTGGGTGTTGTGTTCACTGTCACGGATTAAAAAGAATAAGAAAATCCCTGTTTACGTGAGATTAATTAATTTTACTTCATTCTTGACACCACAGCTCTGAGACACACAGCATACCCTGTGTAAATGTTAGCTGACGGAATTTATTTGGTTGTGAGTAATTTTAGACCCTGGATGCATGTTAGGTATTTTTGTGAAGAGACAGAATTGCTGATAATCATTCATTTGCACATTTTTGTAATTCAAAGTGTTCATGGTTGTAGTTTGTGTAGTTTATTCAAACCTGTGAATAGGAATTGCCTTAATCTAGTGAGCAACTATGGGCGTTTAATATTTGATTGGTAATAAAAATGTGAACTCAAGATGACGAGTTTCATCAAGGGTCGGATGTTTACCGTGGGATCGGGGCTGTTTTTTCTACGATTGTGATTCTTTTAATAAAGGAATAGCTGACAATAACTCAAGTTTACTTCTATACTGTGGGGACGAGAGGGAGGGAGAAAGGGGGGGAGAGAGAGAGAGAGGCGTTGTCTTAAGTCTGATTGGTAACTCTGACTAATTTACAACATTACAATTAGTGCACCAATCGATTGGTAGCCGTGTTTGATGCAATCGGTAGGCCATGTTAGATGAAAATCGTCAATCAGCCAAGCAGAGACACTTGAGGCCGGTTGCACGTGTGCGCCGTACACCCACACCAACCATGAGCTACCACGGCTCGGAAAAACTCACAAGTAAACCAGTAAAACACAAATCTTGCCACAACACCAGTAAGGCCCAAATAAGCTGTTCTGGGAAACCCTGGAAGTGTTCGACACAACAAACTTAATCACACATTTCACATTTAATCACCACGAGGAACATGGCAAGTTCAGAAGCTTGCATTAGAAGAGCGGCTGAAGCTAGCGGGAGCTTAGAGCCAGCCACAAGCTTTCTGAATGTATATATCAATGCGGTAAGGACAAAAGGAGCTCGGGCTGGACAAGCCCAAAATCGTTCTATACAACGAAAGTGATCACACACTTCAAATGTTAACGCCTGCGGAACACAGAAAGTTAAAAGCTAACGTTAGAAGAGCGGCTAAAGCTAGCAGAAGCTCAGAGTCGGCCACATGCTCTGCTGCTGTAACCCTGCAATTTCCCCATTGTGGGACTAATAAAGGTTATCTAATCTAATTAGTTTAAGAAACGCACGACAGGGAGGGCGGAGGTTATATTAATTTAAACAGATCAGAATACATATACATAGCACATTGCCGACCAGCCTTGTTACTTCCACCGCAATCCTTCAAAATAAGAGCACTTAAAATACATTACACATTTATTTAGTTATTAGTGAGGCCGTGTTGTGTGTTAAACTCGCCAGAAATGTTTTGTTAATCAACAGATTTTCGCATCAACAGTAATGAGAAAAGGCAGGAACTCTGGTTCGCGCACTTTCATTCTGTAAACCCAGATCCACCGATGATCAGAGACCTTCACAGCGGTCTTCCTCTTCTTTAATTACTTAATTTATTGTTGCATAAATCGTGAAGCTGGTCACCATAAATGTTAAGATCAACATTATCCATAACTTTTAAATCAGAAACCCTTCATCTGCGCTTACCTGATAACCCAGACCCCCCTCATGAAGTCTTTGATTCATTTATTCTCAGGTGGCAGTGGCTGGAGTCTATACCAGCTCCTTAAGTACCTCATTCATGCTCGTATAAGTGGATCTTCTGATCCACTTATACGTTGTGCGATTTATGAATACGTTGCAAATGAAAGTCTTTAAAGTTTTCCAGCGCTTTTTACTTGTTCACAGCATTGGTCTATCATGACTTCTAACAGGTTCTCTTGGAAGTGTTTGTAGAGTTCATTATTTCTCACTTTCACACATTTATTCAGAGTTTGCATTGAAATCAAACTCTACTGTGGTCTAGATCATTCAATGCCTGCATTGTGCAAGTGAGTAGCACCGCCAGGCTCGCGCTCGCCAAGGATTGTTCCGTAACACTGTTTACATGCAGTGGTTGCTTTCTGATCGTCTTTCCAAAAGGACTTATACTACTGCTTTGCAAAGGGAATAAAACCCCATTTGGAAAGGGGTGTATTTTCTTTCCGATAAGGCGTCTTTTCCGAATCTATTTGGAATTAGGTTTTCCATTTAAACCAACCTATTGATGCATTAGTTAGATGGCAGGAAAGACTCAAAAGTTTCCACATTAACAACAATGGCAAATGTAGAGAAGGTTGTGGTAGTGTACATGGTCAATAGAATGCAGCAAAAAGCAACAGTGTGCTCTTGGTGATCTGTGACGCCACTAAATAAGTTGATATATGGACAGTGTTTTTCATTTAAGACTTCTTTTTTTCTTTATGTCCACAGACATTTGGCACATCTTGCTAGGATTAAAACTGCGCTGCCCCAACTATTGGTTCAACGGTCTATTTAAGCCCAATAAAATTTTCAGAAACACGAACCTAAACGGAATGAAAGCGCAATCTGACCATTTCCATATGTGTATAAATATTTAGAATACATGAGCCCTAAATGTCTTTTTATCGTGATGCACAGTAAACTTTCTATTTACAAATAAGAAATGCAAGTAAATAATATGCATTGTTTCCCACGTACTATTGAGACTGCATCATAACCCATTGCTGTCTATCGTGCATAATAGTGCTAGTACCTTTACTGATCGTCCGATCATCATTGTTTTAAAGTTTTCTGCAGACTGAGTGGGGCTGAGGATGATTTGCGCATATAGATGCAGCTGCAATGCAGCTTTATAGATGTTTTGGGTCAAATTAGACAATGGTTTGGTGCCCAAATCAAGTTAGGTCATAATTGTAAACGAGGAACATCTGCTAATTGAAATTATGACCAATTTATTAGACATCATAATGCCGGAATTTACTAACAAGAAAAATGGGAAATAATTAAAAATGCGGCCCATTCTTCTGCAAATATACTGCATTTAATTTTTATTTCTTTAAAATATATGGAAAAAGAGTTTCCCTGTTCTAAAAAAAAATAGGCCCAAGAATAACATGTTACATGAGGAACTTGAATCGATCAACACATTCATCAGACACTTACACTGATGTTATCACTTACATTAAGTTTATCAATTAAGAATGTAATGGTTCTGCAACTGGGGAAAAAATGTCTATGGTGTTGAGTCATGGTGGATAAGGATTAGAGCTAAACTGTGTGTGAAACAATGTCACCCAAATACAATGACAACAAAGAAAAAATATACCAGAAGACACTTCCTTTTCCCCATACAGTATTCATGCTGGCTATCATTTATCTCACAAACCTAATGCTGGCAGGACAACACAAGAATATGAAATCAAATCCTTGATATCCTACTGTGATCAATGGTTTAACCAAAAGTACATAGACCACACCCCACTGCACAAATTGAAATCACAATGTGCGCAATATCTCTTAACAACAACTGAGCTTGGTCCAAGGCCCAGGTATCTAAAGCCTCTAATTAGCACACTTTCATAATATACGTTTCTAATAACAAGCATCGACTGCATTCTTTGGTCGGACTGGGGCCCATGGCAATCAGGAGAACAGGTCTCAAAACACACAAAACGGGGCCCACACAAAACGAAGCTCCAGACAACAACAAAAAATAAGGAGCCAATAGGTGGGTTTACATGGACAACCTAATTCCCATTAGATTTGTAAAAGACGCCTAATCCCAAAGAAATTGCTGCTTGTAAACACCCCTTTCCGAATGAGATTTCATTCCTTTGCAAGGAGGTAGTCTAAATCCTTTCGAAAAGCCTTTCCAATTGCCAATCGCTCCATGTAAACGCTGTATCCGAAAGCTTTCTGTTTGAGTTGTATCTGCCCATGCCTAGCGTCGCGACGTACTGCTCCGCTGAAGTTTTTGAGCGCCGCATTTTTAATATGGCCACTTCAAAACTGTACCGGTCTGCATCGGAGAGTGATTTATCCATTGCAACATTGTAGGACTTTAACATATTTGGACGGTTGGATGGGCGAAAAGTCACTTCTGCGCATTCCATCTTTGACGTATTCTTCTTCTGGGTGCATGTTGGTGGCTGGCACCCAACTCACCCAAGCATTATCACCAGCTTATGAACGGGAGTGTGGATCATCCGCGCATGTCTGAAAGCGTTTCCGAGTTAGGTTTTAAGACTTAGGTGAGTTGATGCATGTAAACACCGGGTCGGAATAGATCACAAGTCATGTAAACAGGCAACCGACATTGCAATTCGTAAAGGTTTAATTTGGAAAGATGAAAAGTGTCCCATTTAAATCCACCTATTTGACTCCTACACCCAAAGTATTTAGTAGCCAAATTAAATTTTCACGAGTCAAAATATGTCGATGTCGGAGTACATTGTTAAATGTCTGCCTTTACCTTTTCTTTCCCTTCTATACTGTCTGCCTTTTTTTACCCTGCATCCCAGTATGTTCACAATATATTTCTTTGCATAATATGTGCTATATCCAATATGCTGCAATCTTGATACTATAATAACGTAATGTCCAATCTTTAAATTTTTATTGAACTATGTGTAATTATTTGCTTCTTGCTTTTTCACGCTCTGAGTCTGGATCTTATGTTTGTTTCTCCCACCCCCAAACTTATTCTATCCCCTGGCGTGTTTTTTTTTACTGACACCATACTTCTTTACTGTTTATTTTTTTAAATGACTGGAACCAGTAGTGAACACTGGTTTTGAATTTTTTGTTTGTATTAGGGGCGTAACGGTACACAAGGATCACGGTTTGGTACATACTTCGGTTTTGAGGTCGTGTTAAGATACTTTTTCGACAAAGTGAAAACAAGGAGAGGAAAACATTAAAAGATAAATCCATTACATCGTAGCATGTTGAAATATAACTGTACTCGAACTTTAGAGTTATTGTATTGAGATTAGCAGCTTTCAGTATTATATTAGGACTGCAACATAAATAATCTCTCACAAGGTGCTGCATATAGAAAAATAGTGGTACTTGTACTGAACTCTGCATTAACAGCTTTCAGCTTCACTTAATGCTTGTGCAACATAACTATTTTCCAAAAATAAAATTTACTCATTAAGGTGCAACATGTAGAAAAATCAACTGTATGCTTGTGCTTATATTTATTGTATTTTCATGTTTGACTTCAGAAACATTAACTTGTCCACATTGTTATCAGAAAGGGATGGTATGACTTGCCGGCTGAAATGCTGATAAGGTGGAACTTTAACAGGGTGTGATTATTTTAAGCGGGTGTTTGAACCCTGTGTTCTCAACAATAGAGAATAGTCGCATATCCGCTGCTATAAAAAACCCCTACGGTGCTTCTTATTGCTTTCGTGCGGTCCTAATTATTAGCAAGGGGCTGCTTAAATGCGGTGTGATGCCGCTTCAAATGAGATGGTATATTCTTTGTGCTACTAGCTGCATAACCGAACACAGTTGAGAGAGGGGGCTGTACAAGAAATGGCTTGAACAGCCTACATGAACAAAGCCATTGTGAGTGTTACCAGTGACACCTAATGATTGTTACCAGTGACACCTTATGATTTTCTTCTACTAGTACAGTGACTGTTCAGAATGGGCCAATCACTCGTTCTCTGGCTGCTACAACCTCTCATTCATACTGCTTCCTGCTCAGCTCTACCTGTATAAGAACATTACAACAATAAGATTACTACTCAACTAAACTCATTAAATAATTATAACCTGCACCATTTAGAGAGTGTTAACAACCCATCTTTATGCTCTGTACGTGGCTCTCGGCCTAACACAAAGTAGGACTGCACCTAAGGATGCACCTAGATTAATCTAACGGTATATTTATGCCCCCACCAAGGGGTCACATAGTGTTACTTTTGTCTGTCTGTAAGTAACAAGTATGATAAATGTTATGGTCTATCCACATCTCCTCAATATCTGCTGGAAGGTAGTAAACGGACCTGTTTGTCTTGTACTTGTAGATTTTCTTTGAGGGGTAAATACTTTTTCACCCCCGGATCAGTTGGTATTACAAAACCTTTTTGGCTCCATAAATTCAGTTATTTCAAACTTGTATATTGGGTTGACTCAGGTTGCCTTATTCTTTTATGGTCAGAAGCTTTTAGCAATATGTTCACTGCCAAAAGATCCATGAACCCCTAGTATATCCTGTACGGTGACTCCACCTAGTGGCCGATTGTAAATACTGCACTCTTAAGTAATGAAAATTGATTAATGTGGCGGAAGACACACACTGCTTTGCTTAAATTCAAATGCCAATGCTCCTTCACAGTAAGGAATTTGATTTCAGTAATTTGCAAGATGAGATATGTATGGGAAGCGAAAACGCCAGTATGAAAAAATGTCTTACCAGTATTTGAAGCTGGTCAGCACAGCTAAATCAAATCAAGTGGCCAGAGTGTGCAAACCAACAAGTTGAGCATTTGACTGTAGCTGCCTCTTGTGTAGTATTTTTGCATTTCATTTATACTGAGGGTCACAAATAACTATTAAGCTTTACTGAACTTTTTCTGGATTAGACATCCGTAAACTATCCTGTCTGTGTAAATACATCAGGTCTGCATTCATCACTGTTTATTTGGATACTACAAGAGTTAATTTCTTGATAAAAAAGATACAGACTTTTTTTAAAACTTTTTTCAACCCGCATTTGTATTTCAGTCAAAATGCATCTTTGGGGGAACATTGAAATGATTTGCCTGATAAGTTGTGGGAAATGTATTAGTGTGTAGATGACATTGATTTTTTCGTCCCCTTTGTGGTTGAGATTTTTGACAGTGAATTGAAGGGCTGATTTTTTTTCTACCATTATGTAATATAAGTACTGAACTCCCGCCCCACCTCTTTTAAAAATAACAGTATCCAAAAATGTTGCAACACAAAAACAGGAGCGGGCTACCCTACACACAACTCCTTTGCATAATAAGCAGGGGAATGTGTGATTCTTCAATTGTAAAGCTCAACCTAAAACCCTCTTGTCCACTATTAAGACATGAATTTCAGTTTATCACCAGACATCCTTGTTGAATCTTCTGCTATGATATATAAACTCAGAGCATTTCTGGCTCTCTAAGCTGCCCTGTGCCCATTGATCTCACAGCAGCAGAGTGGGCATGGACATTTAGGAAACTTAATTGTTACTGTACGTGGACCAGGATTCCTTGCATCTTTTTGTTGCACAAAAACGATTTACATTCAGCATTAGCAATATATCAACAAGTCTTTATAAATGTGGATGAAACCATTTTGGAATATGAAATGATATTACAACAAATTCCATATTTCTTAATCCCTTTCGTTTTGCCCTCGACATATATAAATTCCTAATTTGTTAAATGTCAGTAATGGGTGGTAGTGTGTTAAAGAGGTGGGTTAGCTACTGAGTGGCTGGTAAAAAAGACGAGTTGAAGAAAGAACATTCAGCAGAGTCGTGTATTTTCTAGTCAGAGCTATTTCTGGTTTTAATGTCATCTACACTTGTGCATTTATTTATTAAAACTCTTCTGCAATCCTGCCAAATAAGTCATTCAAAATGTTTTTTCCGATGTTTGTCTTGCAGTTTTACAAGCATGTGGTCCAGAGTGTGGAGAAGTTCGTACAGAAGGTGAGTTTTAAGATGGATTATCATATTTGCACAGTAACATTTTGTGTTAAACTGGGGAATGTGAAGCATTTCTCAGGGCACATTTCCCCACTTTAAAAAAAAAACTTTTTCAAATCTTTCTCTTAATTCACATATGTATTCAAATTGTTATTTGATGGATTGTTCCACTTTTATCAAAATACAACACTGCTGTCCTTTTCTGCATCGCCAGTGCAAGCCAGAATACAAAGTCCCGGGGCTGTACGTCATCGACTCAATCGTCAGGCAGTCTCGTCACCAGTTTGGCACAGAGAAGGATGTCTTTGCTCCACGCTTCAGCAAGAATATCATCTCAACGTTCCAGCACCTCTACCGCTGTCCTTCAGATGATAAGGTCAGAATGTTTTCATTAGGTTTCGTGTTCTTCTGCGATTTTTCATTTTTGACCGAGTCAATGCTACTCGGTATTTTCTTAAGCCTTATATCGATAAGTGTTGTGAGAAATAGAAGAGGGATTGTCAATGGGCTCACTGACTGCATTGTTGCAACTGAGTAAGTTAAGTGAATCTGAAAGCAACAAGAATAATTGGGTAATAATCAGTGGAATTTTCGGTGCTTTTACGAAGACTTTTAAGCCCCCAGGGGTGTCTGAAGTAGACAAGAATTTTTCCTTTGTCTAATTAAGGGAATTTTCTGTGTAAATTGTCGTGTTTCTGGACTTCAGCTTCTTGAGGATTTCTTAAATTATATCTACAATTTTTATAGGCAGCACTTATTACTACTTATTACTAAAACATTATTATTATTAGTACTGTTATCTTACAGTTGCTTTTGTCATATATATTGGTTTCCAGAGTAAGATTGTGCGGGTCCTGAACCTGTGGCAAAAGAATGCTGTCTTCAAGAGCGACATCATCCAGCCGCTGTTGGATATGGCAGCAGGGATTCCTCCTCCTAGTGTCACACCGGTCATGCCCAGCAGTGCCGCCACAGTCAATAATGCCACACCTGGTTAGTCAGAGGGCACACAAGTGGGATGAAACACTACTATTACACTCTGATACTGCAGCCAGATGACCTTTTTGGCAGCACTTTGGAAAGCACTCGTTGTTCATATAAGAAAACCTTTGTCTCTGCGCCCAGGCACTCCCGCTACCCCTGCTACTCCTGCTAACATGGTACAGGGTATGCCTGACTGGGCATCCCAGATTACCAACACAGACACTGTGGCTGCTGTGGCACAGATTCTACAGAGTCCTCAGGGACAACAGGTCAGGTTCCATCTAGCATCATAATAAACGGTGACGGTAGTTTTATGCAAAATGGAAAAATCCTCATCACACTCAATTTGTGTAGCATCTGCTGTCTGTAATGCCGTTTATTCTAAAGTGTTGGAACACTCTGTACTATCTCATGTTACAGCTGCAGCAGCTGGTACAGAGTTTACAGATGCAGCAGCATAAACCACAGCCGTCCCTGCTGCAGGCTCTGGATGCTGGCCTGGTGGTCCAGTTGCAAGCTTTGACAGCTCAACTCACGGCTGCTGCTACAGCCAACAGCCTCAATCCCCTGGAACAGAGGGTCTCTTCTTTTAATAAGGTAATGCTGCAGTTGGAAGTATTTTTAAACCTTATTTCATCCGAGTTCTTATGTGTGTTTGTTGACTGTTTCTTCTAGAAACTTCTGGGTCCTTTTGATTTTGGAAATGATTCGGAACGCAGTGAGGAGTCTAAAAAGGACACCTCATCATCTCAACTGTGAGTTCAGTGTGTTACATGATCAGACGGTTGTTTATCACTACAATTAAATAATAAGAGATCCAGACAACCTTGTACTGTGTACGCCACCTCCCCTGATCTAATAAGATGTTGATGACTTTCAGGCCCATAGTGTCGGAGCCCATCAACAGCTCACTCTTCCATCAGCTGGCTGAGCAGCTACAACAGCAGAACCTGGAGCAGTTTCAGAAGCAGCTTTTAGAGCACCAGCAACATCAACAGAAGGTAGTTTTTGTTTCCCAAAAATGTTTTTTTAAGACTAGGAACCCAATCTTGCCATGGTATAAAACAGGAGGAGTCATTTTGTTCATTTTTCCTTGGTTCCTCTCTTATCAAACCAGGATTATAGATAGCCATGAGCTGCATTATACATTAAGTAATGTTGAAGTTTGCAAGTAGATGAAAGAAACCTCTGCAGTTATCTGAATATTAAGTAGACTCTAGGGACTACATACATTATCACATAGTATAATTCCTGAATTTTTAACACCACACAATATCCCTCAAACCTATTAAAACCTTCAAGTGCCTCAGAAATGCCTCAATCGTAGAAAATAAATGAAATTGATCCTTCATGGTAGGGAATTAATATGCCCACATGGATGACTTCTTATGAAAGGACAGATACTATGTACGTTTTTCTTCTACTTTTTCAGGCAATGAGCCTAGAAGGGCAAGACTCAATATTTAGCCAAGAGAACTCTGTTGCGACTTCTCAGAATAACAGTCAGCCACAGCATCCTGAACCAGACAACAAACTGGATGACTCCATTGACAACCAGCAACAGGTATGCATGGCTAATGCTGGAATCTATGAATCCTTTTTATTCCCATGTAGGTTGTTTGTTTACTTGCGTAAATGAAGTATACGTCTCAACATGACGACTACTCGGTTTCTGTTGATCGTACAGTAATCGCTGCAATTCACTGCATTACTGTGTATGTCTGTGTACAATTTTTTTTTTTTAGGACATGGATCTGGATGAAGGCCCTGATGGTATGGAGGAGGAGATGTTTGAGGCAGAGGAAAAGAAGATTGCAAGCGCACGCTCCAGAACGCGCTCAAGGTCACGCTCTAGGTCAGCCCTCCTCCTTTCTGTGGCAGAATAGTTGATACTGTTGGGCAAGTGCTAATTATGGCCTTGATAGCGCCGCACTGACACAAGATACTGGTAGAGCATTGATTCTAATGTTCAGTATGTAAATGTATGATGGAGACTAGCCAAAATAGTCGGATGATAATATTAATATTATGTCTCTGTCTTACGGACTGTATTTAGGACTCTGTTTCTATTTTGTGTCCTCGGAGGACTCCAATAATTTTCTTGTGGGCCCAAGAAATATAAATGCGTTCCTACAGGGCGACATGGATGAAACCGTGTGTTTTAATGACTCTCACTTTTATCAGAGAGCATATTTAGAATTAGGTACATATGTAGTGATTTCGACTGAACTCTCTGTATTTCCAAATTGAGCAGTCAAGTCATTATTGTCCCATTCAAGCTTGTGGTGTTATTGTTGTCCTTTTAAGGTCAAACATTAGTAATTAGGTAAAGTGGACTACCGTTTCCTATCCATTGTAAAGAGATATCTAGAATGCTCAAAAAGGAGGGCACCTGTTAGAGTTAACATGACGGAACGCTGGCTTGAGACAATTTGCAAGGATTATGTTAATATTATATTAAGATTACATTTTTTCCTCTCTCTAGGTCTCCCAAAAGGAGAAGGTCCAGATCCCGCTCTGGATCACGGAAACGTAAACACCGCAAGAGGTCACGCTCACGCTCCAGAGACCGCAAGAGGAAGTCTTCTCGATCTTACTCAAGTGAACGACGCGCCCGAGAAAGGGAGAAGGAGAGGCAAAAGAAAGGGTTGCCTCCAATACGATCCAAGACGTTGAGTGGTAAGCCAAAGTTGTAGGTTTCATAGATGTTTGCTGTCAGTGCTTACCTCATAGTCAACAACTAACTTTCTACCCATGCGCAGTGTGCAGCACAACTCTGTGGGTGGGCCAGGTGGACAAAAAAGCTACTCAGCAAGACCTGACCAACTTATTTGAAGAGTTTGGCCAGATTGAGTCGATAAATGTAAGTTGACATCTTCCCATCCTAACCCCTCTAATTTTGTCACAGCTTATTGGCTTGATAATTATTTAATCTCCAAACTAAATACATTAAAGTTACAATAGTTGTTGGTGATACAGCCCCCAGTTTGTTATCATATGGATTATTATCACAATCCTCCTATATTTTTTTATTTCTATGCTGCAAATTAACTCTCCCCTTTCCCATTTATCACATAGAGTGCTGGTTTTCTTGCATTTTATTTGTTTATTTAATACTAAATTGTGTCAGACCTTTTTAATAATGATTGTATTTATTAAACCAGAATTCTGACTAAGTGAGCTTAATACCAACTAAGCCTCTATAAAAAAGTATTTGCCCCTTAGGTAGTTTTTGGATTCACTTTTAACTGCCTTAATAACTGGTTGCAGCTGGACTAGACACGCAAAAGTCCGATTACTACCAACGCCATTCAAGCAAATCCAAGCAAATCAAGCAAATCGCTTAAATAGACCAGTTTCAGAAGCAGGAATTTGGCTCCCAGGCCTCAGTAGTAGCACACTACAAGACAAAAGATTTTCAGAGGACACAATGAAGTTGAAGGAAAAGACTCAGTATAGGAATGGTTACAAAGGATCATGTTTCAAGCAACAAGACAACAATCCCAAGTAATAAAAGACACGCTGCCTAAGAATGACTAAAAACAAATTCCAAAAAGAATTCTGACCTGAACCCCATTGAGATGCCTTATCAGGACCTGAAAGGAGCAGTTCATGCAGTGATGTCAGAGACTGAACTCCAGTTATCGGAAGTGTTAGGTTACTGTTGTTGTTGCCGCTGCTGATGTGTCACAACTAGCTATGAAGTTCATGGAGGCTCACATTTTTTCACACTGGCAATTTAGATATTCACCTTATACATCGTTTGAATCATACAATTTTTATGTTAAGTTTTTGTTTGAGTGTCAGGCAGTTTAGTACACACATTCAAAAACAAGAAATAATGTGGACTTGTACTTATGTCGCTGTAATGTATTTATCCTCTATTGTTATTCCCTAATGTTAAATCTTCAAATGTTTCATATAATCTATTTTGAATGCCTGCAGATGATCCCTCCCAGAGGCTGTGCCTACATTTGTATGGTCCATAGACAGGATGCGTACCGTGCCCGACAGAAGCTCAGCACTGGCTCCTTCAAGATTGGTTCCAAAGTCATTAAGGTAAATATTTACGAAATAATTTGATACGTTTGCATTTCTCCTCCAGATTTCTGCTAATTCAGTTTTCAAAAAACAACCTCCAACAGTCAAACCCCAGAGTTTGAGTTCCAGACACACTGATCTTTGTATGCTTTCAGGAATGACTTTGAGAAATTGCTGTGTCTTGAATTTAATTTTCCTGTTTCGTTCCAGATCGCATGGGCTCTAAACAAAGGGGTTAAGCAGGAGTACAAGCAGTTTTGGGATGTGGACCTGGGTGTCACCTACATACCTTGGGAGAAAGTGAAGCTTGATGACCTGGATGACTTTGCCGAAGGAGGAATCATTGACCAGGAAACCGTAAATGATGGTGAAAAGAAACAAATATACTTCCTAGCTCCTTATGTGACACATGTAACAGATCCTTCTCAGTAGAAATAATTGCTTAAATATAAGTAGGCTGTAGAAGCAAGTTAATTTGTTCATTATGAAAGCATTTCGGAAATGGATTTGTGTTCTCCCTTTCCTCATTTGCATCTGTCCATATTGGGAATGCCCAAAGTCCTTTACAGAAACCATTAGGAACCCCCACCCTCACCTTGATAGAAAAGGGAAAACAAAGTTTAACTTTGTAAAATACAGGCAAAGTTCACAATCTATACAAGGAAGTGAATTAATTTATAACTTTTGTATTTCCGTATGTTTCTGCAGATTGGGAAACAGCCAAGAACGCTGAGCCAGCCAAGGAAGTTACAAGTCAGCCAGTAAGCACTGAGACTACTGTACCGTCCAATACCCAGACTGAAACCTTCAACCAGCAGGTCACGATGATGCCTGTCCAGGTACTGCAGAGGCTCTCATCATTATATAGACAGACTCTAACCACTGCTGTGTGCACTACAAGCTATATTTAGTGTGCATTCTCTCATCTTTTTTATCCAGCTGCCAGTTGCTCAAGCTGTTCCAAATACAGTAGGTTTGGTGCCTCCTACCTTCCCTGTTACCATGGGCATACCACCCCCAGGTTACGGACCTCCACCCTTCTTAAGGGCTGGCTTCAATGCATCACAGCCTCCACCAGGTAAATCCTGAAAACAATCAGATTAAGATCGGATCTACAGGAAGTTACAAGCCCACCCAAAATAATTTTCTGTTGTATAGGTTTTATGCCGACGGCACAGACAGCAGGCATGGCCTCAGCAACCACTTGTAAGTATTTATGACGAGCTATGCATATAAATAATATCATAGTATTTAGTTTGAAAGTATTAACGTCGGACTCATTTTTTTCCTGTAGCTCTAGTGCAGCAGTCAGTGGCGAACACCCGAGATGCTCTCAAAGATTCACCATTCGGAGCCCTGATTCCTCCAACCACTATCCCCGGTAGTTTCATGGCCTCAGGGATCCCTGGAACCAGTATGTTCAACCCAGTGGGAGTCCAACCTCAGCAAACCACCATTGAGAAAACAGCCCAGTCTTCAGATGGCATGGATGCTGCCGGAGAGCTGACACTCCAAGGTGAAGCAATCCTGACATGTAACTTCATGAACGACTGGTAGACTCTTGTATATATATTTTTTTTTCATTTATTTATTATTATTGACTAGTTTTGTCCTTATATCCAAGTATTTCCTCCAGTTATTTATTTAAAAAAAATATTTCAAATTTAGAATCATACTAATGTTCAATTCTGACGTGTCTTTTCCATAGGTATGCAAAATGCAGTCCGCTGTGGCATGGGTCTTCTTGGCATGCATCCCCCATCCTCCCTTCCTCACCCTCTGCATCAGACTGGTCTGGCTGGTCAAAGAATGCCTGGCCTGCTGCCTCTGGACGTACGGCCTAATCTCCTCCAACCTGGGGCTGCCGGCCGCTTCCCACTCCTCATGCAGCAGGCCCCCACACAGCAGGGTTCGGGCCTCCTCAACAGTACCCTCCAAGCCCAGTCTCGTGCCAGGGCTCCCTTCGCTCAGCTGGACCCATTCAACAGAGCTCCGAACCTTACTAATGAAACTGTATCCAAGGCTGAAGATAAGTCTTCCTCTGGAGCTGATGAGGGAAAAGACCAGGACTACCGCTTCCCTCCAATGGAAAAGCCGAGCACAGGACTGCTGAGGACACCTCCACCAGAGCAAAGGGAGCCTCTTGGAGGTGGTGGAGGAGCAGGTGGTGGTGTTGGTGGAGGAGGCAGGCCTCCCTTGCTGCAGACCCCAGGGACTCAGCCAGCCCGAACAAGCCTTGTGGGTCGTCTGCAAGCTCTCGCAGGTTTCACTCCTGATAACCGCTGGAACCAGACCAGAGGGGACTTTGATGAAAGAGATGGCATGCGAGGAAGTTTACAGACTCAACTTGGTGCAAAAGGCTTCCAGGAGGAGCGCTCCACACCTGGGCAGAACTTCTCCAACCGCTTTGACAACCGCCCTGGAACAACAGGAGGAGGAACTGCAGTGTCAGGAAATACTGGAACTGTTGGGGGGCCACTGGTCTGGAACCGGGGCGGTGCTACTGCTGCTACTGCTGCTGCTGCTGCTGCTGCTGCTTCTTCCCCTTTTAACAGTGAACTACATCAAGATCTAGATGAACGAAGACACCCATGGGACAGGCAAAGAGATAGAGATGAAAGGGATTTTGACTTCAGGAGGGAAATGAACGGTAACCGCCACAGTCGAGAGAGGGAACGTGACAGGGAGAGGGACAGGGATCGAGGCCGTGACCGTGACCGAACCCGAGAGCTTGACCGTGACAAAGAAAGAGACCGTGAAAGGGACCGTGAACGTGGGAGCTGGACACCTCTTCTCCCTCTACCTACACCTCTGCTGCCAACTCCACCGCTTAATCCCAACCTGACCCTGAACCAAGGAAAGCTGCTTGCACCACTCAAACTGAACCCTCAGATTCAGCCATGGTTCCAGTCCCCACTCCTAGCTCAATCCCAGGCTAAGCCTTCTCCCCTTGGTCTAAATCCGCTGTTGCCTCAGGTTCAAATCAAGTCGCCACCCATGTCACAGAGCCAAATGGTTGTGCCTGAACCCCGTTCAGAAATCCCTGCTCCGTCTGAGAGACTTGAGGCACAGTTACGACCCTCAGGCAAGTCACCTGACCCATCATATGAGCGCAAGGGTCACAGTCCTCGAATTGATACTCTGACCGAAGCAAGATCATCACCACAGCCCAAGACCTCTCTGCAGAGAGAAATGTCACCCCAGTCCCCCTCCAAAACCAGTGCTTCTCCAGACAGTAGGAGCCCAATCCAAACCTCACCACTGGCTGCGGTCTCATCCCAGGATATAACTGTGCCCTTCACACAAGCGTCCAGCTCCCCTGAAGAGATGGCTCTATTGCTGGAGCAGCAGGCAAGCCCACAGAAGGATGAGGAGGAGGCCCAAGAGCAAACATCCTCGCCCCAGTGGATGAATGGATCTGGAATGGACAATAGCACTGATGCTAAACTCACACCTGAGGCCTCTCCCGAGCCTTTCCCTGAGCCCGTTCAAAAACTCTCCTCCAATTCCGTACTCCCTGAAAATGAACTGGAGCAACGGCAGCTTGTTTCTACTAAGGATGTAGACAATGAACAGAGTGAGCCCGTGGAGGAAGCTGCGAGTCAGCCAGTGGTAGACACTGTCACAGACACTGAGGGGACATAATCATCACTCAGTAGGTAAAGATCATTTTGTAAAGTTGTTTCTTCTTCTCTGTACTCATGTCAGCAAATCACCACCACCACACGGGACATTGAATACTGATGCACATCAGTTATTGTCTGACAAACCAATAACAGATGATTTTATCTTTCACAACTACCAGTGTACTTAAATAGAAGGCTCATTAGCTGATATATTAATAGACTCTTTTCTTTGTGTTTACTTTCTTTTTCCTTTTTTAAGTTGTATTGGCAACTCAACAGTTTTAATTCTAAGCGTAGTAAATTTTATTGAATTGCCTACCAAAATGTTTAAATTGTATATTGGAACACCGCGCTTTGACCTTCCTATGGAAGAGTGTAAGAAATCCTGGCTGTTCTTCAACGGATTAAACAGTCGCACACAATATGTGAAAACGACAGTTGCTGGCTCCATTTCCCTTCTTTTTGAAATGCTGCTGCAAAGTTTTCATTGAATGCTTCTGTGGTGTCTTAAAATGCTTTCTGTTTCTAAGCAGAGGAGACGGTCTGCATATGGTGAGAACAGTACGGCTGCTTGTTATTGGGAAAAATGGAAGATTTTTAAAAAGAAAAACATGAAAAATGTTGTATCCCCAAAATAAATGTCTGTAATTTGTTTCCAATCATGCAGTGAACACAAACAGAAAATTACATGCTTGGGGAAGAAAAAAAAAAAGAACAGATGGATGTTCTAATGTTGGGTACATATTGTTTTAGTTTGAAATAAACATGCTTTGTCTGTTTAAAAACCTTGCTTTAGGACTGTTTTCTGACCCAGGACCTGTGGAAACTAAGACTGCTTTACAGACTGACACAAATTCTTCTGTGCTGTCACCCCAGACGATTGATGTTTTTTAGTTTCCAATGACTTCAGCCTGTATGTTTCGCTTATCGCTAGGTGACTGTTGAGGATGGCATTGTGCCTTCTTTGAATGGATTTGTCATTTGCGATGCTACACTACACTAACATGCGCTGCACACCAGACTGCGTGTGCACCCCAGTTTCAAGCAGCTCTGTGAACATAACTCTATCTTCACAGAATTGACTGAGCGACTGTTTGAACGTTAGCCAGGTGGTTTGTACAGCACTCTTTGAGAACGAAGTCTATATGCTCCATCATTCTGTGCATGCAGGACTGTAGGCAATTTTTAACCTCCCTGTCTCATCTCATACTTGTATTGCTTTTCTGTTGAGACAAACTGCTAGAAATCCATAGTCTTGCTGTTCTCTCCGACCAAATGTCTACTACAGGAGTTGTGATGTTGAATAAAAGTTGAAGGTGCATCTGATTCTAACCCCTCTTATTGTCATGAATCTTGACTCAGGTCAGATCAGGTGATTCCTTGCACACACCTCAACGCCGCTGCAGAAAACAGAGATGACTTAAGCACCGTTTCCAGACAAGGCACCAGTCAAATATAAAATATGCATTCATTTCAAGAATAGTAGGTCATTTATGAAAAACACACCCTTATTTCTATGTATAAAAATCATATCTGTTCCATTTTTCTTAGCCTGAGGAAAAACTCAAAACTCATAATACCCTAATTGCTAAAAGACTGTTAATTCTGCACGTTATAAGCAAGGCAACATACTGTTTCATGTATAGCAACTGGAAAACATAAATATAACACTTCATTAATCCCCGAGTAAAATGATTTTATTACAACAGCACACAAGAACGGCAAGAACACAAAATACACAATGGACGGAAAAGAAACCTAAGATAAAACATAAGTGATTGAAGGATTCTTAATGGATATTAAAATAAAATAGTTTGTCAAATTGAAACCCATGTACCACAGAAGAGCTTGCATGCATACCTCCTCCAATCCCCTTTTCACAAAAACCTGAACAATACAAAAAGTCTCTGGCTAAGACAAATCAAAATGTTGCAATGATTGTTTATCCGTAGGCCTCTGAAAGAAGGCCTTTCTAAATGTCAAATTAAGTGCTCACCATTGCACCCAGGGCATAAAACACACATCAGTGAGGGTGCCATGATAACCCTGCTTTACTCTGACCTGCTTCATGCCAGATAAAGTAATAGCGCCTCATTCCATTACGTGGAAACATACCATCTAGAATCACTTTCATCATAGATAGTTTAAGACTCGTCAATAAACTGAATTAGATTTTCCCTTATGGTGGATGCATCTCAATTTCTCTCTACCCCTGTGTTACCCTATTTAAGGATTCAAGACTTTAAAGCATTTGTCAAGTGAACAGATAGAAACAGATTTCCCTGTACAACGAAATTCTTCCTCTTCAAATGTAGTTCAAATTAACACACTTAAGATAAAAAAAAAACAATATACCAAATAGATCAATTTATAAGAGTAGAATAGGAAAAAAACAAGTATAGCCTACTGTGACCTAATACAAACCAATTGTACCTAGTGATTGAACATCATGAGTTGTCCAAAAGCGATCCAGAATTTATACTCCAACCAAGATCTTCCAATCAACCCTTCGTTTCAAAGGGTGATCTTATGACCTCCAACTCTCGAGGTAATAAAGGTACACATGTACCAAATGTCCTCCTACCAAAGTAGACCAATTATTCACTGAATCCAAGCAAAGGGTAGAGTTTTCTCAAGGGACAGTTCCTGCATTAAAAATACATCCATCTGGCACTTCCCTCCACAGAACAAAATGCTAACGAGGTGATATACAAATGAGGGAGATGTAAAGGAAACGCTGCTGCTCTACCCCTCTGCACTGTCAGAGACCCGGCTACTACAGCTGGAGGAAGTGCTTACTCGGCTCTTTCCAGCACAACCCTCCTCTTTATACTAATTTAAGATCCTGCTAGTGTCACAAAAAATAAGTTAGAGAATTTATTTAAACCCCCGTTCTAAGTCGAGGCGTCTTACTGCTGCTGATTCTGAGCTTTCAACCTTTGGAAGAAAAAAAAAAACGCGGAAGAGGAGAAGATGCCAGACTCTTGTTCCATAAAATTACAGCTTGTATTGCTAATCCAAATGTTAATACAGAGGGGGGGAATGACAGAATTTGGCTCTGGATTCAGCAACTAGAGAGCTGAAAATCACACTGAATAGAGTCACACCAGGACACAGAAGTGTCCTGGTGTGACTCTATTCTATTACATATATTTCTAGCTCCCTCCTGGCTCCCAAAAGGTCTCCACCTTCCCACAGAGGGATTTTACAGGCTGAGAATGAATCCACCACTATCTGCCCTGAAACAGATAAATGTCTTCACATCAGTTAGCCAGTGTTTCTGTTAACCATAGTAGAAATAATTCCTCACTCTACCAAGTGCCAACATCCTTTGCCTATTTATCCGGAGCAGTATAAAGGGCACCTGAATATCGGTAGTTCTAGTCAGGAGTCCCAATAAAACTACAAAGGCATACCTCAGCTAACTGCAAAAAGTTTCCTGGATCTTCCTCAAAACATATCACCTCTAGCGAGTTCTAAGAACCATCTTTTTGCAGAAAGCCACTTGAAATCCCAGAAGAACTATGAGATAAGCTGCTAACAAAGGGACAAATGACACCATCCTGGGTGACTTTAATGTCCTGTGCCAAGGCATTTGCACTTCACTGCCCTGTCGTACTTCATATAAACCCCTATAAAAGCCCATGGGAACACCAAAGTGGATCTGACCTTTAGTTGAGGATTATCCCAGCATGGGCATCTAATGAGAACACCTAACCCGTAATGGCATGGAATAATAATAATAAACTGTTCGATTGTGCCCAGGTGGTCCTGCTAATGTGCGGTTTTTACTGTAGGTCAAAGACAGGGGATCACTGCTGAGAGGAAGTCAATTAGAGTGATGAGGGTAAAGATTTAGACCGTAAATGACTTTTTATATGACATAGAAGAATCATAAATCTTCCATTCCGATATGGACTATAAAAGTCCAACTTCAAGACGTGAATAACTCCATTAGGAGCATTTTTAATTAGCTTTGGTCATATTGAGGACGAGTGGTTCATTAACACAACAAATATTGCTCTCCTGCTGTCAGTAAAAGCGAAGGCCTGCTGCTCTGTAGTGTCAGTACCCAGTCTGACCGTATGAGGTCAGTGTTGTTCTACAGCTCTTGCATCAGACTGGGTTACAGGAGGGTGCGACCACTCCAAAATCTGCAGTGCTCATCTTTCTTACCTCCTGTGCTTCGCTCTCATCGAGACAAAAGCACCCCAATTCAAATGCAAAGTATTCCTACACATGACATTCTTTCCTTTTAAAACCAACAACAGAGTCAGGGTTGAGATTAGTGCGTAAATAATTGTTGCTGTGTGGAATCTTTCTGGCGCTCCTTTGGGGAAATGAATTCATCAGATACATCTTTCTGTTCCTTAGATCAATACGGGAGTGGTGTGATAACTGGGATGAGATCCTTTTAGGGTCGGACTCGGCCTGTTTCTGCAGCTTCTCTGTTACTGCATTCTCAATTGATTAAAAGTATTGATCAGGCCTCCAGACCAAATTTGGACCGCTGTGGTTAAATAACACATATGTCATATTTGTAAATGGCGGGGGGCTGAGCCAAGCGAAAAGTGTCTGTCTTGATTTGGCTGCCAGCAAATAAAAGAGCTCAAAAGATGGAGTTAGAGCAAAGCAATCCGTCTTCCTGTCTAGTTATGCAGGAGAGGAATCCCCTATCTCAGTCCACACTTGGCAGCCACTGTAATTACCCTCCACTGCAGTAGAGTGTGTTGAGTTTCCTCTGCATTCAAGAAGACTCTCCCCATTATAAGTGCTGGCAAATTCTTCAAGACCCGGACAAAGTGCCCAAAGTTCCCTTCGCCCAGGAATTTGGCCTCATCATGAGTTCATCCCGGCGGCAGCCAGCACCCTGCTGCAAATTGGCTGAGAGAGTCAGCAAGGTCACAGGGTTGTTCCTTTAGACTACAAAGAATTGTGAGTGCAGGGCCTTGGAGATGGTTTCTTGGTGGGGCTTCAGTGGATGCAGGAAGTGTATATATTCTGGATTAGATCTCTAAGTCCTCATTTGCTGCTCTAGAAGGAGTTGTAAGTCATTCAGACAGAGGGGATTCATTTCCTGTTTAGTTTTGCATCTGTTTCGTCAACACACCTGTCTCCATGCGCCCTTTGTGTTGACCTTAATGCACCCACAAGAGGGCAGTGAAGAGTCATAATATTTCTCTCTTTTGCCAATTTGGGTGACTAGAGGAGGTTGTTAAAGTGTGCCTACGGATATAAACTGTTAAAAGCGGAAGCGTCAATCTACTCGTTAGTTGTCTTTGGCTCTGGTTCACAAACCTGTTTCAACGATGTACCGCCATTTGACTTGTTTTTTCAGTTAGGCACACTGGTTTCATGCTTATTTTGATTTCTCCCTTCCGAAAAGGCACAATGCCTGGGGAGAATTCCAAGTAGTTTGTAGGTAAATCCCATTCAAATCTTCCCCCTGGTATGGATTCTGTTTTAGCTTTGCATCTTCAGCTTGATCGCCTCAAGATTCAAGATAAATAAATATTAGCGCTATGCTCTATTGATGAAATCAATACTTAGAATATTACAATTTCATACAGTATGAAATAGAATCGCGGGTCATGCTCATGTCTCTGCTCTGCAGCAGGGTTGAGCCAATTTCTGATGTTCACCATCTTTGTCTTGCATGACAGAATGCAAAGATTTTCTATTAAGCGCTAAACAAAGTTGAGGCTAATGGGACTTTCATTAATATTCTTGCCTATCTTGCATATTTCTTACCTAACCATATTGAGCAGTTTTTTTCTCTCAAAAACTTCTAAACATAGGTAAGGACATTTTTATGAACAGATTTTCTTTGTGGTTTAGTAGCCTAGGTTAAAAAATTACTGCCATAAAGGTATTATTAGAGGAGTTACGGCCCTTAACTCCAAATTTGCATTTGCCACGTAGTATTACATATATATATCTATAGATATAGATATATATATATCTATATCTATAAAGAGATATATAGATTTATATATCTATATAGATAGAGATATAGATATATATATAGATAGATAGATCGATCGATAGATGGATTCATTAAGCATCAGAGAGCTAATGTTGAACCATCTAACCGCTTACCTTCCTTTCCAGTCAACAGTACAGCCTCACAAAACCGCCGGCACGCCTGCTGCACTCAGTCTTGATAAAATTCTACTTATATATTTCTTTCTGAGGCACACTAGTAGTCGGCAAAAGGTTCATCAAATACATCTTTTCCTCTAGATAATACCGCTGAGTGTTGCTCCACTTTTGTTTTTTGAAGGTAGCAACTTGCATCTTTTTTGTCCTCAACTTTCATCAGTACGTTTCATTTCATCCTCTCTTGGAGCAAAAAAGAAAAAGCAGGATGGCAAGTGTCTTTCTTTTTTACACCATGCCAGGAGCAGGAGGAGAGAAAGTCTGTTTGCCAAGTCAGTGTGTATTTGGATACTGAGAAAGAGTGTGTGTGTGTGTGTTATCAGCGGTCTACACGCCTGTCACTGAATCCTTTTTCCTCCACACATACAGTAACTCAGTGTGTGTGTATTGGCAGTACGTCACAGATGGCACAATGCATCTAGAATTAAACCCGTTACTGTAAACATGGTTTACACAGGCAGAGCCTACAGTCACAGGAGTCCTGGATTGATATCTATAGCTCTGCTAACATTGTTAGTCCCTAATCGTTCCTGTCAGTAGCCCCATTTCAAGAACACAATATGAGTAAACACACAGCGTCTGTTTACATGTGACTATCTGTCCAAAAATGTCTGCTTCCCCAAAGTGGCGTCCTCCGTCTCATTAGATTAGCTTTGTTGTTGCTCCTGCTTTTTCTCTCACACTGTTGACTTTGCTGTGAGTGTTGGGTCGTGCGAGGGGTTAAAGGTCACCGCTGAGAGACACAGAGAGGAGTATGGAGAGAATTCTTCAGAGGATAGTCGAGAGACGACGATGAACACCTGTCTTAAATTTTCAGAGAAGAGGCAGTCATGATTCACAGCAGGCGCCGTGTTGTGTGTGATCTGGGTGACAGGGGAGATTATTAAATCTGCCGGCACAAAGAAGAGCTTGTTTGTGCTGGGGAGGGAGGTATGCTGAGGTGCTGAGCAAGCGGCGCGAGCGATTGACAGCGCAGCACGTTGTAATAATAATAAATAATAATACATTTAATTTATAATGCACTTTACATTGCCGACATTACATTACGTGCCAGGAAACGGAGGGAATATGTAAGAAATGAACGACGCGGCCTCCTGCCGTCAGTCCTCACATCAGCACAGCTCCCATTAGAGTAGGCGAATGCATTTATTCGAGTCATACACACTCATTTAAACACAGCCTTCACACCAATTTCCTGATTATGTGGTTGTGTGTTTACGCGATGCATTAACAGAGGGTGTCCGATAAAGCCCTGGGACCTGCATTCGCGCAGCGTTCACACGTCACAGGTATTTTCTGTCCATTTCTTTCTCAAACGAGTCTCTTTCTGTCTGCGTTCACACGTCTGTCATCATTTGAAAGGATATAAAATAAGCAGCCGTAAAATGCCGCTTATTAAAGCCTGACTCAGCTTCTTCTTGCAGATGTGACACCTGGTTCATCAAGCAGGAAAAACAAGCATCATTGTTTCCCTTAAGTGTGTAACGAGTGTGTGTCTGTCTGCCAACACGTGCAGCAGCGCTGTTTGTTGGTTCGATGCTGCAGCTATCCGGTAATTAGCCCTGAAGCGCGCCACCTCCTTTTTTCACTGTCTGTCTGTGTGTTTATGATGGTTGGAAGCAGATTCCCCCCTGAGAGATGGAGCAGACAACCGTAAATTAAAAAGATAGGAAATTCCTGTCTCATCAGAGTCATGGGGATGATGGTGCAGGACACTGTGATAAAAACCTGATGGCTTCCTTTTCTGATGTTTACGACTACAAATGGAATCATGTCAAATATTTGAATTACAATTTGAGTGACTTTGACTCACAGAAGTGACAAAAACTACTTTTAAAACGTTCGACAGTCCGATTCTCTTTGGGTTATCCAAAGAACAGACCGTCAGCAGATTTTTTATATTTAAGGGAAATTTAGTTGTGAGAAAAGCTAAAATTAAAAAATGTGTTCAAATCAAACAGATGTGTTACCGGCAATATTCAAACGTCTCTGGAATAGAATTAAGATGTTCAAATTGGAAGAAATCCACATCCTAACATTCAGCCATTTAAAAATAAACTACTGTTTACTGTGGTTTTATATCAAATCTCCTCTTTCATGCATTATGAAATCAAATAATGAGAGATATTTTGCTGATGAAAAGTTATGAGTTGGATCTAGAGGGGTGCCCCGTTATTTTGCTATGACCAGAAACCGCCCAATCAGTCTACGTACGGCCGATTCTGTGACGGTCATACTTACCGCACAATGGTTCACGCCGCACGCACACCACAAGCATGTCATCACCAGTTTGGTACGTCTTCACTGTGATGAAGTCAACAGGTCAGCATGGCGGTCCATCGAGCAGCACAGTTGCCTCGCAGCAGGAGGGTTCTGGGCTTAATCCAGCTACGCCACCTTTGGGCCTCTCTATGTTGAGCTTGTATGTTCTCCGCGTGCTTACGTGGGTTCCCTCCGGGTACCCCGGCTAACTCCAACAAAAAAAGAGCAATTTAGGTGAATTGATGTTTGTCTACACGGTCCGGTGATGAACTGGCGACTTTATCGTGGTGTAGCCTGCGTCTCGCTGAATGTCAGCTGTGATAGGCTCTAGCCCCCATGCAGGATTAAGCAGTTACAGGAAATGAAAGGAGGAAGAGAACATAGAAATTGCAATTTGCAATATCTGCAAGGCCAAAATAAGCAGTGGAGGAACAAGCACAGCTGCTAAATCTAGCCACTGTATGATGACAACAGCAACGACCCGGAGATGCCTTGATAAGTTTTCTTATACCGGTTAGGAGAAATACAAATGCTGCACTTTATTATTAATCGTAGGTTTATAGAAAAGGTTCATCCTGTAACATGTAATACTTTTTTGAAGGGATTTGTGTTTATATCACGCTTAATTTATAGTTTTTGTGGAAGCCTTGATAGAGGAAACTTCTCGTCTTCCTCATACGGACGAAGAGAAGCAGTGTTCTACTCATGAGCAGTTAACCTGGCGTTGAACGCTTCAGGCCTCCTGTTGCTCGTCCAATCTGTCAGGAGGGAGTTTGCATGTGTGGCTTTGTCAATATCCCCCACGAGGGTTCCCAAGCCGGCCCGCTGCTGGGGATTAAATATTCATGATCATGTTTATTAATGACCAGAAGGCTTTAAGGATCTCAAACCCTGTCACATAAGCACACACACACACACACACACACACATTTTCTTACTTAAACTACACACACACTTCCACTTCTCATAAACTTACACTATCTTCATCTCCTTCACACACACACACACACACACTCACATCAGGTACACACGCCTTCTCTTTTCACCTCCACCCACACTTAAAAAAAGATAACCAGAATCCTGATTAAATCTCTCTATAGTCTCTTTTTCATGTTTCATATTGCGATACGATCTGAAGTGTTTGTGTGTGTGTGTGTGTGTGTGTGTGTGTGTGTGCATTATGGATCAGGCGGCCAGTTAAATAGAACAATTACATGCTTCCAGTTGTTGTGTATCTCTCGGACGCCGTTCTGAACTCTCCCAGGGATGGTGGGATGGACTGAGGACCTCGCTGAGAACATCTGTGACAACCGGCCCCAGCAGAGTGCAGCGTGAATCCGTCTTTCCACAGCATATGTCACAACAGAGTGTCTGTGTGTGTGTGTGTGTGCGAGTGAGTCAATGTGTCAGAGTTGAAAAGTCAATAACCCAGATTTGCTTCCCTTCCATCTTTTCTAAAGAATGGGCATGTGTTTAATTAACCCTTTAATGTCCTCTCCAAGAAAAAAGGAACTATGTTAAAATAGGTTCTATCAAGTTACGTTATTCTATTTAGAAATATGCCCTAAAAAGTTCTACGACTCTCAATAGTCATGGTTAATGCCTTGTACTCGTTGTCCTCTTTGGCTTGTGGTGTCCCCCAGGGATCCATCCTTGGCCCCTTACTCTTTGGTATGGTTCAGTCCAGAGGCACACATTTTTCAATAAGAAATAGTGTCTCAGAATGAGCTGAACCGAACAGTTGAGCAGGACATTAAAGGGTTAAAGGAGTGAGGCCATGATGCATAACGTCTCTAGCGGTGTGGAAAGATGCTGACAAGAATCCATAGTGACTAAGTTGAGTGTTGGAGCATGAGAAAGTTATTATGGTCTGTCCAAACGACAATAAAAATCCAACTGAGGCTCTTGGATTCAAATCTTTTTAGAGATTTATTAATATGTTGAAAGATTGCAAGAGCAACAAAGCGTTGCCATTTTGGTTATTGAAAATAAAGTTCTCAAAGTCTCAGAGAGAATCCCCATGAACCTCTGGTGTATCTTCTAAAACAAGCAGAGCCGTTTACTGTAAAGGGTTCAACTTTAATGTTCTAATTAACTCTATCAGTAGTTTTCAATAACTAATTCAATGGATTACTATGCTATTTCCCAAATCATTCGCACTGCAAAATAAGTTTTGCTGAGATAAAAAGTCATGAGTATCAAACGTTCGGATGATGGCTCAAAGCCGTGACAGTCGAGTTTTTTGAATTGAATTGAAGCCCGGATCTTTACATCTAAAGATTGATAAGGTAGAGCATGACACATAATATTGACATCCATCCAACAGCTTTCTATGGCTGCATATACTGGACGAGGTTGCAGGAGGACTGGAGCCTATCCTAGCTGACATTGGGCAAGTGGAGGGTTGCACCTGCACAAGTCACTAGTTCATCACGGTCCAACAAAAAGGCAACATAAAATGCCTCAAGGCCCCAAATGTATTTGTACGATGGACTATAAG
Organism: Lophius piscatorius; assembly: GCA_009660295.1. Taxonomy (NCBI): domain Eukaryota; kingdom Metazoa; phylum Chordata; class Actinopteri; order Lophiiformes; family Lophiidae; genus Lophius; species Lophius piscatorius. The sequence goes on from VRLP01000062.1 coordinate 296,111, forward strand.
AGCTATATAGACAACTTTTTTTCTCCTAGAATTATGATTAATTTCTTAAAATATACAGCTTTCTTCCCGCAATATTAAAACTTCTTTTTCTTGTAAAATTTCAACTTTAAATCTCGTATTCTCCTTTAAAATATTTTTATGGCCATAATTCTCCCGCATTGATTTGAACCCAGCTGTGAGGATGAGGTGCAGACGTCTACGCCACCGAGCGAACTATACAAGACCCTTTTTTTAAGAATCTATTATCAGTTCAAATGGTTTTGGTACGAAATGCCTTGGTTTTGGTCATCATTGATAATTTAGTTGTCTTATTTTCTGCAAACTAAAGAACTTTATTGCCTCGCGTGAGCAAGGTAAAACGTCACCACGGTACTTCCTATAGTCCTCTGTTCACTCTGTTGAAGGTGTAACGATAAATACACAGGTGTGTGAACCAAAAAGAAACTGATCATCCTATAAGAATAATCCAAATTTCCATCTTTCAACCTTATGCTTTCCTTCCCTCCAGTCTACAGCTTCATTCAAGGACAATTTCTTCTCTTTTGATGTTTAATAAAAACTATACATGCTTGACTCCGCAGCTTCTGCAAACCTTATGACAAATAAGTGCTGAGCAGGGGAGCGCTGATACTGCACTCCTCCGGTCGGTCCATCTGCTTCTCCCCTTACTTCATGTCTCCCTGGTTGGACTTTCCCCTCATTATTCATCCATTCCTGCTTCCTCCCCTTTTTTCCTCCTTCACCTCTCTAGTGCTCGATCTCCTCCTCTTCCCCCTCCACGATTTCTTACTGCCCAGTGCAGCATGTCGCAGTCTGCTCAGATTCCCTGGCAACCGAACCTCTCAATGGGAGCTACAGCCTGTTTCACATAACTGAACCGGGGACGTCATTTAAAAAATAAGTCCAATGTTATTTTTAGGTCTGATTCACGTAACGTTCAGAGAGGCCAGGCAGTCATCCTTCAAACTGCGGGGAATTCACCTCTTTCAAATCTTTCACTCAGTTTGTCCACATCCAAACTTTACTTCGTTTGACCGCTTTTGCTGCTGCCTTATTGTATTTTATTCATTCTGGGTTAGAGATGAAATAAAAGCAGTTTCTGCAGCTAAGATGTCACTTCTCTTATTTTGAGTAGCCCTGCTTTTGCAGCGCGGTGTATGTGCAAGTGAGGATACACCAAAGAAACAGGAGTGAGCTGGGAGTGTGCACTGATGTTAGACAACGGGAGCGATGCCTGTGAAATACGATTCAGAACAACGTCCCTTTAACCAGTGCCACCTTGGTGGAGCTGCTCGTGTTCTCTTTAAGTCGCAGATACGATAATGAAACTAAATACAGGCGTCAAATTAAATAAAATCAGAGCAAGCTATTCAAATTAAAACTGGAAAAAAAGATGATACATTCAGAAAAGAAACCAGAGAAGATCCTGGTGGGAGAAACAGACTAGGGTCTGCCTGCTGAGGGTGCAGAGGCTTTGATAAGGTGAACACGGGTGGTGTCGTGAATGAGTCAGCACACCGTGTGCTCTCCGCCAACTCATTTGGCAACCACTCTTTCTCTCTTTCTCCTCCATCTTATTCCTCCCCCAGGAGGAGATGAGAAACGTGAACATGAAGGGCACCCATCTCTTAGGAAGGATGCCCTGGTCAGACATAAAATGGGGGGCAAGGTGGTGATGGTGGTGGGTAGCCAGGGACGAAGGATGAGGATAAAGTTGGAGAGGGTAGAGGATGTCGTAGATCAGGTGACCGCAAAAGCAGTTATGGTCTATTCCACTTTATAACAGTATAGCTCGGCTCTTACTACAATCATATTATTGGATGCAGCAGAGAGCTGGTAGGACTATGGTAGCATGATTTACTATTGTTTGAAACACAGATGGTGAACTTACATAAACATTTTAAAGAAACACCCTTTATCATCCTTTCGTCACATCGTCATAATTACAAGATCGGTGGAACAGGTACAACAGCCAACGTACCACTTAGTGGTGTGTGTCGTCTGTTTCATGCGGCTCGTACTGTAAGTGATGCGGATTCATAGCGTCTAAATATATATATATGAATACACCATATATACATATATATGTCAGCCATAACATTATAACCAAAAACTGATTACACCTGTCAGTGGGTGGGGTTTAATGGGCATCAAGAAAACCTTTTTTTCCTCAAAGATCGTGCGTTAGAAGGAGGAAAAATGGGCAAGCATAAAGATTTGAGTGATTATGAAAAGGGCAAAATTGTGTTGTCTACACAACTAGGTCATTTCCAGTCAGCAGTTGTTAGCACTTACCAAAGTGTTCAAAGGAATGACAATCAGTGAACTGGCGACTGTTTTATGGCCGCCCACGGCTTAGGTATGCTACATTTGGGCTGTTTTGGGGCAAACGGGGAATCCTACGCAATATTAGGCAGATGGTTTTAATACATACGTAATAATAATGTGTTCATTCTTGCAAAAAAGAACGCATCAAAAAAATGAACACAAATTTTTCACACGCTATGATGAACCTTGACCCCATGTGTCAATGGACATGTTATGCCCAAAGTAGCTCAGGTTTGATGGATCCTCATGACACTGCGTTGCTTGATCCTCTGAATTGAAGTTACCCTTAAACTGTTGAAAGGAGCACTGCTCTGTCCTGTGTCTGCAGGAAGTAACTGCCGTACCGTCAGACTACTTCAAGCCTGAAATAGCAATGCTAAATTCATAGCAGCAATTTCATTGGTCAGACTTAGCATAGCACCAGATGCTAATGATAAAATAATCAATAGGTCTCACTCAAACTGCTGAACGGTAAACACACTCGCCCTTGAGTTAGCTAGCATCCTCCCATCCATTTCCTCATCCACATTCCTTCCTTCTGTTTTTTTGTTTTGTGACTATAATGTAGCCTGATACCCACAGCAACAACCAATAAATGGATGGCAATGCAACAGTATATGAATTCAAAATAAAACTGATGTTGACCATTCAAATTTCCAGTGTCTACATATTCATTAATTCACTCATCTACCAAAATCCATTTGAATTTAAATCCCGAAATGCTTACCACTGTAGTTATATTGATCAATTTGATTAATTTAGATTAATTATTCAGAAAGCTCTGATTAATTTGACTATTTGTCATTAATTTATACATTTGATAGTGATAATCGGGAATCTACTTGATTCTTCGGGGAAATTGTGATTGAAAAGCATCTTAGGGTCCCGACACTGGTGGAGGTGGTGGCTGATGACCCTAATAAACTAACTAAAACTTTTTTTCTTTTAATGAGGATGGCATAAAAATGAAGGTTTGTCTTTGCGCTACTGGACAAATGTGATCAGCTGATTAGAACAGCTAGATCCCAAGTAGCAACCCTAGATATCAGAAATTAGAACATGTAGCATGGAGAGAGGTGTGAATGACAGGAGAGTATGAGAAATAAACTACGGCCTGAGTGTGCAAAGGAGTAGTCTTCCTGGTGGAACTTTTGCTAGAGCTTCACTAGTTCAAAACACAAAGTGGGTCAACCCTGGAGACCCAGTAAGGAAGAATAATGCTGTTCATCTGTAATGAACATGAGCTGGATTTAAGCAGCCACTGGGTCCTGAGGAAAAATAATAAGCTGTTGGCCCCCTAAATCCCAGCACTCCTTCAACTCTCCGAATCGTTTTAAATGTCTCCAGGTTTTCTGTCTGGTAACTACTTTAATTTACATTCGTTTGAAAAGTACAAGTCGAAATCGAAATTTGAAAGTTAATACTGAAGTTGCTCAATAAAGCTAAATTAACAAAAGCCTTTCGACATAACTTAAGCCAGGAGCTGTTAGGGGCTTTCAGTTCCCCCCCCCCACACACACACACACTTTTGCCCAATTGATAACATTAGTATGAACTTAAATGCTTCACATGACCTCCCTAATCACCGGACCTTAACAACATTAAACCCCTTTAGGGTGGGGGGATCTGGGGCATTTCCTTCTTGCAGAAAGCTCTGATGTCCTGATGCCCTCCAGTTCAGTTGATATGAAGCTACTTTTTAAAATACTATTCACATTTCACGTATTATGTCCGCTGCCTGTGCAGGTAAACACACGGTGCAGGTCGCCTCCTGATTAAAGGGTGCTGCACCCTCTCAAAGGAGAGGCTACCCTAATACACACACTTTTCTATTTAATTAAATGAGGCTTGCATTCACACGCACAAGGGAACTAATCTAATTCGGCGACCCAAATGAAAAGATTCTCGCATGCACACATCCATTAGCTATTATTAGTGGAATAGGTAAACATGCGCTCACAAAGCGCCGCTGTGGAGATCTCAAACACCAGCTGCTACAAAATGGAAACGTGTTGAATGCTTTCCTTTTGTTCACAGCTCTCCCACGGATCTAGAGCGCAAGCCATTGAAAACGAACCAACTAAATATTAATCTTGAGGACAGAGCTGCAGATGTTGTGACTGTGAAATGTTCTAACTAACCATTAGCTGCACCTGTCAAAATTTTCCTAATCTTGCATCACACATGCAGTTTACAGTAACACCCCTGGGTGAATTCCCGCTAGAATTCTATAAGTTATTCTGCTGTAAAAATGTTTCACACGCTGTAATGACAGCTGACACCGGTAGATTTTATGAGCTGTGGCCAAGTAGCAAATTTGAGTAATTTTATCTCTTTGAGCTTGAAAAAATCAGAGTTTCAATCGCGTTCACACTGCGATTGAAACTCTGATTTTTCTGCCTGTTTTTTTTCTAACCTGTATCTGACATATGAGCAGAGCTGTATCGTGATCTCACATTTACAACAAGAAGAAAAGGTCATTAGTACGACAGCTCATCATCAAAAATAATAGAATAGTGATTCAGGCCTTCATTTCTTCCATTCGCTGTGGTGACAGTAGTGCGGTGATTAGCTGTCGTATTTTTCAGGTGAGAGAAAGATGGACAGAACTGTTTGGTTGAGGCATTTTTCCATTTATATATTATATTTGAAACTTTGTCTCTCCTTGATATTTCACTTAGTTGGTTTTTTTGGCAAAATTGCTGACAAAGAATTGTAAACCTAGTGAGAGAAAAGCCTTATGAATGAGTGAGTGAGTGACATATGAGCAGGAAATCTGATTCTGGGCCGCTTTTGCTTGCATTGTGAACTTTTTAAACTTATTTAATTCAAGATAAAACCTAGAAAAAACAATTTTGAATGTATATATTTGAAAGTCATCATGACTACTTACGTGATTTAGAATGAAGCCACATCATAAAAATTCAAACAATACAACAAATTCATTACCTCCCCTAATGTAAGATGAAGGAGGTTTTCTAAGAAGGATAACTAAAAAAGTTTTGTGCAAATTCCAATGAGATTTTGTGGAATGGTTGGGCCTGAGGAGGGGAACACATAATTATATCTAGAGGATTATCCAGAAGATGGCATGGATTCATGAATTAATGTTATTACAACTGACCTTTCCCAAAACTAACCCATCTTTCGTATTATTAGGTCAGTTGTATGTTGTAAATTAATATTTTACTATAGTAGTTCATACTTTACCCACTAGAGGGAGCTTATTTGCTTAAAAAAAAACTTTTGTTCTGACATACCTTCACATTTAATTTGAGGAGATCAATCAGGGGTTTTGCTTTTAAAACCCAGAGATTGGGGTCTCTTCCAGGATAAACTCTTCCTTGGGACGACAGTGTAGGCTTAGTTGACTTCATAGTCCTTTTATTACTTTTTTTCATATTTGTTGTTATATGTAAAGGCTGGAGAAAAAAAGGCGTCACCTGTTTTTTGACTACGTTGTGCATTATTCTCAGTACAGATCATGCACACACTTGAACAAGCGGAAAAAATTGAATGATTGACACAACTGCCATAAATTCATCCCCAAGGAAAAATTAACCTTGCTTCAGCCTCAAACACAATCTTGTAAATGCAGGCTGACCAGCTCACAATCCAATCCATTGTTACCTTATGTGCCTCCACGGGGTCTGTAAACAAACCAGTCCAGACAGTTTTGAGGGGGAAGTATCAGCTTTCCATTAACAGCCAACACTCATTCATTTCCTACTTTGTTCAAATCCTGCGCCACCAGACAGAAAGCGTCTCTCCCGGCTTCGGTGCTCTCTCTTACTCTGCGTCACACTGCTGATTTTGTGAGAAACAGCACGGCTGTTTTTAATTAAGAGAGTGAAATGAGAAGTTTTTAAACCACATCATTTTAACAGCCCTGTACTCTGCTCCCCTCACACGGGTGTGAAAGTGTTACTCAGCAGGGTGCGAGGAGCTAATGGGTGTGAGAATGTTACCTTAGTGCACTGGAGAAGAGACTGTCGCCGCCTTAATGGAGCACTAAGAGCCCCATTTGTTTCTAACACTTCCCCTATTATGTTGCGGATCCACCAAGACCAGCAATATCACCGTCATAGCTACATTAATTGGTGAGAAAGTAATTGTGTGGCTGCAATTAAAGAGCATAATTAACACATTTATAACTCCCAGCCTTTGACGTTTTGCTCCGGGTTGAATTGCGTTGCTGTTCTTCATTTTGTGGACCTTGTTGAGTTAAAATGAGCGTAATTTGTTCTTAGCCCAGCCAGTACAAATCAAATAGAGCTAACTCCAAAGTAAATTATTGCATTTGGTTCCTTGGACTCAGCCCTTGCTGTTTTGTGCTGAATAGAGTTTTTGTTGTTAAATGTACACATGATGGCTCCATATATATGTTATTCTCATTGCCCTCACTTATCTAATGATAACTCAATCAAGCGTCCACGGGTTTAGTCTGGCTTCCCCTCCTCTGGGCTCCGGCTGTGAGGCTGTAGACACAGTTATTTCTCCAGGAGTGAAGAGATTTGAAACAGCTTAAATTGTCGCTCTAGGCCAGAACAGCAGACTACTTCTTTATTCTCTTTCCGTGAGTCTATAAAAGACGAGGGCTTGTCCGCTCTCAATCTGTCTTTCATAAAGATTTATCCAGGCTCATTCAATCCTTTCCTCTCCTTCCTCTCTCTCATTTGGGATATATTTGGTTACTCCCATACTCTCAACTTTATCATACAGTTGAATAAGAAGTGAAAAAATGGGCAAACATGTGTTTTCCTGGTTGCATTTTTAGATCGAGGTCTGATGACATGCTGACCACACATCATTCAGTCACTATGGTGCCACTGTGGACCGGATTTGACACGGCCAGGCGGGAAGACAAACATGGGAAATTTTGTTGTCAGTCACTGCAAATTCACTGGCTGTAATAATAGCTGGAGAGAAATTCCATGCTGCTGGATGCTTTTAAGGTAGTATAGGTGGGCAGTGCTGCCTGAGAGGAATTGGTAAAAGCTTGAATGTCTGTGCAGCTAGAACAGAGGGGCTTAAAGGGATGAAGAAAAGACTGTGGTTCACTGGATTTTCTTTGTGAAGAACTGTAGTCTTACCGGATTAAAGGGAAGGGTAACAAGATTTAAATATTTCACAGCACATATGTAATCCACAGGATTTATCTGAGTAAGCAGGTTTTGCAGTAAACCATAAACCGCCTATACTGACTGTGAAGTGAATGTACACCGATCACACCATGTCATCGTGATTGCTGACAGATTAATGCACACCATTATTCATGAACTGAAAGAAACATGAAAAAGAAGATATTTAGAGACTTTCGTCCACATTGCCAAATTGTAATATCGGGATTTTTTTATTGGCGTATATGCAGCACTCGCACACAGGAAGTGTGAGCCATCACATCCACCCCCACTCATTGTTCCCACCTATTCTATCAGGAAAATGGAGTAGATCTAAATAAACAGTGTTTTCTAATCTTTTGTGGGTTTTGGCTCTGTAAAGAAAAGACCCTCAAACACAGTTTGCATATATCGAACCTATATTTAACCTCTGTTAAACCAAATTCAGTTTACATGTCAGATGGAGAGGGAATAAATCAATCAGTCTTTCAGAAATTCTCTGTAGACTGGAGGGCATGAGGATCGATCAGCAGCTCCCCGACAGTCGGACAATCGGATTAACTTCTGACACATCAGAACCTTCGGAGGACGCTCGTCCGGTTTTCAGACAGCTGATCAGAGCCAGCTGATCAACAGGTTTTTCTCTGCTGAGCATGTGTCAAGTCGCGAACAAGAACGTCTGAGTTATCTGTGGCGACATATTGGGTAGTGGGGATTATAAATAACGTAAAGTAAAGTAAGAAGCGCAGTTTGTGGTTGGTAGCAGTTCGTTTCAAGGAAGAAAAAGAAAGTTTGTAAGCTGTTAAAGCAGTGCTAGCTATCATGTTAGCGGTCCAGCCAGTAAAATGTAGCTTGCATAGCTCCAATTCTCTCTGCTAAATGGACCAGCCACACCGTCCACCTCATCCTAGTCACCTACGAGTCCAGATACGATAGCCTCTTAGATTTTTAAAGGTTTCAGCACACATAATGGCACAAATGATCAAGGCTGTTAGAAAATGTAAATAGCGACAGAGGGCTGCAGGGGCTGATGGTCCGTACAATGTGAGCACACTAGTCATGAGCTTTGGCTTAACTTGGAATCAAAGAACAACATATCTAATTGTCAATGTCAGCACACATTGGGTTTTTTCAGTAGTGGCGGTATCTGATTATTCTCTTTTCCTTGCTTTCATCAATCTCTTGTTTTAACTTCAGACCCGTCTGGGATCTTGTACTTGGAGGTTTTGGGGATTTCCTTCTCCAGGAATGACCATGATGATAGATTCTTTGATGCTATTAATAATGCAGGCTTAATTTGTCAGAGATTATCTTTAACAAGCGTTGTGAGTTTACCTTGATGACATTCATTTGTCGAAGAACTATATTGAGTAGATAGAATCAAGAAAATGGGAGTGTTCTTAGATCAGTTCCATGTGATCCTTCACCAAAATCCGTAAACATCTGACTAAAAAAAAAAAACGTCTTGAACCTTGACGACACTGATTCTTTTACCAAAGCCAAGTTGTTTTCCACAGATGCAGCCATGCTTCTGTTTACAAACTTGTTTACAGTCCCATCCCCCAGTCATTAAGTGACTGTCTCAATCCATTCTCCACACTTAGGGACAGAAATCCCCAATTCGTCTCCTCAGTCTATCACACCCTTGTATTAGTTTCTTCACCTAGAACTCAAGTAATCAACAACCCAGACGCACCGGACCCCCTGCACACCTGCCCCTTCGCTCCCTTTTCCCAGTAATGGCATACCCATGTGGCACACAGACAGACGTTGCTACGTGTGGGGGACAGATCCATCACCTATGTGCTTTACCACTCCACTACATCCATGCAGGCTCATATATCGTCTGCAGGGCCACCCTATCAATCTTCTCTGCTCCATCAGCTGCACCACATATAATAGCGTGTGATGTTGTTGTGCAGCTCCAGGAACTCCTTCAAACAGACATTGCATAGAACTCTTGTTTTCACAGGGGAAAGGTCAAAGGTTTTTATAGGAATGGAATCAGGTGTACTGGAAGGTAAATCAGCGGCTTTAACTGCCCTGTTCGGCCTTTAATGACCTTGATAACTCCGGCGTGAGAGGATGGCTGCCGCTGTCATGCTCTCTCCTCGGTTGTCGTCATTGATTCTTCATTAGGTAGGCCGTAAGGAGCCTCCCAGCTATCAATTTCTGAAACGCCCTGATTTCTTCAAACGTTATCTCCACTCTATTTCCTTTTTGTGTGTAGAGAGCTTCTTTTGTCGATTTTTTGAGCTGCTGCAGTCGCCTCTTTGTGGCTGCAGATGCTTTAATGTCGGTCGCTGTTTTTAGAAACAAGCAAGGAGTTGTTTGGAGGGTGTGGTGGGAGTTTGTCTAATTATAGCCACATACACCTTCTGACAACTCCCTCGTTGTGTTTCTAGTCGCCGTCTCACGGAAAAACTGTCTTTGCCTCCAGACAACCCGCAGAGTACCTTCTCCACTGGCCTGTCAGCGTTTGGAGACAACCACAGTGATCCATTAAAGGCTACATGACAAATGATTGGGATGATAAGCTTGTGATCTGAACAGGACAGCCTTCAAACAGTAGTAATAATGAGCTGCATCACACATTACAGTGGGCTGCAGTGGAAGAGTGAGAAACTCGCTTAGCTGGAGATTTCGATGTCACCCTCCTCTGCTCTCACATACAGTGGCACCCACTCTACTATCAGGACCCTATTAGAGTGGCTATAATGGCGCAGCAAAGTGGCGACAGTTAAGATGACTGGTCTTGGGGTGTTGAGAAGGCGTTGAGAAGGCGTTGAGGTGTTGATAAGTGTGTGTATATGTGTGTGAACCCATACCTTTCTGCTTATCTGGAGAATATTTGTTGTGTGTCAGCAGAAAAAAAAAAGAAAGTGCTGCATGTGCTCACTGCCTTTCTGCTCCCTGCTGTATTTTTAAGGTAATAAACTGGCAATACTGATATTTCAGTCATCAATGGTCCTCTTATAGACGTGTTCCTGATGTGGCTGACAGCCAGACAGACTGACGGACAGAACGGTATTATAGGTAGTGGGATGTCTGTCAGAGGCAATTATATGTAATGAGACTACCAGTCCATCTGAAAGCTGTATGATTAAACACAGCAAGACCCTGTTAACCCTTTTCCACCAAGACCGTTCCATTGCTAGTTAGGAAACATCGTCTTATTTCAAACTAGTTCTTTGTGTTTCCCCAGCCAAAGAACAGGCTCTCGGACAGGAAAACCGTTGCTAGAGAAGAACCAAAACCTTGCTGGTTAACAAACAAGAACCTGTTACTTCAGAGGCTTCAGGGGGGAATTCTTGTGACCATGCAAAACCTTGCGACCGCGATCTTTAAAAGTGCGGATAGTGAAATGTAGAAACAACTGACTACTGTTAAGTATTGGACTACAACAACTGATGCTATGATTAAACAACAGCCTGCTAAGAAGACAAACTAGGCGGGTTTACATGGAACACTTTTCTCCTTTCCGAATGAAACCTTTCCGAATTGCAATGTCGGTCGCCTGTTTACATGACGTGATCTATTCCGACCCGGTGTTTGCGGTGTCACATGCATCAACTCACCTAATCGGAAACGCTTTCACACACGCATAGATGATCCACACAACCGTTCATAAGGTGGCGATAATGCTTCCGTGAGCTGGGTGCCGACCGCCATGCGCGGAAGTGACTTTTCGCCCTTCTAACCATCCAAATATGTTAAAATATTTCAAAGTTGCGATAAGTAAATGACTTTCCGAATCAGATCGGTACTGCTTTGAAGTTGCCGTATTTAAAATGCGTTGCGGTGCTGAAAAAAATCAGCATTTTCTTTCTAATTAGACGTCTTTAATTAGGCTAAACCCACCTATTGCTCCTTGCACTGTGGTCTTCAACCAAAGTGCACAACTAAATGGAGTTTAGGGACGAGGCCAGTCTTTAAAACAATACCGTGTAAATGTGGCTGTAGAAGAGACATCAAGTCAGTGATGTGGCTCTAGTGCCTCTTTGACGGCATTGCTTGGCTCAAATGCCTCTAATATGACATCATGATGCAGCTCTAGTGCCTTTACAAAGTAATTAAATGGCTGTAGTGCTTGTGCAGCGTATTGACATGTCTCTAATGCCTTTACAACCTACCAGCTTGACTTTAGTAACTCTGTGACACACACATATGGCTCTAGTGTCTCTACGGTATAATGCATAGTTACTTCATTTCGGTGTTGTATAGTGTCATATAGACTTGGCTAGAATACCTCTGCTACATAATGAAATGGCTGTAGTGTCTCCGGGATGTAATGACACGACTCTAATTCCTCTGCGAAGTAATGACTAGACTTACGTAATGACTGCAAGGTAAAGACATGGCTCTAGTGTCTGTTTGGAATAACGACTTGACTTGATGGTCATTGTGACTAAAGAAACTTTGCTCTAGTGCTTCTATGAAGTAATGATATGGTTGAAGTGTCTAGTGGCTCTATGACATAATGACATGACTTTAGTGCCTTTGTGACCTATATAACTGGCAAAGACTTGACCTTAGAGCCTCTGTGACGTATAGACATGGATCTAGTGCCTCTCTACACAGTTGAAACCCCAAAACATTGTGAGACGTTTCACCCTTAGAACCAAAGTGGAACTGCCAGTAAACTCAGAACTATAGCGATTGTCTGCTTTGGTGGAAAAGTGCCCTAAATGGTCTAAATAGACCCAGAATGATGCATAATGAAAATTACATTTTGAGTCAGCATCTGCAGTACGTCAATGGTATAAGTGGAAACATTTTTGTTCTGTTGCTGTAGTAATCGTTGGTTATCATATAAGTAATCATTGGATTGACTACTTCTACTACTATCTGTCTACTACTAGGAGACAGATGTAAATTTGATTTATGATGAAAGGAGAATCAACAGCGAGCAGAAGAGAGATGGCATCTGTATTCAGACCCGACTCTAACAGCTGGGAAGAGGCAGATATGCAGATCCATCTGGCCCGGCCAGGCCCACACTCATTTGGTCCAAAGAGCCACATTACGAAACACAAGGCCAGATCATGGTTTACGAGGAGTGCGAGGGAGATTACTGGAAGGACAGCCCAGCCATCAAATCTGTGTTATCAGGGAGGGGAGGCATTAAGGTGCAGGTGATTGAAAAAGACAGCAAGGAATGAATACCTTAACCTCAGGTCCAAGAATAACAATGAAAATTCTTGTCTGTGTTTTTGCTGTTTGACTGTCTGAGGAGACCAAACCTTTTTCCTATCACACTGCGAATCAGTCCATTAGTCTTTGTGACAGCGTTTTTGGTGTTATGCAAAATATTACCATCTTTTTCACCCTTCAAAGAAAACCAGCTGGTTGAGAACCTGAGGGCAGGAAACCTTTCAGGTCAAGGGTCATAGAGACAAATAACTCTTAAGATTCAATAATGAAGTGGAATAACATGCATATAAAGAAGTTAAAAATCTATATTTTATATTCTGTCTATGCAAACTTGGGCTGTTGGATGTAGAGAAGTTAACGCCCTTTATAAATCATGATAAATAAATTCACATTATTTGATGCCTCACAGAACAAAGGCCCCAATTTGATTTATAGTTACCATGTCTTTGTCTGTGAGCGTCATTTTTCCATATCTCTGAGAATTCCCATGATCCCATGCAGGGCCTGCAGATATGCTTGAATATGTCTCCAATTTAGTAAAACGCACAACTGCATGCTCATTCAATGTCCAGCCTAGTTTTAAGAGGGAACCTGTGGTCGTTTTAATTCAGCTATTTATAAAGTCGGGAAAGTCACTAGAAACTGAAAAACAAACAAAACAAACAAACTGCAAAACTGGTTATAATTGAACGAGGAATTAGGTCGTTAAAAATCTTACAAAATCCGTGTAATTCTAGTGATCAGCCAGAGCTGAAGTTGCGTTATTTCAGATTAGAACAAATGAAGAGATAACTATGTCATTCTCCTCACCCTTTAAAACTCTATTTGCTTCCTGGTGAGGACCCACGCATTTTCATCAGAGACCTCTAAAGGGTCGCGAACCACCGATTGTAAACCTTGATTTTGGCGAATTGGCGTCTGGTCACAATATACTATAATTAAGTAATTAATTAATCCTGTATATCCCCTGCTGCGTTGAGGAGCGGCCATGCCCCCCCTCCGCGTGTCCGTGGGAAGGGAGGAGTTTAACCCCACATTGTCTAGGAGGAGCCCGTGGTCTCTTGGCGCTCTGTCTCACGAACGTTTGGGCTGGAGACTGAAAACCCGTGGAAGTAGTGCGTTCCGTGAAAAAACTGTTTTTTTGTATTTCTGTATTAAACGCATAACCGCCACGCTGAGCGGCCGCGGAGAGGAAAAGACGTGAATTCCGTTAAAGTATGTTTATCAGAGGGAGCGCTGACCGGTAAGTGTGTTGCCAAGTTCTCTCCCTCTAAGCCTCTCTGGGCTCGTTTCTGCTAAGTTGCTTCTAAATATAAGTTGCTTCTAAATATTGCCGGTAGCGTACGTTAGGTCTTGTGATTAAACTGAAGTTGCTCATTTGGGTTTCCTGCCCTCCACCTTACGGAGGTCTCTCTACAGACATGTTCCAGCCTCAGTCCCGAAGATTCGAGCAAAATATGTTCGTTTACTTATTTTAGTGATAGTGCAGTCGAGAAATACATGATGTTTTTGATTGTTTTCAAAGTTTTACAGTCACGGCTGGTCCAAACAAGAATAAGACTCACTGTGGTCTTCCAGAAAGTACCAGAAAATGTAAATGTATTAGATAAAACATAAAGTGGCCTCGTTAAGGCTTTAAATCACTTCTTTTTTAGGTTACATGCACGGACTTGGTTACTTCTTCCTGGCAACACTTCCCGTAAATTGGAAGCTAAATTGTTGAAGTTTTAGTATTTGAAGAGAAATGTTTAGGACATCTAAACACACCCCCACGGATTTCCTGGGAAACAAATGTATTTGAAAGTGTTTATATGTGCGCGCGCGCGTCTTTGCGTGTGATATGCGTCATTAATAACTCCTCATTCTCTGAGTGAATTTCACTGCAGCAGCTGTGACTGAAATTATTTTCCAGCAAAGATATGGTGTGGCATTTGTAGATTTGAACCATTTAATGGTCAAAGATGAATAATTACGAAGCTCCACCAAGTGTAAAAAGCATTTATTTTTTTTTATCTATTTGTATTATCTTCGGCTTCACACATATAAACTATCAGCTTCTGTCAACTTCCCTATCAAGACGCAGCAATTATCAATTGATTCTATTGTGTGCTATTAAACTCAATATGGCAGGAAAAATAAAAATAAATTGCTTCCTGCCAGTCTGTTCAGCCCTGGGTATTAACTAAACCCCCTATTCCAAAGGTATGCGGGTGCCATTCCATTGATACAATGGATGGGTTGATTGAGGAGATGTTCAACATGTAGCCCACAGCGCTGTCACAGAGGCTCTTTATTGCTTCCCCTTCCATCTTCTGATTTATGAAATGAGATATGGAGCATGGTCCCTTCCATTAAATGCTGGGGTGTGTTCTTCTGTTGTGTTTGGGATTGATTTAGCTTCAGTTTATAGTCTTCTTTGGCCATTCGTATGGGACGGAAGTGCTCTTTGGACATTTAAAGATAAATGAAGGGGTAACAATAGAGCCCTGGGACCCCTGGAGTGGAAGGGTAAACCGACCCAGGAGCAGGAGTTAACGGCTGGGCATGCCTTACGATATGTTGACCCCCCTGTCATTGAAACCCATATGTGGAGGTGTCAGTCTGACTGTCCTGCTACCTTTGCACGCTGCGGAGGAGGGTTGTAATAATAGAAACACGGGCTAATGTTTGACTTCAAGAGGCGGGCCTGCTCATTGATCAGTCTAAAGCCTTCTCACTGCTGTGTATGGCTGAAGCTCAACCTTGAGTAAATGATATTTTAATGGCAATGGGAGTGATAAATGATTATTGAATGAAAGATTATATGAGTGCATGCACTGTTAAAGGCTACCAATAATTCACTTGGATAAACCAGTAATAACCAGTATTAAGACTGAGCCCAACATGAGCACAAGAGAAGAGACTGTCCTTTCCTTTTCCGGAGGGGGAGCATGCTGTGTAATTGTTTTATTTCTCCTGGCCATCCTGCCCTCCCTCGTAGTTTAATGGACTATTTAGGAAAACAATTATTTGCTTGCACTATTACTGTGGTTCTCCACCTGCACCCTGTTTCTTTTTCTCGCTGAGACCAGTAACAGAATCGCTGGGTCCAAAGTCGTGGCACCACATGCATTTTTTTTTACTTTTGTGGTTTGCATTTTTGTGGAAAAGAAATCCTCAACCACGAGGAACATTGTGTTTTTACTATGCTGTTTTCATCCCCTGGTTATTATGGATTCTTGAACCCAAGCTGCACTTCACTGGGCGTTCCAATAACTTCTCAGTGGAAAATGTTATTGTTTTGCTCCTTTGAATTTAGCGACACGGGTTGTGAGTTATGCCTTTCAGCCGGCCGGATCGTCAGTTGTCAGAGTTGTTTACCAGGGACATACGGGAAATGTAATGTTACCCTTTCTCTTGGGTGGCACAGAGGAACGTCACCAGCATCTGCAGCCCACCCTCTGTGTATCTTAAATTCAAGGGCTTGTAATGATATCATGAAACAGCAGTGACATCATTACTGCATAAACTTTCCTCGTGAAACAATCGGTTACAGAGTCAGTTGATAAAAACTACCTTAATGGTGTTGAGTGAAGAGCACAACCAACTTTTATTAGTTGATGATGTGTGTGAACTACAACTTTTGTCAAGAGAGACATTTGGACTGGTTTCTGCATACCATTTGGACGTCTGTGTGTGAGTGCCCGTCGCCATTAATTCCAAAGTGCTAGCGCACTAGGAGAAACACCAATGTTTCATGTCTTCTCCTCTGCACATTTTTCTCCATATAAGGTGGTGTGCATGTGACTTATCAGACAAGGGTAACATCTGTGCTTTTTGTCACAGGGGGATGAAGGCATGTTACTGTCTCTAGGTAGAGGCGTCCTGCAGGGGGAAATAACAGGGGCTCCACTAGAAGCACGTCCTCAACAAAACGATTCAATGTGGATCACACTCGGGTCAACAGAAACCATCTTTTTATCCACATAAACAATAAAATCTCATGTCAAGTTTAGTGCAGACAGTCCAGTCAGCCAAGTACAAGGGCGGCCCGTGTACTTCTATTTCTTACTTCTGTGGTTGAGATTATATTTGGCTTTCAAAGTGTTTGCTGGTGGCGTACAGCTAGCAGCGTCTAGAGTGGATGCTATAAAAAGCAGGTGACTTTAAAACGAGTGTTGACAGCATCTTGGTCAAGACCTCTCATTTGCTACCTCACTCACGAGACACCAACCAAAAGACACGTGACTGACTCCGACCCTTTCCGGCTGCACCTAACTACAAGAGAGAAGAGCTCTGACCAACGCAGCAGTTACATCACCCACACTGCTTTTTAGTGGCAGTTGACGATAAATATATCTGAACCCTCTGACTAGAAAATAACCAAAAAGGGAGGCGTTGTACCTTGTGTGCTGCATAATTCAGTGACATACACACACACACACACGCACATCCACTTTCAGGGATTTGTTCAGTCAGCTGTGCTTTAAGTATCTGCTCCAACTGCTTTGCTGCACTAACAGGAACCTTGTGTCCAGCTCAGCAGACCATCGTGGTCTCATCCAGCCGAACCGATTCGCCCATTCCTACACCACATCACACAGCCTTTGAGGAGACTAATGCAGGTCCAAATTGAACTCTTTCTGAGTCACTGGACCTTAAAGATTCGCAAAGTAAATGAAGATTAAATGGCGGTGGGTGCTGTAACGAGTCAAACAAGGTATCTGATTAAGAGGTAACGCACAGATGGCCATAGTGAAGAAGGGAATCAGAATGTAATTCTTGTGAGCTTACAAGGCAGCATATACAATATTTCAGTCTGGAAGAGTTGCCGTCTCAGCACTTAGAGCCTGTGGCACCAGCCACAGGCTCTGGTGGAGGTGGCACCAGCCACTTACAGCCAATGATTAGCAAGCCTTGGATATTGACAAAGGAGTTTTATAATTGAAATGTATGAACAATGATCAATGATGTTGAAAAGGCAAGGAGAATTGGGGAGAAAAAAATCTATCTGCTGGTGTATTGATCTGTAAATGGCACTAGAAGTCTTAATGATCCAGCTCCTGTTGCAAACCCAGTTGAAGCTTGCAAAATGTTATGTTTCTGCACATTGGTTGGAGAGCATTATTATTTGAACCTTTGATTAATAAATTATGTTGGAAATAGTCAAAATATGTTTCTACTGTATGCTGTAGTGTTATGTACATGGTATTTGTGTTTCTGACACTATTGAATAGAAGGCAGGAGTTGGGATGTTCATTCAGGCTCTGTTAGTGCTGAGAGGCAACATTCTGTGATCCCTGCCTTTGTCTCCAATCCTGCTCACGGGCAGTCCCGACACGAATACTAATCATGATTGATCTGCCCTTCTTCAATCCAGTAGCCATAAGGTCTCACTTACTATCCTTAACCTATTGGAAATGCAAACACAGCTGGTGCCAAAGGCCAAAATGCTTCGTTGTCCAGTTGGCGCCATGTGTCACTTGATGGATGGAGTGAATTCTGGGTACACATTTACTCCAACACGTCCCACCTGCTCATCTTTGGGCAGAAAAACTGGAGGTGTCCTATTGTCTCTGATAGTAGCCAGCGAGTTTACGCTCTTAAGTACTTTGTTAAGCACCAAGGGAAGAGCGGTTAGCTCTTTGAACCACAAGCTTATAAGTGTGTCGGATTAGCTTTTTAAAATAATTAATTTAGATAACAGTTGTCCACACATTACTGCATTATTGTAGACTTTTTTTGTAAACCATCACACTGCAATTCCTCGGAAAGTGGAAAAAATATACATCTTTATACCACAAATCCAAAAAGAGAGGACAGGCAAGTGTGATGCGTACAAATCCATCAATGGCCACACGTACAATTCAGCGGTCACATTGTCCATTCAAAATAGTCTAACTTTATCACCAGGTATCACTCATCACAACATAAAACTGATAGAATTCCGCAGTCTCACAGAATATTAATGTTGTTTTCCTTCTTTTGATCGCCCAGTAGTTCGCTCTATTGGACTGCGTGGGGCATGATGTGCCGTTACCTCCCATTTTACCTGGGCTTTGTCACAGATGTGAAGTGCTGTGGCAGCTGTTTGGGTCGTGTTCTACTGAGGAACATTTTCTGGCTCATTAGCACTCCTTCGCCTGTACAGCCCCCGCCTCGCTTTAGCCGTTGATGGTTTGATCTCCGAGCTAGATAAGCTCTTTTCTCCACTTCTCAGCCTTGTCATGTTGGTTCAGTCATTTGGCGTCCGGCCAGTGTAAACAGAGACTGGTTCCTGATTGCCTTAGGTCACCAGAAATCCTGGCATCCACTCAGGGAACATGCTCAATTAAAGCTTTCTTTGATATTCTTTTCTATGAGGAGGTAAATGTATCCAAACAACCTTCTGCTTTTGGGGATTTCATGGTCAAAGGCTTATCTTACTACCAGCTTTCTGCTGTTGAGGGGGAAATTATATCTGTGCATGAGACGTTCGTTACAAAGAAAAAGGGATGGTAACTTTAAGAGATTATTTACCAGTTTCATTAGTTTTTATTTTCACTGAGGTCGACATATTGGGTTACCGTTGTCTGTACAAACTTGAGGGTGAATAATGTATTTCTCCTACAAAACCCCCTGTGCAGAATTCAATGAAATTTCACACTTGCTGTCTAGAGGCCGTAAAGGTATACGTCTCATTAAAGGTTTCTTTAATTTGCTATGTACTTGAATTTTGGGAAGTTTGTCACATTCACCTATGCCAGAGGTTGCGGTAGAGTTTTTCCAGTAGTAGTGGCGTCTGTGTCCTTGGATACATGTTATCTGGTGGCATTCTTCATCGCTATGAGGTAGCAGCAGCATAAATAGCCTAATATTCATCACATCCGGATTGTGAGAACCAAGTCGAATGATGCGTCATCTAGACAGCAGTTGGAGAGCACTTGTGGGGTCTTTCTTTCAACGGCCCCCTCTGAATGCCCAAATATTGAATAACTCTTCTGCAAGTCTCACTATGGTCGCCTTGGGTTTCCTGATCGCCCAGAAATTTCCAACTTTCTCTGCTCTGCTAGTGCCAAGACCTGGTCTCTGCTTAGCTGTTGCATAAGAGCTATGTTACCCAGGGGTTGCTGTCTCTCTGACCCAGGAACAACTTACTCGCACAGGATGGCTCTTCAAGAGCTTTTCCAATCATTGTTGCCTCTGTGCTGACACAGTTTTGCAATCAAATATGCCATCAACCCACATCCAACAAATTGAACAAGGCCACAGCAAGTCGAGAAGGTCAGCGTTATCGTTCCTTCCAGGTTCCACAGATTCCAGCCTGCAGCTCAGCTTGTTGCTACCTGAGACAGTCCTGTAATGTTAAATTACATCTTTCTCAAACGGTGTTACAGTTGAGGTAACTGGGCTCTTGTAGAGCCTGTTTTTAAAAAAAAGATATGGTAGATCTTTAAAATGTGTGTTCACTCACAGAAGCTCAATGCAATGTTAGTGAACCTCCGATCCCGATGCGTTGCTAGAGCAGAGATTGAGGACAACCAGTTCAACAAGCTGCTGTAAACACGGCAGACACGTGCGAGTGTGTGCTGTCCATAGCAGAGGCTATTTATGATATTTGACATTCAGCTATCATTGAAGCCGCCTCATAATCTCTCTGCAGCTCAGTCATAATGTTATTGAAGGTGCTGGAGCAAAGAAATCTAGTGGTTGTTTGACTGCCACAAATCTGGGCGTAGTTCTTCTGTCCCATCACGTTTTAAGCTCTTTCTTTTTTTAGTAATCAATTGACAGAGCCAGGGTAGCTGTTTTATCCATGTTTTCAGTCGTTTTGCTAGGTAAGCAGTCTATTGGCTCCAGGTTTTATTAACCATACAGACATGACCAATTAGGCATGAAAGGGAACAAGTGTTGAGTTATTCCTTCGTGGGGTGTAGACTTTAATCACAGCTTAGTGGTAAAATTGATGTAACAGTTTGCTCTTAAAATAGGACAAAGGTCTAGATATTTTGATAATGTCTGTATTTAAGAAATCATCAGATGGTCATGGCTAAGCGAGTGGTTAGACTTTGGGACCCTACCTGGCGCTCCTCATGGCTAGGACCATTCTGTGGTTCGACCCACTCGGCGGGACCATTGTTGGCTTCCCAAGATGGATCCCTGAGTGGATGTGGATGATGTGTGAGCGCACAGTGTCTGCTGTTTAGACTGGCGCGCTGTGGTGAAAGGGGAACGACTGACTCACAGCTACAAGGGATGTGTGTGTGTGTGTGTGTGTGTGTGTGTGTGTGAGAAAATCACTGTGGCACACATGTTGAATTGTAGTTCCTTCTTTCATTCTTTAGAGCTGAATAAGGAGAACTCTGTGTAACAAGGCATAAGTCTCTCCAAAAACTCGCCGTCCGCGTTGATGTGTGGGAACCACCTGTTGGATTTAAAGGGCTGAGAGTCTTGTCTGCTTTCATGATAAGACATTTTTTTTTTTTTTTTCAAAAAAGCCCTCTTTCACGGATGTTGCATTTTTTTTATTCTTACTCAGATTGAGAGTCGCTTTATAGTCGAAAGGATCGGGTGTGAAGTGAACGTGTAAATCGGTGGAGTCATTCATTATAAATCGTTTCCTTCTCAGAGGGTGAAATCATTTATTCACAGTCCCATGAGGTTAGTGATCCAAGGAGCACGCCCTGACTGGTGACTAATATGTTGTGTCACTCAACTCACTGACATGCTCTGGATACACTTTGGTATCTAGGCTGTTGCAATTCATCTTCAAGTGCTGGAGACCTTAACTTCCCTTCTGTGCCCTAGGTGTCGACGCTCTGACTTGGTCTCACCGTGACACTTTTCATCGGGGTTTGTCAGTTTCTGCCATCCTAATTTCTCAGCTTCTTCCTGGCAAAGACATTAACTGTAAAATATTGAATTTATTAACTGATATTTTCCAGACGAGCCATACTTGTCTCTTTAGGCGCTGGTCCTGCTCTTCTGTAGTTATTTCTCTTGTGTGCGAGCGAGCGCTCTTGTCTCCAGTGGCAAGCCCTGTGGTCTGCTCGCGTGGAGACATCAGCCTCACTGGAAACTTGTGGTTGCCGTTTTTTTTTTATACTAATGACTACATTATCCAGTGCATAGGTTCAGGCTGGCATGCCCAGGCTTATACTAATAATAACAATGGTGAGAAATGCAAGGAACTGGGGTTTCCTCACAGTTAAGATGATTTTCACAGTTCAGCGAGCTGAGTGAAAGCTGTACTCATACAGTCACGATGAATTATTAGCCTGGTGTGTGTTTTTTCCCTCTCATTCGACGGCACAGATGCTGATTTGTGCTGGAGCCGATGAAATATAAGCTGCCCGTTACACAGCCCATTCAAAGCCGTCGTGTATGAACACAACGGAGGCATAATGGCGGATCTGAGTCGTTCCTCTTCTCAGGGGGCAGCATTGTTTCCTAAAAATGGAATAACGTGGAATATAATAAATTATTAACCCTCTCTGTGACACAGCGGTTGATCTTGTACCTTGGAGGGTTAAGGAACTACTTGGAGGGTTAAGGAACTCCCAGGCTAAGGAACTCCCCGACATTGGTCAGTTTCATTAATTTTGAAAACAATTTTCAATTGGTTTTCTTCTTTGTGAGTTAGCGGCTAACTACTACCATCTGCTTTTAAGGGGTTGTTTTTTCATAGTTTTTGAATAAAATTGTAAACTTTTGTTGCATTTTGGCCTTTTGTTAAGAGGACAACTGCATTTCGGATCCATAAATGTAACTCTTATGAAACCGGTAATATCAGTGCCCCACTTCACAGTAGTTTCAGCTTAATAGCCATCATCACAGACAACAAAAAGGTTTTGTTTGTGCTTCAGACTCTATTAAGTTTGTTAATGCTCCTCCAGCAAAGGCTGCACCCCTATGATAAGTGGAAATCATCTACCCTTCCTGGTTGGTCTCCTTCTGTGGTGTTGAGTTTGAAAAGTTACGTCGGCATCTACGATCATCTACGTTCTTTGCAAAAAAATACCTTAAGATAAAAAAAAAAGGAAACTCTGACCTTTTGTTCTAATGTTTGTATGCACAACACTTAATTGTCCATTATACAGTATGTGGCCAAAAAGAATTGGGTAACTTTTTACAAATGAATCGACTCGAAGAGATCTATCCCGAATACATTGTGTTTTACTTAAATGGTTCATATTTTACTCACCAGGGGAGCATTTTCACGAAAAAAAACTTTTTTCTGTAAATAACTAAAAAAACATGGCATGGATCATCAAAATGTATTCAAACATAGACTTTAGTACGAGGAAGAACTGGATTAATTTTAGAGAAATCGGTCCAGAAGTCTCTGGACCATAAATTCTCAACAATTGATCTGATTTAGTCCAGATTTGGTCCATATAATCATAATTTACCCATATTTTCTATCTAGTTCATATTTTACTCACCTTGGCAGCTCTTTTAATAAAAATACTGTGGAAGTAACTTCACATTTAATTTGAGGAGTTTATTCAGACAGTTTGTTTGTACAACTTAGAAAATTCTAGATCTAATTTAGCCTACATTTATACTTTCACATTAAAATGTTTGTTTTGAAATATTATAACGGTAACAAATGTTCTTGATTCAGATAAATTAAGTGGATCTACAGCAGTGTTATTTGAATTTCATGGTCTTTCACTTTTTCCATTTGATAGTTTCTTCTGTAATTTCCAGACACATAACGGTAGTCTTCAGACCGCTTTTCTGAATTGGTGATGATTATATGTGCAAGTGTCCCAAGAAGGCTGTTCATGCTCGGTCTCAGACATGCCTGCTGCTTTTACTAATCATACTATCAGTCAGCGCCGCAGGTTTTTCCTTCTCTGCCAACAAATATTTTAACAAGCTGGAAGACGGCTCTCACTCTTTCCGATCTTCACCATCATCCATATCATCAAGCTTAATGTCTGGGCTTTTTGGCAAGCCGCGCAGCACGCTTTGGCTAGCCACACAGGACCAAGGCCAAGAGACATTCATACATAGCATGAAAACTGTTGAAACAGATCAGTATCATGTTTTATGGCTTCGGTGCAGGGGCACATCTGAGCCACTTTGATGCAGAAGGAGACAAAACAGCTTTGCTGCAGACAAGTTAGATCAGGTTGGATTGCTTAAACCGCTATATTTCTTTGTGGTCATTATTTTTTGTTTAAAGTGGGTTACAGTGCACCAGTCTAGGAAGAATTGACTGTCGGAACACCCCTTTCCTATTTGTCAGTATTCAGCCTGGGTGGCAGGGCATTCTCATTCTTTCTATGTGCCTCTTTTTTCATACCTCCCTCCCAGTGGGTATGGGTGGAACACTTCTCGCATCTCCACTAGCGATGAGGCAAACAGTGGATGGTTTGTAGTCATTCGTTTGCTTTGAGGGTTAAGTGTCCATCTCCATTCCATCTAAGCCCACCCCAGCTTAGGAGGAGAGAGCTGTGAATAAATACCACCCTTGTCCTCTCATAATGGAACAGCTTGACTTCCTGTGACCTCTGCTGGTCGAAGCATCTGCCTGTCGATTCCACCAGCTCGTCCTGTGGGACATCACCGGACTGTCGCATCTGCCCGTGAGCAGTAATTCAATTTTTGTTCCCGGAATACAATTTAAAGGCTGCCCTATGATTTTTCAGGGTAACAAAGGAAACCCCGGCAGCTGGAATATATATCTGATGATTTACAGTTAGTAATGGCGTCAAATTTCCTCTGGTCAGTGTGCATGACGACGGCATAATGAGCACACTAGTCATTGGCATTCTTGAGCCTCCCTGTATGGATGGGATAATAACGAGGTTGGCAGGGGCCATAATTGAATCATGTCGGTAAAAGCGATGCACATGTGGCGCAGCTGCTAGTGCTTAGCAGAGTTTGCCATGCCTCTGGATGAGGTTCCTCTCAGTGTCCACACCGGCTTCTCCCTGTATTATCTGCCTTTATGAACCACATTCCTCACTAGAAAGGCTTTACAGAGCGGGACAAAAGAGTTTGTTCTGCAAAGATTTGTCTGCGACTTTTCCGCCGCAATCGAATTAGCTCACGTGGCTCTGCATCCGCGTGACTGGAGAAACAGGTTTAGGTGTTTTTTTTTCCTGCAGCCAGCACATGTCAGGTTTTCTTGTTGCGTTTGTTGAACTCATAGCTGAACGAGGTGCCACTGGAGAGCTTTGTCAAGCACCTGTTTTGGATTACAGGTCCAAAATGGCTACCAGCAAATTTCTTGAGATAACTCAACGGTGAAATCTAATCTCACCACCGCCTCTTGAGCTCCTTTTCGGAGTTATTTATAGAATCCCTGTGACACAAGGTGAAGAGTCGAAATCTGTTTCTACTTCAAATGAAAAGCAGTCACCGACAAACATGTTCACATGCATAACCCAGTGAATCTTTTGTTCAAACAGGTTTCACACTTGCATGTTAACCTATGACAGTTTGCCAGCACAAACTAGGTCATGAATTTTGCATCAACAGCTGGAAAAGAGACAAGGAATCCTGCAGAGTTGAGTCTGCACACCTCCTCATGCATTCACCACAGATGTTAAAACTGTTTGAGTGTTGATCTCTATTCTGCATGTCAAGAGAGCCTTATTCCTCTCAACTAAAAAAAACCCCCCCAAAAAACCTTTTCCTCACAGTCAGACAGACTTCACGGCTGGCTGAGGCTTACTTTGACAATCCGTTGTGGTTCCCAAACACCAATGTGTGGTTGTTTGTTATAAATATTGTTCCTAATTTATGGTGTGGTGTCTAAAGTGGATTAAATCAAATTGCATTGTTGCAACTACAACTATTTCATCTGTAGTGCAATCATGTGGGATGGAGCCAATGTTTGCTGCCATCTCAAATGAGTTGTAATCATTCTTAAATTTAGGCCTATTTTAGTATTTTCTGTGCAGTTTTATATGTTTATATGCATGAATATATATATATATATATATATATTTCCCCCTCAGATGCTATTCAAAATCAGTGTTTCAACTAGTTTACGTTACTGTTTCCTGCTTAGCATAACGAGTTTGGGATCCAGAATCTCCAAGATTCTCCAAGATCTCCAAGAAGATCTCCAAATCCAACAATGGTGTAAGGCAACAACCCTCTGAGTTTGTCAAGATCTCCGCGTCTGTGGCGAATTCGATGTGTAGTTCTCAGTTAGTGCCATAATCAGTTTTGTGATTTTACACAAAGTTGACAAAGAGTGACAATGTTTTCTGTGAACAGCCGACACAGGGTGTCTTTAATAGTTTGGAAACTGATGCATTTTTATCAACAGCACCATCCTCGTTGAAGTTCTTTAAAACAGACTCTTGATAGTCAACTCATTTATGATGCATGTGTGTATAACAAACAAAACTCAAGGAGGTATGACCTCAGGGGGAGATCCAGAAGTTACAGTATGTTAACAAGGTTTTGTGAAATATAAAGCAACAGGTATCCACTTATACGTTGTACTTATACCAGTATACTGTTTTATTGCCCACCCGTAGTGTCTAGATATGTGTTTGTGTTGGCTCCTCACCAACTGTCTCACCCATTATCACTGCTCTGAGGATGCTGAACATACAACTCAGATGTCTCTCCTCTCAGTTGAGCTGTATATCTCCTATGGATAATAAATACATATTTTTTATAATAAACATTGCTATATATTCATACATAGTAACTGTACATACATACACACACACACAAACTGTTTGCATACCAAGAGACATAACGTGCCGAAACAAATAGACGAGGATTTGCTACAAAAGTACCAGCATAAGGTCCTGAATTTCATGGAAGACAAAAGTTCTCTTTACGCGTTCCACATAAATGACCGATCTCCTATGGACAGCAACTGGTAGTTTATTATATGGCCTGGTGGAATTGCAGGTGTAATGACACACATAGCTTTGGTTAACGATAACTGCAGTGATAATGTTTTTTCTCTCCCATGTAAGTGAGATTGCGCTAAGAAAGTTTTATTCCATAACTAGTTTATTGCTTCGGGAATTGACCAACCGTTGAGCGACATCCAGCTCATGGGAGAATATTAGTCTCCCTCTTCGGTAAAGAGTCGGTTGCTGCGAACAGCTTTATGCCAGAGGGTCACTTTATGAGGCTTCTCTGAGCTTTCTTTATGTGTGTGTCGTATGAATGTAAACTTTGGAATGAGTAGAATACTTCTTTTTCGTGAGCATTAAAGGACATTTATGACACGACGCGTATGAAAACATACATGCTTATAGGCTCCAGATTTGGAAGGATGTGTCTAAACAGCTGCAATTTAATCTGATGTATAGTTTATTTAGCTGTCCAGAATGTGGTCCTGTGTTTATTGGGCTCTCATGTAGGTCCACAACCTTATGCTGACAACCCCACCACTTTATCCTACCATCTACAGCACCTAGGTGCCTGGCTGCTCTCAGCTCCACCAGGGATGTGTGCTCGTCTCAGACGGACCCAACAGAGTGACAGGAATATTAAAGCCTCTCTGGTGAATCATAACATTAATTTTCATTTTAAGCTGGGAGAAATTGCATCCCTCCGATGTCTAATGCATTTTTGATATGGTGGCGGCGGAGAAGGTTATTCCTAAGAAGCAAAGTGGTCCTGAAATTTGCTTTTTAAAGTTAGTCATCCGTCCTGGCTTAGAGTGATAATCCTGATTGTTTGTAGTTCAATGTCACTCTTTCCAGACATTTCTGTTTGTCAGCACTTGGAGCGAGATGAATGATCTCATCCGAATGTAGAAATTTGTAAGCCATGCACCAATGTGCAATGTTTACACGATGTTCTGAGCAGGTGGAATCCAGCCTAAGCTCTTAGGAGAGGCCATCGTTTAGACCTGCCACCGCACTAAAAGACAGGCTATAACATGGAGTAATTGTCTCAGGTAATTGCCTCCGATGGTTAGCTGACTATAAGCTCTATTGTTACCTATCTCAAACTTGACCAAGATGAATAAACCGCCCAGGCAGGCCCAGACTAGTCTGACCACCTCTAATGACGTGAAACGTTACTGTGGCTTTTGCCTGTCACCATTTATGCCTTCAGCAGACATGACTGATGAATAGATGATGGAGAAAGTGCTGAGCCAGTTCCAACAAGTACTATGTCTCCCTCATAGTGTTTTTCTTCGTCCTCTGCTTATCTTTTTCATTGGTGTGTTTACTCGTGTTATCAGTCAGCTGGTGTTTTGAACTGTATGGTTAAGAGATTAATGCCCACAAGTTTGATCTGAGCAGTCGGAATGATTTATGTCACTTTGTAGACAATAAAAGACGCGTTTGTTTACTGTATTGCCTTGGCATCATGAGATATCATCTGAATTTCTGTGATGCACCAACAGTGTTGATAATAAAGTTGTATTCTTGCAGTTGGCAAAAGTGACTCCAGGGGTCCGTGTTGTGCTCTGCATCCGAGGTGGAGGAGGCCACAAGGGCAAACTCCCTACGGCGTCAGAGCTCCTCAAGAATGCAACGACAGATTAATGCATTTGTGTGGCAGTGATGGATGGGACTAAGGGCCGCACATCCAAACAAACACACAGATGTACCCACAGAGCATTGAGATGCAGAATGCTTGGCTTTCCCCTGCATCAGTACGTGCAAACTTAGCAGGGGTGTAAGTGTGCCTCGTATTTGTGTGTGTCTGCTGGGACAAAGCCAGACGTTGTTGTTTGTCTTACTACCCCAGATAGAGCTGTATTCACCAACAACATGTCATTTCAGAGTGAATTACACAGCTTTTATCATGCCAGTTCATGACATGGCACTCAGAGATCTGCTTTGATCTTTTCAAATAGAACAGATGAATTGATTTTTGTTCTGTCGATATGTTTTTCTTTCCTGTTGAGTCCTTTGATTGATGCTACAGGTGTGTTTTTGTGGTTTGGAATATGCATGTGTGGCTCATGCTTTGTGGCTGAGGGAATCGATTATGGCAAATTCAAAGATTTACATGCTCCAAAATGCCCAATAACTCATTGTTTGCGTGAAACCTCTGGCGATTCTGCATGACCTCGATCAGCAGGCTCTGTGTAACTGATATTGAACTGCATATGTCAATGATCTCTGATCGATCACATTGGGGAGTTTGGAGTTTGTCTCACATGACTGCCGCAGTACATCACAGTGGCTATTGCTATGTTAATAAGCGAGTCGCGGGCTCTTCGTATTAATCACTAGAGCTCACACAATGGAGTGAGTGACAGATTACCCTGCAGCACACAAAGGACGGCCACATTCACTTCCAGTTAAGATAACAAAGTTTGAGAATGTACTTTAAAGAGGTGTACTATGCAGGCATTCAAACTCCTATGGGCTAAATCCGCAAAGTCACCGTGAACCATGGCACATAGTTGAGATGGAGGAAATTTTGCTGCTGAAGGTTATCAAAGGACTTTTTTTCACTGCCTTCCATTTCGCCCTCTCTCTTATCTTTGGGGAGATAATTCGACATCTCCTTCCCCTGTGTAGTTATGCTTTGACCAGTGTTCCTGGGCAAGGCTGTGTGTGCTTGTTTTCTCGAGCCTTGGGCTATCTTATATGACCCTTACCCTTTTCCACCCACATGGTTCCTTGGCTTTTTCAGAGATTGCGTCTAATTTGGAAAGCATTCTTTGCATATCCGCAGCGGACGAACCGGTTTTCGGTCAGAATAACTGGTGTTGGAGTGAAGTCTGCACCTTGCTGGTCTAAAGACGGAAATTAAAGGCCTGTTTATGCTCAGTTTGAGAAATGGACACGGATCCGTACTCTTCAGTCATTTCATCGGCATTTCTGGGTGAAACCTTGTGGATAAGGATGAAACGTAGCAGGGCCAAAAAAGCATCGTGAGCAGTGTATTCAAATATAATACAAGCAAGATGCAATAAATGACGGAGAAGAAAAAAAGTGAGTTTAAAAGTGAAAAATTTCTTGGAGTTAATGGTCTCATCGCATACACCTTATCGCCCAGTATGTCATTACTTCACTTTTGCCATATTTAGTATACCGTGTACAGTACATTATTACAAAACCTCCTTTACCACCGCTGTTTTTGTCATTGTCAAAACCTCTGAAGTAATTTGTCACGATCGATGTTGGATGAAGGGAGATGGAAAAGTTATGGTAGGACTTCAGTGCATCTGGTTGATGCAATGACCCAACTCTAGTGCTTCTGTGATGTAATGACCGGACTCTAGTGCTTCTGTGATGTAATGACCGGACTCTAGTGCTTCTGTGATGTAATGACCGGACTCTAGTGCTTCTGTGATGTAATGACCGGACTCTAGCTCTTCTGTGATGCAATGACCGGACTCTAGCTCTTCTGTGATGCAATGACCCAACTCTAGTGCCTCTGGTCGATGTTATGACCCGACCATAGTGCTTCTGTGATGTAATGTGATGTAATCTTTTGACACTAGTACCTGTAATGTAACGACGTGGCCGTAGTGCTTCTATGATGTAATAAAGTGGTTGTATTGCCTCCTTAGCCAGTGGTAAACCAAGCTGATTCTTATATTTGAGCCATGTACAAACTGAATGTAGCCAAGAACTGAACTGTTGTTAGCTTTGGTGTTTCATCAGTGCCTCTATGCATCCCCTAACGATCATTTAGTTACTTTTAGCATAACCTCCATTCATTTTCCGTAGCTCTGCAGTATGAATACAGAGGCTTTAGAAGCTTGATCTGCTTTGAAGGTACCGTATGATAATTTCCTGAAGCCGAATGAACAGCTTGGCATATATATTCTGCTGCCGCACGGATGTTGAGGTGAGTGTATAACGGCTGCATCAGAAAGTCAATGGGGCTAAATCATCAGAATATCGGTCAATCTGAAAGTCAGATACTGTATCTCTGGATCAAGTTCAAATAAATGTTGTGCGTGCGTGTGTGAGTGCCAGTATCATCCTTTTGATCTCAGATTTAACCCCCAAAATGACCTTCCTTTGTCCATTAAGCTGCTTAATTAGCAGAGAAGCTGCTTGAGAGGTGATCAGCATCTGCAGTCTCCCAGCTGCTTGATCTCACACATGCATATTTTGTCTTTTTGTGATAGTTGTTAACCTGTTCCTCCTTTTACATCCACATGTAAAAATGCACATGCAGCCGATTTGTTCTGACAACCCCTTGAGGAAATAAAGCGTCAGATGATGTTTGAAGCAGATGTTTCTTTCGCTCCGCCAAGGAAGGAGGTTATGCTTTCACTCCTGTGTGCTCGTCTGTTAGTTTGTTTGGGATCAAGATCACGGAAAGACTACATGACAGATTTGCCCGAATCTTTTTTTTGCATATCCCAGACGTGATTAGATTTTGGTGACGTTACGTGTTTTGCAGAATCTGAAATAAAATGTTAAGCCGTGTGATGTAGCGACATCACAATCTGGCTATTGCTGCCTTTGCTCTTTTGATTCCTTTGATGTTACTGTTGGGGGTGGAGCTGTAGCCGTATTTGAAAGATAATCAGTTTGTTGGAGTTGTCGGTAGATGAGAAGTTGACAATAACTCTGACATGACATGAATGGAGAAATCTGGATGGATTTTTCCTAAACCTCAGGTACTGGTGTGCTTTGGTGGAAATTTGCGCTCTTGGATTGCTCTTAGCTATTTCTACTTTTCGTTGTTTTTTACAGTAGAGAACTAACCCTCTGGATGCGTCTTTTTGTACGTATGCTATGTCAGCAAAAACGGGCCCATGCCACCCCTGTTTTGTTAGCAGTGAACCTGCGTCCAGTGACATAACCCGGTTTGCTTAAAGTTATGTCGGACTACAGGGGGTTGCCAGCAAAAAGATTTCACCTCACGGGGCAGTAGGATGAGGAGGTGGAAAAGAGGAGTAGAGAAATGTGTTTGAGAGGGATGATGTTTGAATAATTTAAATGCCAGAGATGAGGAAGAGACACAATTTTATGTCTCTGCCACAGAGGGCATATAGGGTTACCCCTGAAGATCCATCCATACATAACTGGGAATACTCTCTCCTCATCACCTCTAAACCTACTGGCGAGAACTCTGTGAAATTTTACAGATTCTTTGCATTTTATTCACATTCACCTGTGAGATACGGTCTATTCCCATCAGCACAAACTGAGTTTTTCCCTTTTACAAACATTGTGTATTCTTTCAGATTTCTTTTAAATGTGGACATTTAGATGTAAGATTGCATCATCTGGGGATTAACTTGGGTAAATTTATAGAGCAACACTTTTTACACGCTAATAATTTCAGTTTGTAAAATAATTGGACTCTCCCACAGGATTAACCCCAATAGTTGAATTGTTTAAGAGGTGGGGTGGGTTTGAAGGTGAAAGCCAAACAAAAGACCTGACCTTTCATCCCTACTTAAAGCATCCTAGCTGGAGTGAATTCCATCAGTCTACGCCCCAAACTCCTCCAACCATCCTGCCTCTCATATTTAAAGCCATGATTCTGTGTGAGGCAGGTTACTAATCGCTGCTTAAATGAGCAATTAAGATCAATTTATTTCCTCCCAATGGACATTTTGTTCACAAATTGTCGCTGACTGCAGTCCCCAGTGAGCAGGATAATCAATGACATCTAACCATAAACAGCCTCCAGCGATGAGACTTGCTCCATCATGCTGTTTATGGGGGGGGGGGCAAGAAATATTAGCATGCTGAATGGAATCTCATTTCTCCGTTCAACCCTACCCCCCTCGACTTCTGTTCTCCACCACATTCATCAGCCTGTTTTCATGAGCTTCCCTTGACCAGTGTGACTTTTTCATCAGAGCCAGCTTATTACAAGCAATCTATCTGGGTTAAATATGACATAATTTATGTATTTTACGTTGAAAGAACCACTTACTTGGGTATTTAAGTCTTTGCGATGCATCTATCTACGATGCCTATGTTGCTGGAAATATAAATGTTGTGCAGCCAATAATCCATAGGAAGAAATTATACATTCATTAAAATTTCATCGACAGAAATTACTGAAATTGTTTTTATGCAGGCAACCTGAAAGGTTCCAAACTCAGGCACTAGACTTACTGTTATGACAATTCTCAAAAGTTAAAATCTCGAAAATCCGTTAGAGTTAAAGGAAATCCCAATAGACTTGACATGAATGATGCTAACATGCTAACATACCACACTCGCCATCATAGTTCTGCACATTAACATACAGTAAAATATGAAACATTGGCTAAATGAAAACAAGCAATCATCAGCTTGCATTCTGAGGGGGACATGAATCTCTGCACAAACTTTAGCAATCCTACCCATACGAGACATTTTGGAAAAACCCCTTGGTGGCACTAGAGAAAAGCGGTAAGATTAATCTCCTGAGGACCACAAATTTATGTATTTCTCAGCAATCCACCCAATAATTGTTGAGACTGCTGAGCCTAGTAGTGGAAATCCTCAAATGTTCCCCAAACTTGGTCAGAAAAAAGAAATTATCAATTGGAAAAAGTCGTCCACAAGATTTGAACCCAGGTTGTCTGATTGGAACTCGACCATTGTAACCACTCGACTAAATACTAAACTTCTTTACTTTTTTGTCAATGCAGGCGGCCCCTTTATTTTCCCATAGAGTTATGGCCGTTCCATAAGAGTTAACATGCATGAAAGTGATCGATGTCCTGCTGACAGCCATAAAGCCATCCCACCAGCAACCCTGACAACAATCACTGACTTACAGAATTGGAGATGTGGATAGTTTGGAGAGGACACTGTTAGCCCCGAGGTTGGACTCGCCTTTACCTCTTACTATTACCCATTAGCGGCATTGTTTTATTACCGAATACTGGCTTCGTAGTAGTGATTAGTAAATCTGAAAGCTGTGATGGACATGGTATTAATCACTGTACCTTTATTGAGCAGAGACCAATGTGGTGTTATCTAGACCTCTCTATCAGTTGGGATTCATGGCATTTGAGGATTTAAGCTTGTTTTGGCCTTAATTGATCTTAATTAGGGGTAATACCATTTGGTTGTGTGTTATTAGACCCAGCACCTGCTTTGTATGAATATTCATGAAAGCATTCCTCACTGCTTTCTTATTTTCCAGTGCATCACTTAACTCTGTTGTTGTCCATCCTCTTTAGTTGCCTCCATCTATAGCCGGACAAAAGGCTTTGAGAGGGGCTCAGACTCTGCCACGAGGGACTATTGTGTGGTTAACAATGTCGTTATGCCCTCAGCGGCGCTAATATTGTGTCCAGTAGCTGATGTCTCTATGTCAAGCAGTGGGTTGATGAAAGTCTATTCCACAGCTGCTCATACAGCGTGGCGTGGTCATGACATTGAATAACTATTCATACAAAGATGAATGTCTAGAGAAGAACACAAATGATTATGTTAGTCACATGGTCTCTCATGTTTTCCATTTAGTAGGATTGTTTTTAAATTTTTTATATAAAAGACCTTATTGTAATGGGGCAAAAGCGTCCCTCATGCTCAAGAGTTCAAAAACGGAGCAAACATAATCCTATCCTTAGTGACCTTACAAAAGTTATGGCCTTCTTGCAACAGTATTTTCACAAACGTATCAACAGGTACATTCATCAATATGCAAATATGATCAACAAAACTTATAACTCCAATAATAATAATAATAATAACTCAATTCCTGTGGAACAAACAGCCACGCGAGCAACTTAAGGAAGAGTCTGACATACTTGCTCCAGTTCTGATATTGTGTTCTGGTGTGGCTTTCCGAAAGGGTCCAGTTTGAATATGTGACCACAGCTATGTGAACCAAAAACAAATGGAGGCATGTCTATGTTTTTAGACTGACGGCGGTCTCAAATCCGTCTCCACTGGGATAAGCTGAGTCACAATACGTTTGAGTGCATTTCAGAATTTTGAATTTTGGGGAATGTTTTGGTTCAGTTTCCTGCATTTTAATTTGCCCCTCAGAATGAGCTACACATTTAGCTCCTCTGGCTCTGAGAGACGTACGAACAGCTAGACCATGTCGCTAACTCTGCTTCTCCTGTGGCCCTGCTCTTTTTCACACCCAAGCCTCTGCTTTCACTCACTAGACTGTTTTCTGATTCGCTGGCTCATGCTCACTTATGCATATACGCCGTCTCCCCAGTAGCTGACAGCCTCCCTGGCCTCCTCCTTGGGTCATTGTGGTATTTAGGGTCAGACAAGCGCTCCAGTCATTGCGCCCTCCCAAGTGACTCTCAGGGAGAGCTGCAGCCAATTTACACCAGCTTTTCTGGCCCTGTTGCCTCAAACAGCAATGGAAAACTGCCTTGGCGGTAACACTGCCTGCATCCTCTTTCTAGCCAACGGAAAAGCAGGATATAGGAAAAACAACACTGTGGAGTAGTGGAGCCTTTTTGCAGTGGCGACTCTAGATGGATGACAGCTATAAAACATCTTAACTTGTTTTTTTGAGAGAGCTCTTCTGTTGAGAACTTTTGCCTCCCAGCCCTCTTGCTTTTCCTCTTGGCTCTTGGTTACCCAGGGTTACCCCGGGAGGATTGTGATTCGCTGCCGCTTCGAAGCCAGGAGGGAGTTTCCACGTGTCCTCCAGTGCGTCTGGGTGTATGAGTCAGATGCAGTGTGTGTTGCTTTAAGGCTCAATGAGCCTTCACAGTGAGAAGAATCCAACTCTGAGATCAAACAACACCAGCTAGATCTCTCCTTTGCTAGCTGTTCAAACAGCTTTTATATTAAAGGCCAGGAAACGGAGGTAAGGGCTGTTTTGGGCTTTGTGTTTTATCTTACTCACCCTTTGTTTCTCTTATTTACTGGATTAAGAGAAGGCAGGATTAAAGAGGTTGCATTGTGTCCTCTATTGCCAGATCAACAGGTGTGGGTTATATTGTGTGAATGCATGTGGGAGTGTTGTTTGTTGTTTCTACTTGTATGTTTTTAGGTAGGAGATAGTGCTTTAGTTTTTATCTCTTGTATGTGGTCAGCCTTGATATAAAAGCCTTGTAAATAAAGATACAGTTAAGTGACCCTCCACAATCTCAGCCTTTATCAGACTTGCTGCTGTGTTTCAGGGTTGTTGGCATTCTATGCATGTTTCACGTCAACTTGTATATACTTTGTGTCCCACGCTGAAGTTGCTGGATGCTCACTGAATGGTAAGAAATAGATGTTTTTATTTTCCCGGCGTCACTCTGTAATGGTGGCGGCATATGTATTTAAATCTTTCAGAAGGCTGCTGTGACATTTTTTGGTCAGGAGCCAGGCTCAGAGCTTTGAAAAGTCCTAAAACACTTAACAAGCATGGTGATGGATGTTTGGTCGCTTTGGCTGAATCCACCACACTGTAATATGGGCTTTCGGCGGGTGATTCATAGATAGAAATTTCTCCTTATAAGCAAACACACACAGGATACTTTAACTCCTGCTGCTTTGACAAAACTCTGTAGGATTCGACCTGCTCTTTTGCTCCCCGTCCTCCTGTTGTTGTTTTTGCTCTGAGAGACCTTGTGAGTTGTTTTGCATATGTTTGAATTGAAGATGTGTTGAAAAGAGGGAAAATTCTCCTTTAAGAGGTCACAGGGCTGGTGGAAAGTGATGAGAGACAAGTCCCATGGGCTGTGATTTGACGGGAGGAAGACAGTGTGATTGTGTTAACAGGCACTAACAATAACGAGTGACTCCATGGTTCCTAATCCGCAGTGTAATAAATCAGAATGCAAGAAAGCTTGATTTATATTCAGCGAAATTATTTTGTCTGCTTTTGTATTGGCTTTCTTAATTTATGATTTTTCAAGTCAGAATCACATTTACGATTCCTGTGCCACATATTTAACCTTTATTTTCAGCATTATTGCTGTCTTTTTGAATGAAAAGTAACAATATTACTATTACTTTCTCAGGGGAATCGCCAGTTCTTCTCAGTGCCATGACAATAGTTCAGCTTTGTTCCTCAAGTTTAGGGTCAATGATGTTAGGGTCACAGTTGCATGTGTTCCCAAGACTGGCCAGAACTGCTGCAGGGAGGCACCCTTTCAACAAATCCCCGGTAGCCTTCATGTCGGAAAAAGACTGTTAGTTCCTTAACATGCTGCTTGAATTTACCTACTGTATTTATGCCATGTCGAGGTATGGCCCAATTCTTCCCCGTTTGACAGAGATCCAGACACAAGACGCACACATAGCCAGACTAAACACAGAGCTTACGTGGGAGTCATCCAGTGGCAGTCTGAGAAGAATGCCAGGTCATGGGGCGTGCGTTAGGGCGGCAAGGGTCCCTCAGCCCCTCAGTAGATCGCCGCTAGGAAACCCATTGAAGAGAACAGAAGAGTGAAGGGGAAGAGGGAGGGACAATTAGACAGGGCACAGTGTTCTTAGCTAAAAGGAAGACTTGTCTTGTTCTCTCTGAAAAGTCACACAGTACTCCAGTTCAAGTCGCAGCAAAAGGCAAACGTTTGTGTCTTTAGGTGTGTTTTTTGAACGGCCTTTAAGGCTTTTCACATCCACAGCCTTGCTCTGTGTGAATACACTGTGCAAGGAGTGTTTCTTGCAAAGTGGTCGTGTTCAAAGAAGGCAGCCTTGGTGACAAGTTCGACAAGTTGCATTATGCTGACTCCAAGTGTTGTCAGCAGCTGCCTTCTCCATCTGTGCTCCACGGAGCATTGTTTAGTAACTCTCCATTTGTTTCATGGGATCATTTTACTTTCACTTTATAGCTTCTGGCTGTAAGACTAACTGCAGAGTATCACTCTGTTTGCTTGGCTTACTTGGAACTGGGGACGCTCAAAGACTCCAGTAGTCTGACGATGTATGCACTGTAAGGATTTTAGACGTGGAATGTGAAAGTGAGGAATTCAGTGAGAAAATATTTCACTTTTGCAACGGATCTCGAGGTTCATTAAGGGTAGTTAAATGCCTTGGTTCGGACAAGCACATTGCATCGTGAGCCCAACTGGCTCAGCCTTACCTTGAGTCCCTGTGAACCATTGCTCAAATACAGCCAACATGACAAAACTGGAAATCAAGGTGTGTTTTAAAAAAACACACCTGATAGCTAAGCTCTTTTTCTCTCAGCATATGTGCTGCGTTCATTCAATGTCCTGTCCCCCCGATTCACTCTTACACGCATGAGGAATAAAAGTGTGTTTGGTTTAGCCTCAGATCAGCTTAGAGTGATGGTTCATGTTCATTACCATGCCTATGTGTCGTTTTCTACACTTCTTCTAAACAGTTTAAAGAAGGAGAGAAAAAATCCTTTGTTTGTAGCTTCTTTTCATGTGTGATTTTTAATTTATTTTTTTCACATTCTGGATCTTTGCCCCGTCCCTGAACTTTGAGATCTAGAGCCTCGTCGGCTTTACATTTAAAATATTTGAGCCTTTGGAATGTCCCTTGTAACCTAATGCATCACACTCTTATACAGTAGCCCATTTACTCAGTCAACACTATTTAATCTCACCACGAAGTCGAAGTGCATCCATGTAAGAGGAGATAAACTCTTAATGCTGCCGATCACATAATCCTGAAGGTGATGGCTTTTGGCAGGGGTTGTTTACACTGTAACCTTAGACATGCTATACGTGTGCTGCATGGCTTAGTGGCATAGGCGCGATGTGAAACCTGGGTTATGGGTTATATTATGCACACAAGTCAGTCAGAAGATGCCCGTTTCCCCTACAAAGAGCACTTCTCATGCAGCCGTTCGTGGTTTGGGTCCTGCCTCCGGACTAATTTGGCGGTGACTAATGAAAAAAACGGAACAAGCTAGAAGTCCAAAGTTTAAAAATAAACAGAAGGGCAAACTATAGCCGGCTTTCAAAATACTTTCCCAACCCCTTTCAAAGTTGACGTCATTTACTTGAAGGGAGTTGGAAAAATGCGACTAATGTTTGGTTTGGATGTGTGATTGAGTAGAGCTGGACTTCGGAGGGATTGGAGTGAATTTTTCAAATAGTCATACTTTAGTGCCAGGGTGGCACTACTGTACGCTGTAGTCTTGGACATGGCTAAAGCTTGGTTGATGTGAAAGAAATGGGCATTCTGTTGGAGTGAAGTTCACTGTACGTGTTCATGGTTTTATATTTCTTAATAGGAAATGTTTTTTGTCTCTGGGATGTTGGCTGAATGTTTTTTTTTTGCAAATCTGCATTTAAAT
This sequence comes from Lophius piscatorius, assembly GCA_009660295.1. Classification (NCBI taxonomy): domain Eukaryota; kingdom Metazoa; phylum Chordata; class Actinopteri; order Lophiiformes; family Lophiidae; genus Lophius; species Lophius piscatorius. The sequence continues at coordinate 334,726 of VRLP01000062.1, forward strand.
GTAGCACTCTTTTCTCCAGATCTATCTCAAACTCTCAGATGTAAGAAATCCCAGACATTGTTTCACTGTAGCACTGGCTTTGTTTATCACAGTGCGACACAAAGACTGTAGCCTATTAAATAATGTTCTCTGTCAACTGCGGCCATTAAGTATACTCTTTAAGTTCCACACCCAATATCAAACATGTGGCTTATTACTGTTGAAAAAGACTAAGCTCTAAGACCTTTTCTGTCTGTGTGTTTCAGATGAGCCAGATGGCAAGGAGGCTCAGTTTATTTTGAGAGATGAAGTGGAGGAAACTGTTCACATAGAACCCCAAGCCATCTCCAAACTATTATACAGGTGAGTCAAACAACTGTGGTTTTGGTTGAGTTTCAATATCAGATGCTTATGTAAATCACAGCTTTGAGTGGATGCTATTTCAAATATCTCACTGGATATTTTTTTATTTCAGCATATTCAAGTAGGTTGTCATGTAGGGTAATCTACTTGGTGTACTAATTTTAAATCTTAAAGAGTGTTCAGGGTATTTAGTCTTACATATTATGTAAGAATGTCACAGACAAGACAGGATACGGATCTGTGCCCTACTGTGCCAGCAGTTTGTGTGTTCTAGTCTTAAACATAGTCTTCTCTGTTTCCAGCTTGAGGTAAGTAATGTTGTGGACAGTCTGGAAGTGATTTTTTCATTGTCCTGAACTCTGTCACAAATAACAACCATGACAGCCCAAAAGCCTGTTCATCTGACTTTACTTTTCTATAGAAAGAATGAAAGAATGAGAATTTAGTAAAATGAGCGGGTTAGGCCACACGGGTCACTGACCAGATGTGACCTTGTATCTGTTCTCTTTGAAAGGCATGAGGAAGATATTAGACCTGCCGCTGTTTTATTCTGGAAATGTAACCTTCAAATGAAATGATGATGTTTGTAGGCTATAGTTTTATGGGAATTTAGTCATCATTGCTTATGAGTAATAACTCTGTTTTATGTTTCCCATGTGCTGGCATTATGTCATACCCTGTCTTAGATATTATATGTGTGAGCACAATGAATTTTCCTGGAAAACTATGCTTAATCTATTTTTTTATTATTATTATCTACGCAGCTATGGGAAATTCAGAGAGTCAGTACAGCATCCAGGGCCCCAAAGGCACCAGCTTGGCCTTCTCTGGGAAAACAAGACCATGCTCCTTGAAGCCCCGATATGCTAAAGACAACGCTCTGTCTCCCCGTACGTGGTGGAAAAGTGCCCCATTAGGCTCAGGGTACAAGGCCAGGTGTGCTGGTCGTGGCTGTCTGTCTCCTCCTAAAAGTCGCCCGCCTTACTCGACTAGGCACTATGACTACATTGCAAAAGGAACGAAGGGCAGCCCAAGTGATAATCGCTGGCATCGATCACCTGGATATGGTTTGCGAAGGCGACAGATTTCAGATGACTACGAAGATAATCCGTATGGGGCTGAACTGAATGGGCATGGTCTGAAAGCACACAGGGACCAGAACCAGGCTTTAGAGGAACAAAGCAGCCCACGGGTTGTTATAAAGAAAGATGGCAGTCTCAGGGTGGAGTTCACAAACACCTCAGTCAACCCCCTCCTCCTGGACGAGGCTACTGGCCCTGTGCAGCTACTTAAGTTCTCTCCAAACCTGGAGACGTCCTCCACTCCCAGCTTGCCAGGTTCAAGTGGTAGTAGGCAGGACAGCCACCGCGGTGGCCCACCGCCAGCTTCCATTTCCTCCACAGCCAGGACCAGTAAGGGAAGCTCACTGAGCTCTGATTGTTCATGGTATGACTCTCCCTGGGGGCCAAGCACGGAACACAGCGAGCAGGACCCACCCTGTTCTGATGACAGAACCATAGTCCATGAGCAGCCCAACCCTGTATCCGTCACAGACCTCTACAAGGATCCCACAATGGCTGTCACCTTTCCTACAGCAAGGGAACTGTCCTTCCAGTTACAAGGTCCTCCACCTTGCCAGAAACCACACCGGGCCTCTTTTGCCTCAGTCATGGATGTTCCATTGGAGGAAGAATGTCTTGAGGTCAACCAGTACTCATCATATACCCTGCCGTGTCGCAGGCCCAAAGCCTACACCATGAGCGAAGGTCTGGACCAGCATCCTGACCGGGAGCAGCAGCGGCAGCAGACGGAACCCGATTTTGGGTTCCATAAGAAAGACTCTATCAAAAACCGCATGAGGCGCCTCAGTGACTGGACTGGTAGCCTCAGCCGCAAGAAGAGGAAGTCTCAGGTGAGTTTAAGCTTGATGGATTTGAGATCACGTTGGTTTCTCTGGAGCTCAGCATTTATCAAGAAGTGTACTCCCTTATCCCTTGCGGGCTTCATACAGGGATTGCGTCTTCGTTGTACATAAATCATTGTAGTGTCTCTAGTCACCTTATAGCTTCAACATCTTAGATAATGTATCACCCTCCTTTTTCACTCTTCTGTAGTTGCCCCGTAATTAGCCTTAGACCGTCAGGTTTGGAGAACAAGAAATGCACAGGCAGTTTCCTGTCTGGTAAGATTTATTTTATTGTGCGCCACAGCGGTGGATCTGGCAGGGCCAGGAACCAACCGCCGTCCTCTGGTCCAACAATACCATCTGTCTGAGGACAGGGCACAGTGGTGTGGCACAGAAAGAAATAAGCGAGGCAGCCCAGCTCATGCTCTTGTTGTTTTGTTGTGGAGGGAACAAGGATGAGATGTACTGTACAGTCTAAGAATGTGGATGATCCTACAAAGAAGAGATGTTGGGGCGTGTTGTGCAAATGTCATGATGGTTTTGTCTCGGTGGGTACCTTTTTATTTATATTTCTCGGGTTGGGGGTGCAGCTATGTAATCATATTTTTTAGCTCTTTTATTTGGAGGTAGATGTTTGCAGTCTGTGAATGTGCTGATTTGAATGGTATTAAGGGTTTATGGCTTTGGTTGTTGTTGTTCGCTCAAGAATAATTTTTTTGCTGTTTTTGAAGGTTACTGTTATTGATGGTTGGTGGAAATGCATGGAAATTTGGAAACGGAGCAGGGTGATGTTGAGAAACGCTCACATATGAGGCTCAGACCAGGCAGATGATATATTTTCCCAGTAGTAAAATGATACGTGAAGCATACAGGAGTGGGTCAGAGGCAAGGTTGGAAATAGCCACAGATTGTCGGCAAGTTGCTTCTCCGTTTGGATTTGTACGGCAAAAAATACATTCTCAGTAGCTTTAATTTAACATAAAACACTTGTTGGAACTGTGCCTTAACTCGTGTCCCTTTGTCTTTGAGGATTGAAAGCAATTGTTTCTGCATTAATGCATTCAGCGTCGCCTTGTAAAAGTTTAAGAATGATGTTTGGGCTCAGCCAAGAGAATAGCTCAAAGCTTTAGAGAGGCTCTGTTAGAGTGAAACTAAATCCTAGCTGGAGATTGAACCCCACCCCTCTTTGAATGTTAATGAATGACCTATGCTTATTCTTCATGTGTGTTGTGCAGTTTATTTTGAGCTCACCTTGCTGTCTTTAGAGAGTAACTCTGCTAGTAAGGATTTGTTTTCAGGGAGCTGGGTTTCACAACAAACCAAAGAACAAATGAAAACATTATTGTATTCAGTAAGCCCTGTTTTTGAGCTGGAGTATGAATTTGTGAGCTCCTCCGTGTGCTTAAACAGCAGACAGTGCTAAGCGAAATTTACAAGATACTCTTTTCTTGACCCTATCTTCTGAACCTGTTACACAACGTTATACAGCTTTGACTTACCATCAATAATGTAACCCTCTAAATCTTCTTCTTGCCATAGTGCCCTGCTACTCTATCATGTGTTGGCACTTCACCGTGTTCGGAGAAATAATAACACCCACTGGTTTACTTTACTCATTGTCGGCGGAAATTAAGCTGATAAAAGGCTTTTTCTCCAGCAGAAACTTTTAATGAGGAGCGTTTTTTCCAAGATAAAATCAATTGCCTTCATCAGTTGCTTGTAATAAATCCTCACAAATTGGGCTCTTTTGTAGGAGATAATTGCAAATTAGACAAACTATAAAATAATTTGATTGGGGACAATTCCGGCACCTGTTTACGGTTCATGTTAAATTCACTGAGGTGTATCGAGGCAGTAATGGGGCTGGTCAAAATGCCTCCTTTCAGTAGGTCAGCAAAAATCAGTTCCACTTCAATTGGACTCCCAGTAGTGGGTTTAAAGGTCACACCGCATCACTGACGCAAGAAGCCAAGAGACTGCATTTAATCAGAAGCATCTGAGGGAGGGTGGATACATTTGGTCTGTACTCACTAAAAGAAGCAAGGGAGAGGTGAAAAAAACCCCACCCTGTGCTCAGTGCACATTTTACAACAGCTAAATCAAACAAGTATTTGGTGTTTGCATGGTGAACTTTAGACGTAATGGTTAAAGAGAGGCTGCCCTCGACGGCACACTGTGGGTTCAGAGGGGTTCAGTTCTTCCTCATAGTTGATTATGAGCTGCTGGAAAATACCCATCAGGATTTCCATATAGGCAACATCTCTCTTATGTTATCTTATGACAGAACTGATTGAGACAGAGACAAACAAAAATGGAGGATGAGCTCCTTCTTGACGTCAGATACTGTGTCTAACATGTTGAGAGCCCTCCTCTCTGTTGCTAGGGGCAGAGTCGATGCTGCAATCTAGTCAAGTGTAGGTATGCTCTCATTAGGCTTGAAAGAGTGCAATTCCATCAAGTGTTCATTTGGGGAATTTGGAAACCACAGCAGACCTCAAATGACGTGAAATTGTCTGAGCCTGAAGGGTTCCAACCTCCCAGGTGCCGTCACAGGAAATTTGTCCCACTTTCTGAGCCCAGCAAAAGATTTAGAAACTGAAATGCAGACTTTGAAGTAGATTTGATTGGTTTGGCTATATTTCTCAAACTCCTCTCTCAGTTTTGCATTGCCTAGGGCTGATTGGAAGGAGCACAGTAAGCCTCCCTGTAGATACAAAGGTATATGCACATGCAGGTTTAACATGTGTTTTTGCCCAAGCGTGGGCAAGAACAGAATCATGTTCATTTTTCCTTTTCAAAATCGGTCCAAAGCTGGTCACATTTATTTATATAAAGGTGTATTAAGTGCAGTTGTTTGGGTATTGCTTTGCTGTCATGAAAATCGAAATTGCCTCTGCATACTGTGTTTATCAGGGACTGAACTTCCTCTGTTTATCAGGGAATTAACTTTTCCTCTTTTCATGTCCCTTAGGACACGAGATACAAGGACCTGGGTGATGCCTTCGACAGTGGGGTCGATGGCTTGACTGCAGACACCAGCTCCCCCTCCCAAGTCTCTAGCATCCTCTGGTTCCCAGGAGCCTCCAGGGCCCAGTCGTCAGGAGCCATTCACCAAACGACAGGTGATGCCATCCGCCAGAATATCTATGAGAACTTCATGAGGGAGCTGGAGACCGGTACGGGACAGGGAGCGGGTGAAACCGGTGAGAGGAGAGACCCGTCCACGGGTACTGAGGAGGAGGAGAGCAGCATTGAGTCTGCTGATGGCTCCCTGGAACAGCTGGATCTGCTGTTTGAAAAGGAGCAGGGCGTAGTCAGACGGGCCGGCTGGCTTTCTTTTAAACCCCTCGTCACCCTTCACAAGGACAGGAAGCTCGAGCTGGTGAACCGCCGAAAGTGGAAGCAATACTGGGTGACCCTAAAAGGTAAGCCTTAATCTTGGAGAGGGAAACACTTAGGCACCTAGCAATTTAGTGGAACAACATGCTGGACTGTGGTTTAGATAATTCCGACAATCTCCTTGACCATTGAATTACACCTTAAAGCTTGACCATAGTATTACACCACCTTGTCCACAATATAACACCTAGCCTCTTATGCTTCCCCCCGAAATATAGCCCACAGGCCATTTTGCCTTTACCTTTGGCCAAATTAATATTATTCAGGCCCTTACATAATGTATAAATGTCAACACATTCCTTTAAGTATTTACTCAAGGGCACCTCTATGAAGATTCAAAAAAAAGAAAAGAAAAAAGGCATAAGAAGGGTATAAGTTAAAATTTTTACAATTCCAAGCAACCTTTTGGGAGTATGCAAAATTTCCCCCGCCTCTATTTCTCAGGTGTGCAGAACTTTGATGTTTTTGTAAGGACACTTTGTCTTTAAAACATTTCATTGCAACCCCCATACTCTTAAAGTTTTGAGAAACCTGACTTGATAGTATAAAGTTGCTTGATTTCTTCACCACTTACTCATGCATGACTTTCTACTTCTACTCTGACTGGGTCTCTGTTTCTACATTCCAGGCTGTACATTGCTGTTCTATGAGACGTACGGTAAAGGCTCTCCAGAGCAGGAGCTGTCACCCAGCTATGCTCTCCTGGCGGAGGACAGTATCGTTCAGGCCGTTCCAGAGCACCCCAAAAAAGAGAATGTTTTCTGCCTCAGCAACTCGTATGGAGACGTTTACCTCTTCCAGGTGACGCAGAATTTTTAATTCTGGAGCATCACATCATTATCTCAATATGCCATTCATTAGTTAGTAGCATAGCATTCTTCATTGGTGATTATTTAACATAATGTGGTTTTGCCAGATGAATTGCCTCCATTGTCAGCATTCAAAATCAACCAACAGCTTTTGTGACTTTCTTAGCCTTTTGAACATATGGCCACATAATATTCCTAGCTTTCCTGCAAAATACTTCCCCATAAAATAAAAAGAAAAGGCTGTGGTTTTGGCAGAGGCTGATTTTAATATGTATATTCATCAATCTCATACTGTAACACGTATCACTGCAGGGCAGTTTCAGAACATTGCTGTTGTTGAATCATACATATAAAATGACCTTCTATGATTTTGGCAGGTAAGGAACTATAAAGAAGTTTCCAGCTAAGGTCTCTGAGAGCACATCCATTTTGTCCGTTGTGCACACTGACCTACTTATCACACCAAATTAAGACCTAGCCTCAGCTCTGCCTGTGCCGTCTCCTCCTCGCTTACGATTACAAGCTTTGCAGATTGCAGAATGTCGTGGTTTCCAGACCTACATCTAATGAAACAGTGCTGTGTTGAGTGGGGACATGGCCCTAGAGGCAAGCTGAGATAAATCAGCTCTGGAACATGAAAACTGTGTGGGTCTCATCCTTGTGTTTTCAATGACATGGCCTGTTGAACATGAGTCACTTGAGAAATCGCTTGCATCCCATTTAGATTGCAAACAGCATGCTGTTTGAAAGTGAGCTGCTTTACAGACACCGGACAGAGAAGCTCACAAATGACTTTATTTTGCCCGACTGATCTGTATAAACGCAATGAGGTTGTAGTGGGCGGGGCCTGTGTAGTTCTGCCTCTGAGTTGAGTTCAAAGAAGAAGAAAATCGACAAAGATTAGTGGTTCACCAATTGCAATTTTCTTGGACGATCACCGATTTTAATAATGTCTGACAGTCTAACAGAGATTTTGACTGAATCCGATTTATTTTCTTTAAAGTATAAAAATCATAACGAGTAATATATTTTAAGTTTGTTGTATTGAACGTATTCGGGGTTGTTCCGCCCCAGCTTATTTTTTCGGGGGAAGATAAATTATGAGTTTTTTACCATATTAATCCATAGTGTAGAAATTGCTGACGCACCCAGATGTCACATTAGAGGCAGATGCTGCTGTGTGTCACATCTTGCCGCTTTCTTGTTGAATCTGAAAAAGGCACTCCCGCGTGATCCCCTACTTTAACCCAGCATATTTTGGCTTAAGAATGTTTATGCAGCATATCAAAGTGAAGTGACAATTGTCCGGTCATTGTGATATCCCGTAGGATAGATTGACAAAATTATAGTGCAGTGGAAATCCCAGCAGATTTATCATCCGACACACCTCTGAATCCAGTTTGTAATCAGACATTCGGCCCTTGCCAATTAATTGAATTTGAAATCCTCATTCCCTTTTTCCCTTTCAGGCCAGCAACCAAACCGACATGGAGAACTGGGTGACAGCCATCCATTCTGCCAGTGCTTCGCTGCTGGCCAAGCGCCAGGGGAAGGAGGATACAGTACGCCTGCTGCGGAGCCAGGTCCGTGGACTACTGCAGAAGATAGACATGGATGGGAAGATGAAGAAGATGGCAGAGCTTCAGCTGACAGTGGTCACTGACCCCAAGAACCGCAAGGCCATTGAGAACCAGGTGAGGCGATGGTGATACTTAGGATTTATACCATTACTCTGATGATTAAAGGCCTCTATCTAATTTGATAGAGAACTTTGCATTGGATTCCCCCTGGACAAATTTTCGCAAAACATCTGGGGGATTACGGTGCAGCCTTGATATACAGTGTGATGTAATATATGTTCTTTGCACGCTAAATTAGAATCTTAACTCCTCCAGCTCCTGATATTCCATGTGATAGGTGTAGCAGCCGCATGTGCCCCACTTAGTATTCCTGTTATTGTGATTGTGGTGAAAAGAGCGTGCTGTTTTTTTGTCTGCGGGTGGGGGAAGTGTCCTAAATGCATCAGTCCTCAAACGCATCACGAGGGGCCCAGGGGAGAAGCTTGATCCCAGAGCATGAGATTGGGATTCCAGATGTTTTCCTGTAATGGGCTCTCAACATGCATTATCCTCATTTGCCCAGGGGAGAATACAAGGCACCAAGCACTGAGTTAGCCCACATAAAGCAGAATACTGATGTCTCCATAAAGCATATAACCTATACCTAAACACTTAAATAGGAAGCTAGTGTTTCTTGTAAAATGTGGGTGAATCCAGCTGCTTTTTTTTTTTTTTTACCCGCTGTAGACACCCGCAGGTGGCTTAAGTGACTTGAAGTGCTTCTTGTAGCAAATGTATACTTCCCTCATGCCGCTCAAGTCCTTGTGCATTGACTTCTGATGCAGTAAAAAGTGTTAGAGACACTAGCTGCTGGGTGAAACATAGGTTTGTTATTAAGAAGAACCATCAAGGCAGACGTTGGACAGCTCAGCAGTGTAATGACAAATGGAGTCGCACCATCTGACTGTGAGACTGACTGCCTGCTTGTGTCTGGTTCCAATTAGCCAGCGTGCCACCTCAGAGTAGACAAAGAAACAGACGTGGTTGGAGTCAATGATAGGGTCAGAGGGGTACAGGACAGGACTCTGATACAGGCGCCCAAAGGCTGATGATAGATTTAAGGTTTCGCCGGGGTTGTCTAGCACCATCAGGGCACTACTTTGATGTAAGCCCCCACCCACCCCATGTCTGCTGAAATCAGTGCCAGGAGACATCTTTGAAGACTGCTTCTGCAACCTTTCACACACAGAAGCTCAAACACACAAACACACACACTGCGATCAAGTTGCAACGACTTATTATGCATTACGACTTTTACAGAGAGCCTGGAGGAGATGTTAAACATGGGAAATAAGGAAGAATCTGTTCAAAGAGAGGCTTACATCTGCCAAGTGTAATGCCTCTAAAACGGATGTAAATAAGTTGCCCACACATGCCAGATGGGCCAAAACATGTCTTGCTTTTGACTGATACTGGTTGATTTTCTCTGTGCACTTACTCAAGCCCTACTCAAACTGCTTATTGGCCTGTATTGAAGGAATACTGCTGATCAGTGTAGCACCCAAGGATGAATCATTACATCAAATTTAATGCACAGCACTATTTTTAAGCATCCTGAAATAAGGATGAGTAATAAATCCGGATGACATCTACATCAGGTGCTTGTCTTTTATAGATTTTGAGGAACCTGACTGACTTAGTCATACCTTCCTTCCTATCTAAAGTCATCATCATATTACTTTCTGGAATTAAGTACACCCCATGACTAGCTTGATAAAAAAAGTTGTGGTGTTTATTATTAGCAACAAATTAAAGTAAGAGACCATTGAGTACAGGATCAGCAAGAGACAGATGTGAGAGAAAGTTTTCTTGTCTTGATGGAGAAAAATTGACACAAAGGTCTTCCATGCATCCTTGTTAAAAATAGTTGGCAGTGTGCCAGGCTAACCATGCTAAACACCGATCAGTTTGTGTACTCTGTATACGTTAGGCAGCAAGTAAACATTTTGTCTTCGTCATTGATATGTTGGAACCCAGCCACATAGGATACACAAGCCAGTGTACTTCTAGAGCCGGTCCCAAGGCTAAATGGAGAGGGTTATGTCAGGAAGGGTATCTAACGTAAAACCTCTGCCAAATCAATAAGTGGAATGAGATGATCCGCTGTGGCGAACCCTAAAGGGAAGGACCGAACGAAGAAGAAGAAGAGTTGATAAATTGTGATGAGATGTTTGAGTCACAGCGTATCCGAAATTACAGGGTGTTCCCCATTTTCAATGGTTAGTGGCGTACATTCCAAAGTGGTCTAAGGATGGTCAACTGTTGAACTGGCGACAGCATTATGGGTGCTCAAGGTTTCATTAAAGCACAGATTGATGGAGGCTAGTCTGTGTTGTCCGATCCCTTGAAAGGGCCACTGCCGCACAAATTGGTGAAGAACTTGGTGCTAATTCTGATAAAAAGGTGTCAGAACACATTCTGTATCGCAGAGTCTTTCGCAGTGAAAGAGAAGGCAGGATATTAAGCTGGCGGTTATAGTATTATGACAGATCTGTGTACGTGAATATCATTATGGATATATGAAAACCCATGTTTAGTTGTAACAATTTATTATGACATGTTTTACCTCGCCACTTTTCCCTTTATAACATGGTTGTAGATGCCAATCATCTCTCTTCAATTCATAGCAATTGCTGGTAATAAGCTATAATTAGAGAATCATAAAACAAAACTGCAGGGAAATGAACTGCTGAGAGCAAACAGGTTCACAGATTTCTGTTGTACGGCAATAACTCTCCTGGTTTGAAAATTTTTCGCTGAAATTAGCAAATATTTTATACGATTCATTTGTTTCTTTTCATTTGCAAGAAGAAGAAAAAAGTATTTTCAATGTCGCACAGCCTTTCTTAAAGTGTTGGCGTGAAAAACCTGGACAATTGTTCTATCAAATTGCAGAACTCTCAAGAACCTATTTTGACTTTATGGTAATAAATATACAAAAAGATATAACCATAGCGATTTCCCGTAGCTAAACTTTTAATTATTGAAATAACCGGCATGCCAAATACGAGGACATTTTATTATAGCCAAAGCAGGCAGATATCTAGCGGTTGTTGTCATGGTTCAGGTGTGGAATGGGAATAAAGACAGAATGTCATTGACTGAAGGCTTGTTAACCAAGGCCACCTGCTTATTCACAGGCATTTTCATGGGTTCAGCTCATGGCGTGCCGCTTTATGGTCCCACGGCGATCTCTCCACAAGGTCTTTCTTTAAGACGTCTGAAAAGTCAGAGGTTCACAACATGCCAACCTCCAGTTCCTCCTCTGTTTGCTCCGAATTATAAGGAATTCCATCATCAGTGTGAATGAGACCTAATTGGACATCGCCATAGGGTGTGTTATTGTAAATGAACTCACCGAGCAGACGAGAGCTATTAAAGTCAGTTGTTACAGAGGGTTGTTTAATGTGAGTGTACTCATTAAAAGCAGTCTCCTGCCAACAAAATAAGCACTTTCTCATAGTTAACATAGTGCAAACAGGGATAGACGGAACGGTAAGGTCTGTCTGCCAGGGGTTGGAGGTTTTAACGGGTGGTCTTTGCAACATCACCACACTCTCTATACTTACATAAAAATTGGGTATTAGGATTTACTGCGCTCACACTAAGTCCTCTGCAAGATATGCAGTGCCTCCTCGCTATCACACCCCACCAATCAGTGCCCTCACCCTCTACCACCATCTGCCAGCAATTTCAAGTTGATGGAAAGCACTCAGCTGACCCCGAATCTCCCTCTTTCACTCTTGCGTCTTTCAATTTACTGCCTCTCCTGCATCTCCCTTCTCCAAGCCCACTCTCTTTGCTCTCCTTGAAACTTTTTTTCTTCACAGCCACAAAAAATTGTCACAAAATTCACTTTCAGAACCCTGTACCAAACTTACATCTTAACCACAGCCTCCCTCTTGCCTTCAGATCCAGCAGTGGGAGCAGAACCTGGAGAGGTTTAACATGGATCTGTTTAGGATGCGCTGCTACCTGGCCAGTCTACAGGGTGGAGAGCTGCCCAATCCAAAGAGCCTGCTGGCAATCGCCAGTCGCCCCACCAAGACCACCCTGGGACGCCTTGGAATCTTCTCAGTCTCCTCCTTCCATGCACTGGTGAGGACAATGACTAATGAATAATGAATCCATGCAGAATGTAGTCATAAAACCAACTGTTGATGGTTTTGAAGAGCCAGAGTCACTATTATCTTTTTTGAGCTACGTGATTGCAGTCCTGATAAGGTGCGTCTCCTCAGATCTGTTCCAGAGATGAGGCCACACTCAGACGGCGGTCATTGTCCCTGACATACAGACAGCGCAAGAGAGGCCTATTCTCCTCGCTGAAAGGCCTCGACAACCTCACGAAGAGAGGCCGCGATAAGAGGCCCTCAGCCTCTCAGGTACTGCTTCACACGGTCACAGGAAGAAAGATCTGGGTCTTATTAATAACTGCAATACTGCTGCTTATAATATAGAGAACGTTTTCTCTAATGAGAAATTTAAGAATTTATATCTAGTATCCTACAGGTAAAATCTTAAAGGATTGATAATCTCCTTCTTAATTAACGTAATAAAGGATTATTCTATAATTCTCACAGCTCTAAAGGAAAGCAAAGCAGTCCTTACTCTGTATTTAAGTGCGTCATCTCCACGGAATCCCAGTGTAATGAAAGTCTGCAGGTGGTCTGGATTATCAGATTCTTACTGACACCTCACCCACCTTTTCTGTTCATAATCATGCTCGTACACCCTGTAGAGATAATATACTGCAGACGCAGGTTTCTGTCTCCGGGGAGGTGCTGCTAGTAAAATCCGGGTCTTGATGTGAACAACCTCAGTGGGCCATTTTCCCTGTTTGTTAATGAACAAAATGGTACCACGTTACAATTTGACTACCTTTATAAAAGATTTATACATGGCTTATAATTAGGTTAGGAATTAGGTTTTAAACACTTCATGATTATTATTTATCAATGTGGGTCACTATTTGTCAATATCAAGGTAGCAATACAGATAAGTGTCCTCACTATTTGGCAAGCATCAGGTCTGTGATGCTTCAGAGAGCGGTCATTGCTTGTGTTGAATGAAAGAGAGCAGCACAGTCATGCAGCCTTCTCATCATAGCTCCCTCTTAAAGAGATTCTGTTAATTGGAAGCACATAAGCTAGCATCCACTCTTTGTTCTGGTAGATTTGAGTGCACATGTATTCCTCATCCAGGTGCAGCGGGCGAAGCTTAAATCCTCTATGGATAGTAATTATGCTCATGCAGGCTGGTTATTTGTTGATACTGAAATCCACCACTCTGGACCCTGAAGGTGAAGGGAGAATACTCTTGGTGTTCTATTTTCAGAGTTGCTACAGGAAACAGTAACTGCATTTTTTTTTTTTTTTGCAGGCTCCTGCTCATTAGTTGAGGGTATAGGATGGGGGATGAGTGTGGTTTTGTGTTACAGAAATCTTCCTCCATGCTTAACTAATGGTGTGAGATCAATACGGAGTCTTTTGTAGTGGGTCCAGCACAGCTACGACGGAGTGAGTGAGCCCTTACTCCTAACTGCTGACAAAATGTTTTTTGTCCCGTTTCTTATCTAGCTCACCCAATGTGCCACCGTCACTTAGATATTTGTGTCTGCCTGTCACTAGGTGTGTTTTCGCGCTATTATTTTTTGGGGGACTCCAGCCGGCCGATCTAATGAGGCCCAGTTACATTTCGCAGAGCAGAAGGTCGAGGTGGCGCAGCAGCATGCACATGAATTATTGAAAGCCATATGCGGTGGATGGCATTCTCCACTCTTTCCTCAGCCCCGCAGAAAACAGCAGATGGGTGGTGTAAAGACGCTAAATATTATAAAGCCTCTTTATATATTTTTTATTTATTTTTTTTGTCCCCTTTCTTTCCAAGCTTGTTTGGGTAATTTTGGGGTGTTTTATTTCTTCACACAAAGACTACTAAAGAAAATAATGCCCCTTAGGTGCTTCAAGGGTTTTTCCACAGTGCTTGGCTTTGCTGGACAGCTGCTGGTTTTGTTTTCCCTTTTTGCAATAATTGAAGGTTATTATAGTGTAATATTGCATTGACACAAATGTGAAGTTTGTCACAAGGTGCAGTTCCATACGAAATCAATGCAAAGCCACAAGTAGGTGTGTATTTCTGCAGCGTTACATCCATTTTGTGTTCAGTTGCATTCATGTAAGTCGAAAATGTTCAACTCGGCTGAGAAAGTCGCAGTTATGATGCAAAAGCATATCAGTTTTGATATGAACTTTGATGAATGAAGCAATATCGAGTTTAGCAACATAGTAATTGATGTCATGTTCTGTGTGAATGTGCATTATCTTCATGCATTATCGTTTTTTTTGTTCTTTTTGATTTTTTTTTGTCTTCGTCTTTCGTCTCATGTGATTCTAATAAATGGATTTGGTCAGCGAGGTCGTCTGAAGTGCCAAACTCTGCACTTAATCTGCTATTACCGTCTCAGGTTCTCAGATGGCACTTACTCCGATATCTTCTTATCATGCCCCACTCCCTCTTGCTCTCAATTCATCCCCCTTTTGCCAACTCTACCTCCACGCCGCCTACTTAATCTCTTAAACCTAGAGTTTCTTCTATCTCCTGTTTCTCTCACCGTTTGTCTTTCCCTTTTCCCTCCAGCCATAACCTGTCTGGGTTTCTCAGAGTATAAACATCAGAACGTTAGCCCGGGGTCCTTCTCCAACAGTCTCCATACTGACTCTTCTATATTCAGTCAGCCTAAATATCATTTACCACTGCAGCGACATGCTTGGCAACCGACCCCCGTCCATCTCCTTCCCTCTTGTTTTCTCATCTCTCATTCTTCCTAGGGGAGCGACACATACAGTCAGGAGCTGGCTGGCGGTCGGCCGTGGGAAGTAGGCCAGAAAGGTCTGAGGATTTGTGGGAGAGTTGGTAAAGCTTTCTAAAATTAGTCAGTTTACGGCGAGGCGTCATCGTTTACAGCTATGTTATAAATGTGCCCGTGTTTGGGAGGCAGAGTTACTCGTCCTTATCCGAGGTCAAACGATGCTCCTTACCACCTCAACAGCAGCCAGAGAGTTTTTCTGACTGTCAAGGAAAATGTTTGGGATTGTTTTGAAGAAAAGTAACCCTGATTGTCAGAAAGAAGTGATAAATGTCTGGTGCATACTGTCACATCACACTCCCAGTCGAATATAAGCACCCCTGAGCCTCTGTCAGGCCCAATTTCCAGATCAGAATGCCCCATTTCTGTCACCTGCTATGCCACCTATCGTGTTTCTCTTACCCTCTGGCAGATCAGCTCAAACAAAACCCGAAAAATGCAGCCTATTTGAGGGAAGGACTGGCGTTCCAAGGATGGCTCTGATTGCTCTGTGTCCTTGCTGTATTATAGAGTTGTTAAAGCTCTCTGAAGCAGAAGAGTCACCTCTAACACTGAGCTTAACCAGCCGCAACAATCCTCGCTCAAGACGACAAGAGGACCTAGAGAGGAAAGGTTGAAGAAGATGGAACGGATCAAGAACTGAGAGATTTTAACTCATAGGGGCGGAAGGGGGGAGGGTGCCCTTTTCATCTGTAAACGGTCTAAAGCCCTATTTCATCTCTCCGCTACAAAGAAACCGTACACACATTCACCGAGGGCAAAACCACCACTGCCCCTCCAAAGCCTACAGCTGATCGAGCAATATGGCATCAATGCACTCGCAACATTTAGTTTTTAATTAACTACGTAATAGCTGTGTGTGTGTGTCTAATTCTGTTTGGTCAAAGCGTCTGGGTATTTAATTGCTCATGAGTCAGTCTGTTTGGTGCCCCCCTGTCTGCGCTTCTAAGGGTTCTTTCTTCTTCATTTCAGATCTTCGATGGCGATGCTGGAGGTAAATCGGATGCCCTACCTCCTCGGAGCACTGAGGTGAGTCACATCTTTCAGTAAATTCTGAGGGATTGGGGATCTTTGATATTTCCTTTAAACAAATTCCACTAGTATCTGTCACATCCACTTACCAGTACTATTTTTATTTTATTTTTTATGTATAAAAATCAATTTCAGCATGAAGTAGCTGCCTGCAGAGATGGTCCCTCTGCTACTTTGACCCCTGCTGTCTTTCATGGCTTTGACAGTAGGCTGAGCAAAGATATTTTCATGTAATGCTTGGGTGTGTGTGTGTGTGTGTGTGTGTGTGTGTGTGTATGTGTGTGTGTGTGTGTGTGTGTGTGTTAGGGGATCAGAAAGTGTGCACATCCATCTCTGCATATCACTTGTTCAGGATCAAAGCAACTTTAATGTTGATTTGCAGGTGTCTGAAAGATAAACAGGCTGCACATCCAACAAGATCTGAAGTTCTTGCAGAGCTAGAACCACGTCAAACTCAGGCAGCATGACTGTGAATTAATGCATGGTGTTGTTGACCAGAAGCGCTGGTTAAAATTATGACTGTGTGGGTTTATGGTACCGTAGGTGATGAGTGAGTGAGTGTGAATTTTGTTCATCTGAGCAGCCAGACGTTGGAGCCGCAGCATCAACTGGTGACATGTTCAAAAGAAGGAAGTGTGAAATATTGCCGCAACTCCAAACCTTTTTCGCCAGCAGCTGGACAATAGAGGCCTCCTTGTGGGTCATTGGACTCAATAGCATGGTTCCGCCATTTTACAATTTTGTTATTCACATCATTGGCAATAAAGTTCTTCTGACTTGGTAATTGCTCAGATTTCTGAAAGCAGAAACTTTCCTACAGTTAATCCAACATATTTCAACAAGTCCCAGCAGTTGACTTAAAAGAATTTTGATTTTGCCGATGAGAATCAAGGAGATTTTCTAGAAGATAGCATCCATGTTGATTGGTCCTTGCAAGTAAGAAGTAGATACTTTTTTGGAAATATTCTCATCTATCTTTGCTAGGATTTAAAAAAAGATTAATCACATATCAGGCTGATAATATAGAAGAGAAGAAGCAACTTTGTCACATTTAGTTGTGATTTTTTGCGCTGGTTATTGGACGACCACACACAAACCTCTTACTTTGTGGAATTTGTCAACAAATATTAATCCGCCAAGATAATATCTGTTTTGACAATGCTTTACATTAAACCAGTCGACATGAGCCTAATGACATTAAATGTAAGTGTCCTGGAGCTGGGAGGGTGTTATGTCCCTTGTGTGAACATGGATGCAATAAATATGAATTTCTTTACACTACTGCTGTTTGTCCCTTGAAGGAAAATCTCACCAAAGCCCTCCTAGATGAAAAGTTGAAGCTTGGCCCTGACAGAGCATAATGGACACTTTGAGTAGGATGACTGTTGTGAACATCCCTGTTCCACAGGATGGAGTGATTCATATTATGAGTCTGTGGTGAATGTGGCGAGTGTTAAAACCGGCCCCATTAAGAGCCTTGAGATCGTCTGAGAACAGGAAATGGTTTGTGGAAAACAATAATGGCCTTCACTGGGTTGGCACTTTAATCTTTCTCCACATGTGGCTAGATGGGGATGCGTGGATGTCGCTGGTCGCTAGAATCTGTTTGATTAAGCAAAGATTAAGATTCTCGACGGAGGGAAGTTAAGAAAGAGGAATAGAGAGAGAGAGAGAGAATCAATTACTGAGCTCTATTGATTTTGTCGCCGCTGAATCCAGTTTTAAAAAATCACATACCACCACGACAAAAATCCACAATAGGCCTTATAATCATGAAAAAGGCATGTTTGTATGCAGCTGAGATCAAATCCATGCATTTATACAGAGTTAACATGCGATGACAGGCTCTCCTTACTTCCTGTTCTCAGTACAACAGGATAGACATTCATGTTATAATTAAAAAAACAGAAGCGCTCTTATTTCCCCCTCTCTGTGACTACAGAGTGGCACAAACAGTCGACGGTAACCAACGAGCTCTCATGACTCAACGACTACTGTAGATAGAAATCTCAAGACTACGGAAGAACATTTATTGGGCAACCCAAAAATGATCTGCTACACATGTGCGTGTTCAACGCTTCTGTTGAGTACCATGCTAGTCTTTTAGGGAGAGTTTGTTGAATTAGATGAAAATGGTGGCTGTCATGGCCTCCAACGACGTTAAAAACGGACTTAACGTTGATATAATGGAGCTGTTCAATGAATGACTAGGATTTCATTATTGAGAATACTGATAAAATAACCTGGACTTTATTTTGGCTTTAATAGCACATTCCTCAAATAAAGACTTCTTTCTGCACATAACACCGCCCCAGTGAGGGACTCTTACAGAACCTGCAGATGGTCCTCCAGCATATTTACTAAAGTGTAACCTCTAAAGCCGCTAAATGCTAACAACATAAATTGTTCCTCAATACCCCCATCCCCTCTTACTGGCGCACCGCATTTATACAGAATCACATCTTGTGTGTTTTAGAACCTTTCGAGGCTCATTCTCACTAAAATAACGCACAAGTGGCTGCTTTTGTTGAATAAACCTCAGAACCGGGTTCTTCAGTCTTTCTCTGGAAGGTTGAGTACCATGCTAGACGAGCATTTTCCCTCTTAAAACTTTACTCTCTGACCACTGCTTTGTCTTCAGTAGGTTATTTCAGAGGAACAGGAACCAGCGTTGGCCCGTGACGGCGCTCATTATTAGCACCTTTTGGTGTTTGACTGTGTGGAAAAATCTGTGACAGCTGTGTAAAAGAGGAACCTTGGGTGGATGTAATGCAGGGAAATTGTCCGTCTCCCGATACCCTTCTGTTTCTTCATGGTTGCCGTATCTATTTGAGGCAGTGCAGCAATATTTGTGTCGCCAAGTTGCTAAGTGGAACAGAAATGGTGTATTTTCCGCAGCGGCCACCGAGCCGCGCGTTACTCCACATTCCAACTTTAGAAACTCTAGGGCGGAGGATGGCTTGCTTGGAAATAATTTCCACACGCCGGAGGTTAAGACTGAAATATCAGTTTGAATTATGGGACTTAAAATAGAGAGCACGCATCTTGCCACTTGTCCAGCGCGTGCCTGCATCAGACTCTTGGCAGACATTCGTGGAACGTTGACCAGGCAACTGTCAGACCATTACAACCCACTCTGACCATGAATGAGTGTACAGTGTAAGTCAGACAGTGTTCAAGTCTCAGTTTTCCGGTCACGTCATGTTTCTGGACAACAAACGGGGTGGTTATGCAACCGGTTGCCAAGACAGTTTGTATTTTTCATCATATTTTTAAGTATGACTTCACATCCACAAAGGGGTGGAGGCAAAAGTGGGTCTTAATGTGGCCTACAAAATAAACATGTTGGTCGGAACATTGAGGGCCTGTATCCATGAAATGATTTTTATTTTATGTGTAGACTAGTCAAGAGGACATTTAAGGTGAAAAGCAACCTTCTTGACTCGTGTCTGCAGCTCAGTGATGCTTTGAGTTGATGCATCAACGGTGGGCAGCCAGCTTCTGAAAGAGGCAGAAACCCCTCACACGCATACGCATCAGTTGTATAGCCTCAAAGGAGCGAGACACTCCCCATTTTTACGATCCCATAACGCAATTATCACATCGCTTTAAACCCAGACCTATTCACTCATGCAATTATTCCTCTTGGTCTCCAAGAAGCTGAGAAGCTGCATCGCCTTTGTGAGAAGTGCTGAATCACGGTATTCCTCAGCCCATGAGTTTCAGTACATTTGGTGTGATTGAGCCTCTGCTCCACATCGAGGGCCTTGATAATTGCGGTCTTGAGCTGCACTGTGGCGTCTCCCACAGACTGTCAATGCAGCAGTGGCGCTTTTTCCCTCAAGAGACACAGAGTCGCAACCAAAAACCCCCAAATGGTTGCCTGTGAGGCCGAGTGGTGGGCTAAACCCTCGCCCTACCTCATTACCCAGCCCAGACCTCGCTGTTAATGCCACCAACAAATGATAACCTTCTAATGGCTGTTCTGAAACTTTGACTGATGTTCAGCTAAATCCCGATGCATCCCGTTTGTCAAAACTAGTCCTGTGGGTTTTGAAAAGGGAATAATTCCTGGATGGCTGCGCAGACGTCTGCTAGTCGTCCCGCTGCAATAGTCTTGTGTAAACAGTCATTACAATGACTATTATGTGGACAACTGCCGTCCATCCTGTCAAATGTATTTCTGAAAGGCTAATTGTATGACATCTTTGATCCACTGCCTGTTTCACCGCCAAGCATTTAAACTAATGGAACTGTATTGATTTGTTGCTGTTACTCAACAGGATCCCTCTCCTTTACTCACTCTCCTCGGTATAATTCTTCCCACCCCCGTCCATCTGTCCTAACCCTCCCTCATTACCATCTCTCCCTCTCCCACAGAGGCTGGATGTGTTGAGCAGCATTTACTCCATGTCGCCCCCAGAGGGCGGTGTGTGGGACAGCATCAGGGGCGCTACAGACGAGCTGATGTGTGTCTACATGCCGGACGCAACGGCAGTCCAAGTTCCTGTCAGAAGAGGCGAGACAGCGGACGAACTTCTCTCTGCAGCCTGCCAGGTTGGAACTGATGATGGTGCAACAGCTGTTGAATATTCCTGACAGTTCTTGCAACAAAAAAAAAAGAAAGGAAAAAAAGAGTGAAGTCATGTGTATTTAGTTTTTCTGAGATCATGCCGGCAGGATCCCTAATCCCAGTCTGGCATGTTTTCAGTTCAATATGTTGATACAGTTTGTGAACGTGAAGAAAGAATCTCCAGGTCATATGAGTGATGTTGTTCTGAAAATAAAGATAGCAAACACTGGCAGGTTAAAGCATATTTTTGGTGGTACATAAATGCTTAGTTTTAGAGTCAGGGTTCATGCTGGTGTGACCTCAGACTCAAGAGGGTCAGTGGTATCAAGGGTGGATGCCAACTTTAAGGTTTAGAACCTTTTTATCTCCCATATGTTTTGATGTGAGGGGTGGTCTTGATGGTTGAATAGTCTTTGTTAAGCATCTGTAGCAGCAAATCCAGGTGTATGATGCTCCCAGTGGCTTGAAATAATACACCTCTTCATCCAGATTGTGACCTCACTCCGTCCCCTAGGAATGACCACAGATAGATTCATGCATGCACAAACACACAATGTAGTCCCTTAGGCAGAGGTTGTTTTTGTTTACTCATATATCTTCATTCTAAGTGTAAAGTTGGTGAATAATTCATGCGTCAGTCGCTCAGCAACTGCCGCCCATAAGCGCTGTTGCGTGAAGTGTGAGGAATGATTTTGTGCATACTGCCTGCTCAGCATTAAGGAACTCTTGTGCAAAAAGGTGAAGCAGCTGGACCCGGGCGTGCACTGCCTCCGGCTGCGCAGACGAGTGGGGCAGGATGTGGAGGCTCGATACGTGGCTCCTGTAGAGCTTATCTTTGATATGGTGAGGAGGGCGAACATTACTAATCCATACACAGTACTTTGCTGTGTATATACAGTATTTTCCTTTTTGCACTTTATTTAATGTGTCCCTATTTAATGTCGCACCGTAGGTCAGCAGCCATTTGGAGGTGGTCCCAGTTAATGTGTTCATGCTGCACATGAGCAGGCACAGCGGCAGTGGAGATTTTGGTGAGTCGGCCTCGTATATGTGGTCTGATTTATGCCTCCTTGTAATGTAAGCACCTTGTAATCCCTAATAATCCGTCTTTGTCCAATTTTTCTGTCTCTCGTCTTGTTTCCATCCTCCCTCTCGTCTGCCTCCTACTAGGGTTTGCAGTGACAGGACACATAGACAGCCAGAGAAACAGCAGGATTTTTGTCAGTGAAGTTCTGCCAGACGGACTGGCGTTTAGTGAAGGTGCTGCCCACTTCGTTAACAAATACATCTAAAGCAACGGCATCGCCTGTGAGAACTACGTTGCTGTCACCACCTTGTTTTTGAGACGTATTCGTGCTCCTCAGGTCTGCGTCCAGGTGATGAAATCCTGGTGCTAAACGGCCGATGCGTGACGGGCCTGGACCTGGCACTCATCCAGACACTGTTTGCTGAGCAAACACTGCAGCTGAGCCTGAGGCGTGACGGACCTCGGCCACCAGCGCCAGCCTCCGGCCGCGCAGACCTTCATCTCACTCACCATCAAGAGATTTGCGAAAGACACCAACGAGCCAAGTCGTCCTCAGGTGCTCACATATGATTTTGTAGAGAGCTCGCCATTAGTGGGAATGCATTTATGCTCATGATGGGTTTTACTTACTTTGAGTTTGTTAGCTTCCCCTTTGAGTGACAGACGCTGATACAGGAACACAAACACTGATAGACACTGCAGCTGCTGTGAAATGTTTGACATGCCCATCAGGGTAGCACGTTCTCAGATGGGTCTCCACATGAAGGCACCAGTTTAACACTTTTCTCTGTGTCGCTCTACCAGCAATCTGCCAAGGTTAAAACCCAATATTACCCTTCCAATTTTACTTTACTTGTTTATTGTGACTGTGTGTAATGCAAAACGGTATCAGATATGCAGTTAGCTATATATGGCTACGTTATTTTTTTGTCACCAGCTGTTCCGTGCAGCCGTGACAGAGAGGAAAGTATTTCATTAACAGTGTTTAATATATATATAGTAAATGAACAAAAACACGTGGAGAATGGAGGCTAACTAGAATCATTATAAGTGTAGGGTTTGTATGAGAGTTGAGATGGTGTTTAAGTCCTATGAGGCAAATGAAAATAAACAAAAGAAGAAGAAACAGTAATGTTACCAAACAAATGTCGTGGAGCATCCTTTGTTTGGAAGCGTTTCAGATTGAGGCAAGTTATATTAACAAGAACACAAGGTATACAGAGAGTTCAGGAAAATGATCAACACACTCGCAAAGGGGCGTATCTGGCAAATTGTCCCAGATAAGGTTACCGGTGACCTCTGGTCAAGCAGATTAATAGAGATGCTCAATGAATAACCATGATTTCAGTGTGAGAATACTGAGAAAATAATCTGGACTATTATTTTAGCTTTAATGGTACATTCCTACAACAAAGACCCATTTTTCTGAGTTTTAAAACATCTGGCTGTCAAAGTGGCGCTTTTACTCACTTCTCTGTCAACTTAGACGCAGAACAACAATGACCCCGCCCACTTAATGTCTTTTCTAAAAGTCATACAGTTTCAATGACCATATTGACTCACCAATACCATGTTGAGTTTGCCGCAGGACCCCCAACTGCACCCATTCACAGTTTGAAAGGCAGCATGGTTTTATGGATTGTTCCGACCCACAATCCTCTGCGTACTGCAAGCAAGAATGACTGAGCCACAGGTTACGGTCCGAAGTATGGACAATTGTATCCACTATGCATACAATAATGTCTTCTTGGTCAGGGCAGCTGTAAAATAAGAACTTTGAATACAGCTGTGGTCACAGCCAGGTGTTTAAAGTTTGGGAACATGAGGCCTTATTGTGACAAGAATGATCCCCTAACACACTCACCACATAACTGAGAGCCAGGTAGACCAAACTCAGTTTTGCTGAGAAGGGCAGGAGTCATTGGGTAGAGATTGTCCGAAATACTTCCTGAGAGAGGAGGGAGTTCTGTCACGTCAACCACAAAGCTGCCACCACGCCTCCGTTCCAGATAAGATCTTGTTCAGACTTCCTCACTAGAGTCCCCTCTCTGCCATAAGTAGAAAAGCAGTAGAGAATGCTCCAGAAGTTTCGCAGGACTTTGTATCCTGAGGGAGAGGGAGGGGAAGGCCACACCGAGCAGATGCGAGGTGTCGGAGTCAAACAGTCAGGTGAACTGCACCTCTGGACAAACACAACTAGTAGGGATATATTTGTGTGTTTGTTCAAGCCTGACAGGTAAGACAAATTCATCTCAACCAAAAACATCTTTTTTTAAATGTGTCTTTCTATTTGAGGAGTGAGTTTGTGCTGGAAGATATTATTGTAACTCCATCTTCCGGTGTACACACTGCTATTCACCTCCATTGCTGCCTAAATTCAACCAAAAACATTATTTGAGGTATCAACAAGGGTGAGATTTTTGTCATGATGCTGTCAGATATAATGTTGGGGGTGGGGGGAACAACCTATAACATTTATTATTAGCGAGGCTTACCTCAACAAATTCATCAGAAAGAGCAGAGAGTTTTTGTCTTCTCTTTCTGCAGATGTCAGATGTTTATGCAATGTCATTTCCGATGCTTTAGAGAAAATTTGAGTGAGCACAGATGCTATGAATTATTGAAAGGGTTGGAACTTGCAGACTTGTTGTTGCAGGTTCATGTTCAGACACTGGATGACATTTTTTAAAGTCATTTCAGTACTTTCAATATCGAGTTTCCTCAAATGCTGCAGAACAATTGGTGCACTTTCTTTGCTGTCTCTCAACATTTGGCATTGTTCGATTTTTGAGTTGTAGTGAAAGTGTTAAGAATCATTTATATGTTAGTAAGTCATTAGTCTCTCCTCCAGCACAGCCATAATTGAGCGCAGAGGGATTAATGACTCGCATGCCTCATTACAGTAAGTGCTGATCAAAGTGCTTGTACTTCTCATCTCCGTCTGTAGAGGGCATATGATCCCAGGCAGGCTGATGAGGAGGCAGGGAGGTATTTGCCGACTGTGAGGAATTAACACTTATCTGACTTCCATGACTGCTTTCCTCAAAGACAAGCACGCGTTCATTCATTCAGCATCGTGATAAAAGAAGTTCAGCTAGCATTTGAAAATCTATTCTCACACTGTCAGTTTGAGGAGATGTTTAGCTCCACAAGAGGTCCACGTCCGCCCACCTCCAGCATTAGAGGGAGGAACAAAAATCTCCTCCTTTGCCAACTGCTGGAGACTTCATCTTCTGGACCTTGATTTACCTGAGAAGCAGCCAGAATCTGGACTCTGGACCAAAATGCCATCCTCTCAGGATGTTTCATATGCAAATGCACATTCTATTTGATGAGAAACGTACTAATTTGTCTAGAAAGCATTTCCTTTTTTTAGTCAAACAATGAAAGACATAAGGTTTTTTCTTTTTTGAGATGGCTGAATGCCATTGCCAATTTTAGACTGGAGACATACTCAACTTCAGTACGACTGGCCCATGATGTTTCCGACTGTCACTAAAAGGCATTTATATCTCTGCCAATGAGAGTTGGACGGGGGTATGTGATTTTTGAAGAATGTTTTGTGTGTCTGTAAGCAGGATAAGTGATTAACAAAAATATTTCAATGACATTTTGTGGCAAGGTGGGTCCGGGGGGAGGTGAACAGATGGTAAGAATCTTAAGCGTGAAGATGAAACGGATATTTTTCTTTTTTTCTCAAATCCTACTTTGGTCAAGCTGTGACCCGCCTGTCTTCCTCTGATTGGTTCTGTGTGACAATGACGTTTTTTATGTTGTCAGCGTACTTTCAATAAGGGCCTGCGTAGGAAAATCTTAATGCCAAGCCATTCAGATGCAGAGTAGGGCGTTCATGTCATGAACATATCAGGTTCAATTTGCTCGACAAGGTTTAGGCTCTCCAACTGCCGTCTAATTTATGTACTGTGGTCAGTAAAAGGATATACCTCCATGATAGAATACTGTAGTTGAGAGGCAGTGGTGATTGATCTGAGCACAGAGATACTGCCACAAACACACACACACATACACACACACACACACCCGTGCGCGCATGGAGTGACATGACCCAAACCAAACGCAGGAGACGCATACAAACACATAGAGCGATGTGACAGAAAACCAAAGACAGGTTACATTCTGACTACCAGACTCAAACTCAAATATGATGTTTATGCCTTATTGTGACTTAAAATATTTTTTTGTTACCCTAAAAACAGTTTAGATTCACTTTCATTTGTTATCCCAGATTAAATATCAAATTCACAGCGCTGCTACATGAACGCACATGGTCAGATCAGAATCCGTTTTGCTTTTTGTCGCATATATGCACGAGCGCTGACATCATCAGAGAATATGTGATAGATGCGACAGAACTAAATTGATCAGAGGAGAGGAGGGGCAGCAGCATCAGAGCGGATATTCCTTTGTTGTTCAAATCTGCTTACGAACACGTGACATTGTTTGTCGTCCTCCAGAGCAAGACTTCACACACTACTGACGTTTTCATTTTGGTTTGAATACCATGGGTTTTCTTAGAAATATGACATTTCTGGTAGTTGGTGAGGTGAATGTCTCATAAAACATTCATGTGAGAGGTAGCTACAGGTCTCATAATTATGAGTTAGAACCGTCAAGATAATCAAATCTGATCAGAGCAAAGAGATATGAATCAAACAGTGTGTCCTGTAATGTGAACGCAGCCTGAATGTTAACCTTAAAAGTTTTGCAAAATTCATAGCGGCATTCTTCGGAAATTGAATTTGGTCATTTTAAACCCACTACAAAATCACATTTGCAACCAATGTAGCTTCAATGCTATGGGGCGTGTCTCACTCTTAAAATCTTTGTTCGTTTTGAACAGCATTTTGTATTTCTGCAGTCTCATGATCAACCTTAGTTATATAATCTTAACAAATTCATTGACCTGTTTTCACAATCAGTCACGGCTAAACTTCTCAAAATGTTCAAACTGCAAGTAAATCATAAACAATGATGTTGAAAACATGAATGTATACATAAAACATATTTATCTGGTTCCTATAGTACAAATCCCTAATGTTAATCTCTCTCTCTCTCTCTCTCTCCCCAGATGTGTGCACTGCAGCTGAGGGCGAGCTGTCGCGGTGTGTAGGACTGGAGGATGGTCACTCTCTCTGCTCACACAGGCCCGCTTCGCTCAGCAAGGTAAGAGTGTGTTTCTGCTCTCTGCGTCCACATACGCTACCCCTCTGTCATTTAAGTCCTTTGAGGTTTGTATATTTGAAAAAAAAAAAAAGGGTTGTGTGTGTATGTGTGTGTGTGTGTGTGTGTGTGCGCCCACTCAGAGTGGCAGCTGTGGGGCTGTCAGAAACCTGACAGGCACCAAAAGCATTACCATAATTAGGAGACTTTTTCATAGCCACAGATACAAACACAGCTTATTACTGTCATTCTGAGTGAAGGAAGAGGCAGCGGCACACTCCTACTGCTCAACACACACACACACACACACACACACACACACACACATGAAAATATGCAAGCCTTGGTGGGTGGGGGGTGTACACAGCCAAATCTTTCAGAAGAGGCAGACGTCCTCGATCTTTCCTTCTTCCTCACCTTCACTCAAACATCATTCTATTGTAGTTTTTTGTGATTTGTTTCTGAGGCTCATTCGGAAACAACCTTCTGAATGAGCCCCATTTTGCTTTTTGTACGAACGCGTACACGACTTTCTGGGGCTCATTCAGAAACGAGGACCTTTGTCCTCGGTTGCGTTCACACTTGAGATTTTTGATTGTATTGAAACAAACTAAAACAAATGGTGCATTTGTACGAGTGTGAACACAATGTCAGCCGAATGTTGCTGCCCCCTGAACAATGGGACTAGACCCCATGAACAGACGAGATGTGAAGAATTCAAAATCGTTTCTCTCTGATAGAGCCACGGCGCAGAGATTATAAAAGTACAACAGGTTAAAGATGTAAAAGCCCAGTGCAAAATACACAAAATAACACTAATTTGACAAACAGTAAATAAATAATTAGAATAAATAATAAATAAATAAAATAAGAAAAAATAAAGTGAGTACTGACAAAGTAAATAAAGACGCACAAATCCAACAAACTCCTTCAACCAAGCGTGCAACATTGTTTTAAGTGAGACTTTGTGGCAGAATTTCACCACCTGCCCAATATTGTTATTTTGTCATATTAAGGTCTTACTTTTGCTGTGATGAACTGTGTTTTCTGACACCTCTCTATCAGAACTGTCATTAAGTTTTTCAGCTATTTGTGCTACATTAGCTCCTCTTTTGGATTAAACCGCATTTGTCAATCAGTTGCTGGTTCACCAGTTGTCCTTCCTTAGACTACTTTTGGTATTTACTAACCTCTGCAGACTAGGAAATCCCAACAAGTCTTACTCTTTTGGAGATGTTCTGTTAGTGGTTATAATGTTATGTAATGTATGTAAAATCAGCTTTGGGTCCGGAACAGGAGAACCGAACTACAATTGCGCAGGCGGCTTAAACACAGTACTGGAACCCTGCAATCATGAAATCACTGTAAGAGAGAGGGAGAAACACCCTCTCTCTGAATATCATGATAAATGGCAGCTTGAGGAGTTATTTCTGTCCCGCTTTTGCTGAATATCCACTCAGGTTTTGATATGTAAACCAACTTTATTGAAGTCATTAAACTGCACATGAGCCCGGCCCATTGGGAGTTATGCCTCAGCGCCGTGCTAATGTAAGGCAGCAGAGTGTGTGTGTGTGTGTGTGTGTGTGCTGGTGTTTATAGCAAGCAGTAATGAGAGTGTGGTCATTGTGAAAAAGCCATGTGTTTATGATGCAGACATGGCTGGGAGCCCGACAGCGGATGAGCGTTCATTCATATATTCACCTTCTCTTGCATGGTTCTGCAAACGATCGGCGGAGCGGGTCCAGGTTGGTCCAGAAACCATCGCTAATTGCAGAGATGGTCATGGTTTTATTCTAATTGCCTGTGTCAGACGATGCCATACAGCATTTGACCCGAGGTCAGCCATGAGGCAGATAGGGAGGACAGCTTGCCCTCCTCTCCTTTCCATTCTGGCTCTATTCGTCCCTCTTTTTGTTTGCCCAGCGACATGAGTCAGTCCCAGCGTGCGGGGGATCTGCACTGCACCACTGCTGCTGATGCTCAGCCCCTGCCGTGAGTCTTTTACTGAGGAATGAATGGAAGATAAGTGTGTGTGTGTGTGTGTTCCCACTTTACGCACATTTATGCACAGATGCTCCCTACCTCCGTCAGGGAGAGTCAGCCAATGTGAAGGGTGAATAAGGAAAAAAACAACAACATGGTGCTGTTGAATCAGATTTTGAATTTAATCTCACGATTCTCCTCAGTCTGTTCTCTGAGGCAGGGGAGAGAGGAATCGAGTTGCCAGGTGGAAAATCAGCGATGTATCGGCATATACCCGTGCACAAACCCGTGCACAAGAGGCTCTGAACGTCATTAGAGATGGATGGAGGGGAAGGAGTCATTTCAGGCCTCTTGTCGCACCTTGTAATCGCCGTTTCAAAGATTGATCAGCTTTGATTAATTGGTCCGCTGCATTCTAATGTATACTTGTTACACGAGAGAGCTGTGTGTGTGTGTGTGTGTGTGAGTGTGGGCATATGTGAATGTGTACGTGCGTCTGCGTGTGTGCATGTGTGTGCATGTGTGACTGTATGTTTGAACTAGTGTTCATGCGTGTGTGTGCAAGTGTAACTACATTTGGTACATTTGGGTGTGTGTGTGTGCGTGCATGTGGGAGTTTGAGTTTGTGTGTGTATTTTTTTTTTACTATGCGTGTGTTTATGAGTGTGTGTGTGTGTGTGTGTGTGAGTTTGTGTGTGTTTTTGAGTGTGTGTTTGTCTGAGTATGAGTGAGTGTGAGTGTGTGTGTGTGTGGGTGCCACAGTAACAATGCTGTTGACTGATTCCATTACCTTAGAGTTACTTAATGATATATTTAGCTGTAGAGCACCACAGCAAATGGTTTAAACCCAGTGCCGTGGCATCATTCTATTCCAATAACCAATGAAATGCTGAGTCGGTCATGGATGATTCCCGGGAGGCGCCTCACATTGAACTGATTTGTCGTCACAGGTATAACGTTGTAAATTCCTTTGTTGGGCTACGTCTCCTCAGAAACGGAATGGGTGAACAACTTTGCTCGTGCCTCACCTAATCATCACTACTTCAGCAATGGAAAAAGCCCGGTTCTCACCCACACACATACATCTATCAGCCACAACATTATAACTAATTACACGTGAGGTGAATGACATCGATTATCCCGTTACAGTGGCGCCTATCATTTGGTTGGGTATCTTAACGGCTAGACCATCTCCAGAACTGTAGGTCTTGTTGGGTGTCCCTGGCCTGTAGTGATTGGAAGGAGGCCGGAGAGGCGCAGGATCGCATCTTGCAGTAGGCTAATAGAAGACCTCCCTTTCCCCAGCAGCTCTCCAGCTCATACTGTGAGATCTGGGAGCGTCCCCCGGCCAGAAGAGAACTGTAGTCCCTCCAGGGAGTTCTGGGTCTACCCTGAGGTCTCCTCCCAGTTTGACATGGCTGAAAAACCTTCACAGGGAGGCGTCCTGGATGCTAATCAAAAGCCTGAACCACCTCAACTGGCTCCTTTCGATGTGAAGGAGCAGCAGCTCTACTCCGAGCTCCCTCCGGATGTTTGAACTCATCACCCTTATCTCTAAGGCAGAGTCGAGCCACCCTACGGAGGAAGCTCTTTTCGGTCGCTTGTATCCTTGACCTCATTGTTTCGGTCAATACCCAGAGCTCTTGACCTATGTGAGGGATGGAACATAGATGGACCGGTAAATTGAGAGCTTTGCCTTACGACTCACTACTCTCTGTACCGCAACAGACCAATACAACACCTGCAATAGTTTCTTATTTAAAAGTTAAAAGCTATTTATCAAACTGCAAAGACACAATACTGTCCGGATAAAACTGGAATACAAATAACCTTTAGTTTTAGCCATAGTTTCATGTGTCTTTTGTTATGAGGTGGAACCTAATGACACACAATAACCCTGTTATTTATAATGAGGTCTCGATCATTGCTGGACTACTGCCGTGTTTAATTAATTGCTTAATCCATTATGAAGTCAAAGCTGGAATGTTCATTTGTTCTATTCTTTCACAGTGTAAATAGTTGTATGTTTTACACATCGTAAAGCCGCCATTCATGTTTTGTATTAAACCGCTGTGGACAGACATAATAAGCCTCTTTGCTTTGTCCAGACGAGACGTTTCAGTGAGAGCATTTAAATAGACTTATGCAGAGAGAGAGAGAGCAATGGCTGTAGTCGTCCTCCCTCTGGCTGTCAGTGCAGAGACTTCTGGCTGGAATTCACTTGATTTTATGTCTTTATGCTATTATTTATGCTTTTCATGTGGATAAGAATAAGGTACTAGGTGGGTTTACATGGATAGCCGATTTCCGATAAATAGAACACGTGGGTCCAGGTTTTCAGAATAAAGGCGCGTGATGAGAGGTTTCTGTTTTAAACGTAACGGATGATGTTGATCTTAACATTTAGGGTGACCGACTTTACGTTTTTTGCAACAATAAAGGAAGTGATTAAGAGGGAGGAAGACCGCTGTGAAAGTCCCTGACCATTGGTGGATCTCGGTTTTCAGAATAGGGGGCCTGATGCATGCCCCTCTCATTCAGCACCTCCTCTAAAAACCGTGTTACTAACAGAAAGTTGAATTACTGAATGTTTATCCTCCTTTTATCTTGCGCCAAGGACGTCAAAGAGATCCCGTAGATGCCTAAAGAAATTTGCTTGTATCATCATCAAATATGATCCGATTTCTTTTGGCGCTGCATGTGGCCCCATCCCAAACTTCAGTGGATCTGCTTTACGCGACTGGCGTGCGTGTCTGTCTATGGGATGGGAGTTGGATGGGTAATTTAGGGAGGTGTGTGTGTTATGACTAAGCCCATCAGACGCCATCTGGCCGTGAGCTGGCTAATAATCTGGGCTTACTGCTGTCAGCGCAGTTAATGCGAGTCTGTTCTTATCAGTCCACTCCACTGTCAACAAGTTTGAAACACAAGAGTCGGAGAAAAGACTAAGCAATGGAGGGACAAACCGGGACCTGGATTTAACAGATCCGACTAGAAGGACCACACCTGGCGCACACATGGCGGTAGCATTACCGATTGCAGCCCCTGTGGCGAATGATGACGAATCTGGAACGTGCCTTTACTTCACCACATTGATTGAACTCTTCATTCGGGACCAGTCGCCTGCTCAGGGCCTGTGGTCCCTCCTGACCATGTTCTGGTTCTGGCCTTCCGGCTGTGAGTCCGAGGAGAAGGACCTGTTCATGGGATCTGTGCTGCTCAGTTTGGGACGGCTCCTCAAGGAGAGGCTGGCCTGCCTGGCTGTGGACGTGGCCGCCTGCCTCTCCTGCGACAGAGACGTTAAAGGAGACAAACAAGCGGTAACTATGGACTAATGTTCTTCCTGCTTGTGGCGGGTTTTAACTGATACTACAAGGATTCACACTGAAGCTGCAAACTTCTAACTCCCACATCCTTCTGCAAGCGTTTGGTTAAAATATGTCCACCATCGCAAGTCCAGTTTTACAGCCATACCGTCAATTTATTTGCATTTTAGCCTCAATGTTTGCATGTAAAGGATGACAACTTTGGTCTACACTGAAGTATTTACAAAAACTAGAAGACAGCGTCTAATGAAAATTGGAATGAAGGCTGATGGTCACCTGAATTTTTGTTTAAGTGCCATCTTTAGGTTTCAGGTTGAGGAATTCTAGTTTGGTTTATGACTATATACCTGCAAAATTGATGGTGAAATTCTGAACTTTATCATCAAATGATAACATCATACATGGTCTCATCATCATTATTCAGGCCGCCACAAGCCATTAGAGAGTTTACCCAGCTGTAGACTCGTTTCTACCTCTGCCCTTGATCTTAAATTCAACTGTAAACTTGTCAGTTTTTAACCGTAAGCGGATGGAGGCCGTTCAAAAGGTCATGCTGTTTGTTTTTTGCTCACTCTATCCTGCCTTTATTGCCTTCCACGATGTTATCTCTGGAGCATTGGCCATATTCCAATTAATATTATTGCTTTGACCAGTAGTTAGTCTTTATTGGCATGTATTCACTCTCTCTACGTTCACCTTGTGTGTCTAGCGGGTCTGTTTATTTTAGTACCATGTCGTATTTGGCAGTTGTTTGGTGCGGACTGTTCAGGGTTCTTTGTTTGTGTCTGGATCATCCAGATTGATCACATCCCAGGACTGGAAGGGGACGGGGACCGTCATGAAGCCATGTTTAACATCGGCAACAAGCATTTCCACTTTCCCTTTCATTTGTTGTTAGGCACCTTGGTGGAAATAGGAGGGTACAACGCCAGCATTGCCTCGCGTGTGTACCGGCAGTCATGCAGTGAGGTGGATGTGAATAGCTTTTGGGACACGATAGAATGGTTGCTTTAATCTGAAGCTAGATTCATTATTAAAACACACTCCGCATCCAAAGTCCTCTGAGACTTGGCGGAATAATATTTGTTTAGAATGAATAATAAAAAGCATAAATGGGCTTGAGTGGAGCGCAACGGGACCAGCCCCGTTTCTCATCCTCCCCCCTTCTGTTTGATTTATGGGCATGCATCTTCTCTTACCGAGCTTTTAAAGGAGGGTTGCTGTTTGGAACTACAGTCCACTAACTTCTGAAATGAGTCAGCGGCCGGCCTGCTGGTCACCGGGCCTCCCCTCGCTCTCATGACAAAGCTGTTTCATGTGTGAGTTCAGTAAAGCCGGCCCAAGGGACTTGCCGGAGTTTCCTCCTATCTTCTTTATCCTCCCTCCTCCGTATTTCTGCTCAGACGCGCGAGACTTGTCCTTTGATTTGAGCAGCGTTTCATCTGCAAAGCAGACCGAGCTGTGAACATAATGACTCCATTGGAGCAATAAATGGATGTTGGAGACGCAGTAATATTTATCTTGCAACTTCCCAGTCAGAAAAGAAAAAAACAAGCATTGGAGATTTTTCATAAATAGCGCTTGTTTTGGTTGTTTTACAGTGTAGGGAAACTTCATCTTGCCCACCTTACATCGAAGTTAGTGGTTTTTTATGTGAAAGTAGGTGGGAGTGAGACCTCTCGTTCGTAGATTCCTTTACTTCCATCAATGTCTTTATGTCAGTACCAGTTAGCTCTACTAGTGGCTTTGGGAAAAGACTGTAAGTGTGTGCCTTGGGCTTTTGGTAGCCAAGCAGTGTACTGCTTCATTTAGTCAAAAGCTCATAGATGGAGACCCACAATCCTTTGCAAGAGTCTATGATGGGTTTACTGTTCCTGTGATGTTGATGGACAACACATTGCATGACTTATTTTGTCAGAGGTAAACAATCCTGGTAGTTTAGCCCTTTTTTCTTTTTATTCACCAGTAATGATCATTTCGCTTACGGATACACATCTCTAAACACCTGTCATATCCTGCACAATAATGGGGTGCTTCTTCTGCACAAGACTCTTTCTGCATCCTGCAGTCCCCACTTTTGACTGGGTCTGTTAGTGAGAATGCAGTGGGTGAGTGAGTGATTATACTCTCTGCCAAAGCTACAGTAGGTTCCTGACTTGCCATCTGCAAAAGAGGGGTAATTGAAAATGTACACATTAGATGGAACTTAATGACTTGTATAGACAAATATACAAACTTGTTGGGAAAATGCCCACCCTCTAGTTTAAGAGGAAAAATGCCGTGTCTCTAGCTTAACCATTGTAAGTAATCTGGTCTCTCTTAGTTGTAAATCATTGCCCAAAATACTTTAAAATAAGTCCTGCCTTTTTGTTAGAAGTAAGTAGAAGAAGAATCCTCGACACTGCCTTATCTTTACAGATAGCAGAAGGGACTCTTAACCAAGCTCTATCAGTTAAACAATTATCCTTTCAGTCTATGACCTAACCTCTCCAAGACGAGCTTCACAATCAAGTTAGGGGAACAAGAACGTTTTCATGGACAGTCCCTTCAGTTATTTATGTCTTGTTAAAGTATGCTATGAAATGAGATGCATGTTGTATTTTGCTATAATACAAGTGAACATTCCTGCCCTGTTACCCCCCACCGACTCAGAGCCTCCCATTTTATGAGTCAGCCATTCCTGTGTGTGGAGGTAACAAGCCAGAACAGTCTGCATTGTGCTGCTGCTATTGAGAGACGGGACACTGATGCCGCCCCGGCCTCTCCATTCAACTCTGGTTATTACACCGAGGTCATATGGGGCAGGAAGGAGGGATGAGGAAATCCAATGGGAAGCAGGATGTGAAGTAGAGATGAAGGTAGACCAGTGTTGATGAGGAGAGAGAGGAACCAGTGACCAGACAGTCGGTCCTCTACTGACTGATATGAGAAACAAGCCCACTTTTTCTCTGCTTACGCTGATAGAATGGCAGAATGCAGGACCAATGACTCGATCCGCTTGGAAGCCCCCTCCAGCCCAGCGGCATAGGTGTGTTTGAGAGTGAGGCTTCTGACCCGGCCCCAGCAGAGAGAAGGGCAGCAGTGGACTCTAATGAGTCATCGGGGGAGGAGGAGTAGGATGATGGAAAACATTGAAGGAGGAATTGACTGACCATCAGATGAAAATTAGAAGTAAAGGCAACAAGAGGATCAACATCTCCAAGACGGTCAAGCTAGCCACGTGGCTCTGTCACGGATCCTTCCTCCAGTTCAGTCAAAGCGCCCCTGTTGTCGCTATGCCAGGGTCCAGAAGAGTCAGGCTGTGCAGGAAGGGCTGCTCACTGGCCAGAAGAACCCAGCGTCATGCCACAGCGGCATGGAGGCTGCTCTACAGACTGCTCTTCATGGTGAGCAGGGGATTTGAAGAGCAAGTGAAAATTTATAGATGAACAGCGTTTGTGTTTTTTGATGGAGTTTTTGAAGAGTCCTCATTAAAAGAGATGCTAGAGAATCCCCAGCCACTCCACCGCGTTTGCATGTAGCGCTGCTCCTGAAAGTGAGTGGGTACAATAAAGATTTTGTGTTAATGTAGATGTGCATTAATGTGCTTTCTAGTTTTAACTCATGTGTCATGGACGTTTCTCTGGAATGAAGTTGTGGGTGGATTTATAAAAATCTGAAATTGTGGTTTGCCGGGAAGAAGCATTTTGCAATGGCGGCGTCGAGGTCTAGAGTTGGTCAGGGATGTCAACGTTGTGTTTGTGTTGATGTGGAAGGACTTCTGTTCTGAAACTGACTGGAGGGCAGAAATGGATAGGCGAGGTCAAAACATGAGCCAGAGCTGTCAGCTGTCAGCAGTAGAGCCTGAATAGAAATTCACAGCAGCAGCGTTTCATCCACTCGTCTTCTCGGCCGCTCTCATGCTTTCCTCCCGCCTCTGCTGCCCCCCGCCCTCAGCTCTTAATTGGTTATTTGCCCGAGCTGTCAGGCTGTGTTGGTTGGATTGTTGTGAGGCAACAGCGATTCCGAAGTCATGACGACATGTTGCCCCCGTCCTCCTCCTTCTGCCCACCTCCTCTTGTCAAGCTCCAAAGCAGGAATCTGCCATTTATTATTAGGGAGCTTTATAAGAGGTAAAAGTATTTCCATACATTCACCAGATTCATTCGCCTCCTCTCTAATTCCCCAGCTCTGTGTCTCTTCGAACATCTCATGTGTCTGTGTGTGTGTTGAAAGAAACAAACACACACGCACATAAATGATGTGACACATCCTTCCCGTGTGTGGGTGTGATGAGAATTGACATGGCGCTTGAGTGGTGTTGTGTGTTACCGGGTCCACAGGCATCTCCAGAGTCCCAGGCAGGCCCCCCCTTTCCTCTGGTAGCCTGAAGCTGAAATGAATGGAAGATAGGAGTGTTATCTGTCTCCACATAGCTGCTCTCCCCTGTCTGGAGCTACCATTGCTTATGCAATCCACGTTTTACATGTCGCACTTTCATGGACTCCCAGCACCAAACAGAAACTACATGGATCCATTCATCTTTCATTCCTGTACCCAGGGCAGCAGCTGACTTGTGCTGGTGGTGAATGAGCAGTGATCCCACCTCAGCTGGGGTAGTAGTATGAAACAGAAAATTATACAAATGCTGCAAAAATCTTTTTCATCATAGTTTTAAGTTTTTGTTCACCGAATTAACACTAGTTAAAAAGTTACATAATCACATAAACATTGTGTCCCAGTCGCTCAGACATTGAAGCAGATGATGGTCAGCAAACGTGTTGTGTGTAGTGAAGGAAACACTTTCAGATTGCAGTGTATACATGCTAAGGCGATGGTGGTTACACAGTCCGATCTCCGTTAGAATGAACGTGAATAACCTTGAAAGTTTCCTGAGTTTATATTATCAGGTTAACATTTCATTAAGTTCTTTGGTTTATGAGCAAATACCCACCAACCCTCCCATCAGCTGCAGCATGGTTCTATGTTTAGTGCTAATCAGCATGTGGGTATGCTAACATGCTAAAATGCTATGGCGCAGCATTCTACCTGACAAACATCAGAAATGTGGTTGTAATTGTGAAAGTGTTCAGTACCACGGCGCCTGAGTGCAGGTCCTCAGAGCCGCGACTCCGGCCTTGTTTTGACGATGAGTGGAACACGATGTTTATCGCCAACCTGTGTGTTGTGTGCACTCCGATCAGAACATCCCTCCTCCGGTGCAGAGAGACAGTAAGTCCCCTCATAATTATCATCTTACATTCAAAGAGCTCCAGAGTGGGCGGCCGGTGGATCACTTGAAAGAAGCTTGGCAAAGACATACATGGTGGATATTGAGACGCGTCTCACCCTCCTGTCCGTCCTCCTTTTCTCTCGCTCTCCGTCTCAGACACCCTCACGCAGTCTACATTGAAATAATTTGAGGCCGGTCTGTGGAGTGACCACTCTTTAATGAGCTGCTGAACTGAAGGTATCGATGGAAGCTGGGATTGTCAGTGGGTTCCCTGGGAGTGGACGGGGAGGGTTACGGGTGGTAGTGACACCCTTTTCGCGCCGGAATGACTCAAACCAGCTTTCACACTCTGCTTCAGAGGCGTATTGATGTTTGCAAAATCCAAATGCATGGGGGGCTGAATTGATTCATGTGTGTTGTTGTGCAGTCTTTAAATGCTTGCTCATGAAACCCGCACACACACTCGGGGAGGCGGAGATTGCTGAGCTGCTGTTTTGCTTTAGCGTCTTGGCCGGCCCACCATGCTTTGCTGCGCTGCGGGTTGGAAGTTGCTATTACTGGCACTTATCATCCCCTGTTGATTCTAGTGACCAACCACAGATTATAATGCTACATCATGTCATTCACTTCAAATAAGGAGGGCTGGTCATCACAAGGATATTTTAAGCGTATAAATCACATCATAATTTATGGCTTGTGCTTCGCTGTCTTGCAGAACTTGCTGCATTTGATGAAGGGTTGTGCTTGAGTAGCTTGTCAGGTAATAAATTAAAAAGGGATCCTGACTTAATGCACGCACATTTCGCCCTTGTGCTTGAAGAGCGTGTATTACACAGCGGCAGCCGCTGTGTAATATGAAGAGATTCCTCTCAGGAGTCGCGGGGGGATAGAACAGAGCCCCTGACAATAACTCATTTTCTGTCACAGTTGCTTACAGACAAAAAAAATGCAAAATCTCACCCGCCACAGGCGAGACTTTGTGTTATGGCGCCTGCAGTTTATTAATTTCCATACAGGTAATCCAGTCCTATGTAATATGATGCCAATTATCTGTTATTTACGTATTTAAACACTATGAAACCCTCTTCAGGGGGTCAAATCAGACTGGTGGGAAATAAAGATATATAAAATGAGATGCTTCCTATCTCCTCCCCTACTTCCTTCAATAAAACCTAATAAATGATCAGTAAGCATCTTCAGGCATGTCGTGTTTTGTTGAATGTCTTTGACACAAAGCGGCATAAGTGTCCGTTACGGATAATGCGAAGTCTTGTAACGTTATCTGCTCGGATATCCAGTTAGTCTTTCAGATGTGCTGACGACTCTTTGATGCAAAGCCAATTAGCATAAAGGGCATAATTAAATCTCTGTAAAGCACTGGGAGCTACCCAGGGAAACGGCCGGCCATGTGCAGCAGCGTAGAAGTATACACATCATTATTTTATACAGCGATGGAGCCGAGATCATTAGTTGTGTAGTAGTTACATCATGAGGGAGGGTAAATGACTTAGATTCTTAATTCAAATAATTCTTTGAGAGTGTGTCTCCGTGCAGACGCACGCCCGTGTGTGCATTATCCTGCAGTTATTTATAACAAGTGGGATCCTGTTTTTATTCAGCTGGCTGCTCTGTTTCCTGAGCTCTTTAACTTTAGAGCACCTCTCTCTCTCTCTCTCTCTCTCTGCCCCCCACAGAGCGTGGACACAGTGTGCACCCTCTACCAGTCATTCCAGGAAGGGGCGGTATCGGCCTCCGGGGTAATGATGGATGACACCAAGGAACCCCCGGTGAGGCAGGGAGGGGCTCCTACGGGAGACGCCACGCTGGTCAGACCTTGTCCAAAGCATATGAGCATCACAGAGAGGCTACGCAAGGTCATCCAGGAGCTGGTGGACACAGAGAAGTCCTACGTGAAGGTGAGACCGCGAGGCTTTGACCAGGGTCCGATTAGAGAATCCTATCTAACAGGAGAAGGACATCCTGCTGTCGAAAGATTGTCCCACTCATTTTCATGTATGATTGTAAATGTATTACTTTACTTATTTAACAAAGACACGGCAGCTGGTAATATAACAAACTATGAATGCAGCTAATAACATATTATTATTATTAATATTATTAATCTTAATCATTCTATTAGTATAGCTGCTATTATTATTGTTGTTGTACACTACTGTGTCTCTCCCCATTTGTCTCAGTTTTCTCACCCCCCCCCCCCTCTCTCTCTACACTATAAAAATAGAATTGTTGGATGAACCCAAATAATTACTTCAACTGGTAACACTCAATTTGTTTAAGTATTAACAACTTAAATGAATAATTTAGACTTAAAAAATACATATTGAATTTGGGTTACTATTTGAGGTAATTTGTTTATGTTCATCAACAATGTAATTTTAATTAGACTCAAAAAAGCAAAAAAAAAGGTGAAATGACAGCTTTTGAAATTCTTCAAATCATTTTCCCAAAACTTTTTTTTCATAGATTTACATTCTAAAATATAAAATAGTGAATAAATATTGGTTTATCATTGGTTCACAAATCTGGCATTATTTTTATTCGTGCTGTATTTCAAGATAAATATTACACACTGTACAAAGAGAATTTGGCTGGTGATTTACTAAATGACTGTTTACACCATTAAGTATTTTCCTCTTAGATATTAGACTCAATGAAGTCAATTTAATTGTGTGCTACCAGGGAACAACTTATTTTTTTTACACTACATGTTCTTTCTCCTGTGGGAAATCTTTTGGTGTCTATAGAATAAAAACTACGGTCTAGAATGAACCACTCATTTTGGAAAACGCACAGCAGCCAGATAGCTTTACTTTGAAGAAAAAAAAAAAGAATGGAAAAAGTTATCCTATGGCTTATAAGAAAAAAAATAGCATTTTCATTTTTAAATTATAATAGTTAAAACAAAGGTGAAATCTCTTCTGTGTAGTAAAAACATAACAGGTAGATGCATAGTGGCAACAGTGACACCTTTCCAGATCCAAGTTCCATTCCCCCCTTCCTCCTGTCTGTTCTTATTTATCTTCTCCCCAACCAATCATTTTGCTGTCCTCCTGTTTTCCAATGCGACCTTTCCCTCCCTGGCACACATTAAAGAGGCACATTTATGATCTTCTCGGCTCCGCAGCACTCGTCATTGTTGGCATTTTTTCCCTTTCTGCTTCATCTCCTCGTTTTTCATCTAGTCGCTTTCCCCGCGAACGCCTCTCCTTCAACCTGCTGTTGATTTGTAATTGTGGGAGGAGATGGTCTTGCCAGAGCGCCTCGATGCAGGCCTGCTCATCTGTATCTATGCACCACTAGCGACTCCGGGGAGGAGGAGATGAGGAAGGGGGAGGAGGAAGCTCATAAATCAACTTAATGATAATATCCCCACTGATACCAAGACAAGCTACAGCCACATTAGAGAAGGGGTTGGGGGTGAATATGGGGAGAAGATGAAGGAAATAAGTGCGGGACAGTGGGAAGGAGCGAATTGGAGGTTATAAAGGAAGAATGGAGGAATAATCTAACGATTAAGGGGATTTTAAAGGATGGGCGGGTGGAGGTGTACGGTTTCATTTTGATTTGTCCTCACTGACCTTTTTGTGTTATTTTCATGTGTGTGCAGGATCTGGCGTGTTTGTTCGAGATTTACCTGAAGCCCCTGCAGGACGAAACCTTCCTCACGCGAGATGAGGTGGGTGGCAAGTCTGCATAACGCAATGTGCAATATGGTAAACACGGTGAGAGGAGGCGCGTCTGGAGGCGTGTCGGCGGGGGTGTTGAGGCTGTTGACTCCATTGAGTGTTTCTTGCCCAGAGGTGAAGTTGATGAACCCAGCAAGGCTTCATCTCCCTCATTACCGATGTGACTGGCTGGAGGACAAATTAGCATTCCCCTAAATTGACCTTCTCGCATCCCACTGGGAGACGCCAATAAAGGCGGCTTAAGAGTATATCCCCCGCTAACCTTAGATTCTCTGACCACAGGATGGCTGTCCACTCATTCCAGAGCACCTTTTTCATCAGCATCCATTTAAAGAGACATCTGATTAAAGGTGTCATTGCCTCTGTCAACAAAAAGGACTAGCTGCAGAATGCTAATGATCTTAGCGTTGCATTCTCCAGCCTCGTATTCAGCGCTGGGCCCGGCGTGACCTTAAACATAGGACGTCTCTCCTAAGACACACCAGTCGATAGGCCTCTAAGCACTGGGGCATATTAAAAGGCCATTAAGGGACAGCGGGACGTGTCCAGACACAAAATGGATGACAGCATGCTATCCCCCGAACATCTTTTAATGACCTTGGGTCTGCGTGTCGTTCAGGGCGTGTCAGATAGAGGTTTGGGCGTGTGTGCGTTGAACTCGTAGCAGGGACCATAGTTTAACCTTAAGTGCCTTTGTCAGAAATGGAGCCATCAGACTGGAGGTTTTATAACCCTCCATCCTTCCCTTCTGACTGACTGTTATGAGTTACTAGTCATCTTGCAATTTTTTTTCTTCTCGTAACCTCACATAGCTTAACCCACTCCGATCCCGCCCCTCCCATTTTGTTCTCCTGCTTCTTCAAACCTATACATCCTTTATCGTCACATTCCCATCATTCTGCGCCACCTCTCATTTCTCCACCTCAGATGGAGAGTCTGTTTGGCAGCCTGCCAGAGATGTTGGACTTCCAGAGGGTCTTCCTACAGACCCTGGAGGAGAGGATCGCCTCCTCGCCCGACTTCAGCACCCTAGAGACCCCCTCACAGTTTAAGGTAAGGCGCACCCACGGGAACATGTTGCATTATTGATTAAATGTCTGAGTGTGAGTAGAAACAGCATCAGTCTCTGAGCAAGTGATTTTAACAACTGGTCCCGGTGAAAGACGTGAACTTTGAGACCTTCAGGTTCATCAATAATGTAGTTGTAGTGACAGGAGCATCTCCGGCTGATTTAAAGGCTGGCCTGCACGAGGCGTGGGGTCTATTTAGTGACGCTACGGTTCACTGGTTGGATTGGGATCCGCTGAAATTCAGTGTAGTCAGGTGGGTTAGGTGAGAGGGAGAGGATAGACGGTCGCTCCAATAGTTTCCGAGGAGAGGGAGGACTGAGTCGTCTGGTCACAGCGTCACACGTCGGCAGACTTTCATCTCTACTCGCCCTCATTTCATTGCACATGGCATCTCTCTCTCTCTCTCCATCCGTGTGTGACATTCAGCCCCTGTCTTTGTTTTTCTCCCCGACACGCCGCTTGTTTACAGAAGCTACTGTTTTCCCTCGGGGGTTCTTTCCTCTACTACGCCGACCACTTCAAGCTCTACAGTGGATTCTGTGCCAACCACATCAAGGTCCAGAAGGTCCTGGAGAGAGGTAACACACGCGCACACACAGATAATCACATGATAAATACGTGATAGTCCCTCTAAAAAGAGTGAGATTGAGCACTGGCATATTGTAAATAAAAAGGTGTGAAAAAGTAGTATTTTCTTTCCTCTGTTTTTTCCGTATCTCTCTCCAAACTGTTACAAATATCCACAAAAATTATTTTTCCAAAGTAGTTAGGCAACCTGACTTTATTTCATATTAAAGGATTGTATATTGATTGGGCCATGGTGAAAAAGTATTCCCTCCTTAGAAACAAAATCCATAAAACTACCTAACTGCATGAATAACCACAGCAAAACTTAAATAGACCATTTTGAGAAGCAGGATGTTGGCTCGTAGGTTTCAGTACTAGCACTCTAGGCCAATATCATTAGAAGTTCTGAAGAGATGAGGAACAAGGTGATTGAAATTCATCAGTCTGGGATTGGTTCCAAAGCTATTTCTAGGGTTCCAGGACTTAACAGATCCACAGACACATTATCTACAAATGGAGAAGACTTTGACTCTCAAGAGCCTTTTGGCAAATATTCTATGGACAGATGAGTTGAAGGTTGAAAAATTTTGGAAGTGAAGGTTCGAGTTACATCCTGTGTATGATATTGGAACACATTAGCTCCGTTCAAGCAGGGAGCTGGCAGAGTCACGTAGAGGGGGTCCTTTGTAGCTTGAGGGCCAGGACCACTGGGCACAAGTGAGTGAAACGTGAACTCGGCTCTTTGTAGTAATTCTGGGGGAGAACGTCAGGTCATCAGTTTGTGGGTTGAAGGTCAAGCACAGCAGGGTCATACAACGGAGAATAAGGGCCACATTGAAAAAAAAGAGAGATTATGAGATTAAATTTGTAACATTACGAGAAAGAAGTTGTAATTTTAAGATACTCTTTTCTCTCGTAAAAGTAGTTTTTGTTCTTTTTCAAGGTGGTGCCTTATCAGGCAGGTCAGGCAGTAATGATGCAGGAGAAGAGTAAGTCCACCTATTTCGGGAGAAAATATTATGGACTGTTGAGTGGGAAACTGAACTTTTATCCTGTTGCATTTGTTTCAATTTGAAGAAGTTCTGCAAAGAACAGTTGGCCAAAATTCCACCACTGTGACGTGACTGAGCTCCGGTTATCAGAATCGTTTCTTGTAGTTCCTGCGGCTGAAGGAGAAACGACTACAACTTATTATCATCCAAAACTTTAATTATTAGTGTGACGGTCCTACACAGTTTAGTATGAGGCATGCGATTGTGCCGATCAAATCTTAGCCCATTACTGACATTGCATGTGATGTTCCTCGAAGTAAGCAGCGGGATTGATCTTTAGTAGGATTAGGAAAAAAA
Organism: Lophius piscatorius; assembly: GCA_009660295.1. Lineage (NCBI taxonomy): Eukaryota > Metazoa > Chordata > Actinopteri > Lophiiformes > Lophiidae > Lophius > Lophius piscatorius. The sequence continues at coordinate 378,693 of VRLP01000062.1, forward strand.
AACACTTCAAAGTCTCTGATGGGTCTGAATCACCTAGAGGAGAACAAAATGGGGGTAAACATGGCAACAGTGGAGGATTAATGTGGTCAAACATGACTGACTCAGACAGATCCAGAGTAGTGATTATCCTTAAGTCCTCCAGTCTGTGGGCAGCCTGCTGCAAAATGCCTGTAAATGCTCCAGTGAAGGGAGAAGATGCCAGACTTGGAGTACTCTTACTTACGGGATCAAACACACGTACGCACACTGTTCTTTAACCAAAGCTTTACATGGCGGGGTGTAAACTATTACAGTCGGTGCACACAAACTAAAAACAGAACATGCCATAAAGTAGCTACAGGGCGCAGAGAAGACCTATAACAAGGAGAGGGTTGCAGTCTGACCTACTCTAACGTTAACTCGGTGCAAACTGGTCAGAACCAGCTAACCCATAGACCCAGGAAAGAAATCTGCGTGAGTTTATCTTCCCTTTAGGTAATTGCTCCCATCTTCATTCCCATCATGCCCTGGATAGCCTCGGTTTCCCTGTGTATTTGTCGACTCATTAATTGCCCGCCTGTTATTCCTGAAGGTATCAATGCTGCTGCCTGTCTGCAGCTATAATTAATACTTAATGGCTCCCCTCAGTATGCGCCATGGAGGCATACAGCTCAGGGAAAATGTCATCACCTTTACGGAACGCTAACTCTGTGTCTTCAATGTCATTTCACCTTATGTTTTCTAAACTTGACCGTTTTCAAGCAACTCAGTACAATTCTTTTAGTGAAAACGCCTCATCGTCCATTCATCGAGATTCAGATGTGCCTGTGATGATGTTTACTCTTTAATACTGCGGTAGTTATGGCAGGTTGAGGAGAAGACTACAGCACCCCCTGCTGGAGGCAGCTTATTGCACCATGATTCTGCACTGGACTCTAAAAGTCCAATCTGAGTTTGGTTGCCTCGTTCTGTACGTCTGCATGAGACCATCAGATTACAAAAGGACATTCCAAAAACACAGAGGTTTAACTGCAGACATAATCATATTAATTCAGTCTTTGTGTGTGTTTTTTTTCTTTTTTAGCCAAGACGGATCAGGCCTTCAAGGAATACCTGGATGCGAGGAATCCCACCAAGCAGCACTCCTCCACACTGGAGTCCTACCTGATCAAACCGGTACAGAGGGTCCTCAAGTACCCCCTGCTGCTCAGAGAGCTGGTCTCTCTCACCGACGCTGACAGCGAGGAGCACTACCACCTCACCGGTGAGGAGAGGGACTTAAAGACGCTCAAGCACAGTCGTCCCCGTCCCACTCACAGGGGGGGTAGCTAAAAATAGAGATGATGTTCACACGTTGTTGTCGTGCCTTCATGTCTGGGACAGATCTATAACAGACGTTTGTCACATACACCACATCACATAAAAAATCTGCCACTCTAATGTAAAATGCAAATAAAGTCCACAATCGATGCTTGTTTATAATTGAGTATTTTCCTGTCCCTGCAGAGGCTCTGAAAGCCATGGAGAAGGTGGCCAGCCACATCAACGAGATGCAGAAGATCTACGAGGATTACGGCTCCGTGTTTGATCAGCTAGTTGCTGAGCAGACTGGCCACGACAAAGAGGTAGAAACACATTTGAGAATCGGTTTTCTGATCCCCAAAGGAGCAGTGGCACTAGTGGTAGTATGAGTAGTAATAATAATACTATTATTATTATAAGGACAAAAGGGTAGAATTGTCCTTATAATAAGTAAAATCAAAACATCCGGAAGAAATCATCAACAGCACATCAAAAATAATACGTTAGAATACATAACATGGCTACCATCAGAATAAATAGGCAAGTTTGAAGATGTGTGTTTAGAAGCGCGGTATAAAGAAGAGTGTCAATATTAGAAATATCTTGTGGGACAGATTTTCAAAGGCCATGGACAACATGGCTGAAGGTTCTTAACCCCATAGTGGTCAGCCGGGCAGGAGGTTGAGTGAGAATGAGAGAAGAGGCTCGGAGACGGTGTGCGGTGTCCGTGTTTACTCTGAGACAAGAGATTCAGAGTTGCTAAATTGTGAAGAGTCCTGAATGCGAGAAGCAGAATCTTGATCAATATGGAATTTAATAATGAACCAATGAAGCTGCTGGTGGACAGGAGGGGATTCTGGGAAATATCCCGGCGGCTGGACTCTTGAGCAGCTTGTACTTTCTGGAGGGGAGGTGAGGAAGAGCAGAGAGGATGGAGTTACAGTCATCAATACAGGATGTGATTAGAGCGTGAAGGAGAGTGTGAGGGAAAGGCGAAGGCCGGGTGACACTGACATCACATCAGAGTTTCCGAGGACACCCGCAGTAAATATGCAAAACCTAAATACTTATCAGAGTTAACTTCAGTCCAGTTAACTACCAGTGCATCCGAGTGGAGCTGTTGTTTACGCCGTCTCTGTGCATCGCCTCTAGGGGTTGAATACATTTAGAAATTGATGGAATATTTAGGTTATAACCGCCGCATAAATATTCAGAGCGAATGCTTAATCACGGCATCTTGGGTGCGGTATGCCTTCATCGCATTTAACCGATGAAAATCAGATAAACATTTGCCTCAAAATCACTTTCATCCCATGTAGAAAGACGAGCGCGCCGCGTCTGTGTAATGCCTCTCTCACACTCGCGCACACACACACACACGCGGGTGGTTGGCATATATCTGACGACGCGGTGGCAAGGAGCCAGAAGTCTAGCGTGTTATTCTTGTTGCTCGGGCTTCACTCTCTCTCCTAAATCCTCTCCTGTGTCTCTGTCAGGTCACCGAGATCTCTATGGGAGAGTTTCTCATGCATTCCTCAGTGGTCTGGCTCAACCCCCATCCATCGCTGGGCCGCATGAGAAAAGACCCCGAGATGACCGTGTTTGGTGAGTCTTCCCACGTCGCAGTTGCTTTCTGGGAAAATGATTCGCCTATCCACATCCCACACACTTGACTTCAGCCCGGTGTTGGTGTCTATCAAACTCCACATACGGCCACATTCTGTAGAAGGCGTTCTTGATAACGGAATCCATTTTGATGACATCTATGGAAAGTTGCATTTAAAGGAACAGTTTGTAGAATGTAGCCGTATCTCTTTAAATAAATGGAGTATAATATTCATAACTATGTTATTTTCCATGTTGCCATGGAAAAAGCCCTTCATATAAATAACGCTGACATGTTTGTACATTCGCCCGGAGGGACAAACACTGGCTCTAAGGAGGAGTTTTTAGCATTTTCAAGTTGTTACTTTTATGAAATGGAGGATGGTTCTTATTAGTTAGCACAAGAAAAAGCAATGGAGAGTTGAACCTGGCCTTCAAAGCAAACATGAAGACCCGTCTCACGAAACCATTTAGAGTTAACCTTTGGGTCTGGTAGTCTGCCTGGTTTGGAGGAACTCGCTTCCCCACCGGTCACATTTCCTCCGAGATGCTGCAAAGCGACCGGCTCTGTGTTTGCTCAGACCTCGCCGTCTCTCCTTCCCGTCAGCAACGGACGGAACCTGCCAGTTAAAGCTCTGAACATTTTCATTTTCGGTTGGTCTTCATGCTTATCTTAACTTACCACAACTACGCTGCCATGATAGCTCTGACCTCAGAGTAAGTCATTAATTCATGTTCTGAATATATGTATTTAAAGGGACCTCATCACCTGACAGACTAATGGACGACATCATTATCACACCTTGAGGCCACCGTAGATTCTAGTATCGCAGCGCGCGGGCTGATGGGTAAAATAAGCTGGAGTCTGGAACGTCACTGCTAAATGTTAGAAGGTTTTACACACTGCACCTTCAAAAGTTGAATCCCCGCAAACCTGCTGTGTCGGCTTTGCAGACAGGACTTTTGTCTGCTAGAATCTTATTTCAAAATCCGTCGCTCACATATGCCGTGAAGATTCTTGCTGGCGTATCAAATGGTCCTGTGGGTTCTTCTCATTCAATCGGCTCTCCCCGCAGGAAGCATTCACAGTCACAACTGAGACGCTGTTGTGTTCTCTCCCTCTAGTGTTCAAGAAAGCGGTGATATTGGTGTACAGAGAGAACAACAAGCTGAAGAAGAAGATGGTGAGTATTGTGTGTGCTGCACTCCTTACTCTCAGGTCACTAAATATTTCTATGACGTAAATTAACGGATTTTTCTCTTCCTGATAACCAGACCAACCCACGTTCTGCACATTCTCACGGAGAACCGGATCCCTTCAAGTTCCGCTGGCTCATCCCGCTCTCTGCGCTGCAGGTCAGATTGGGAAATACTGCAGGTGAGAGGCCCGGCACACTGCCCACATTATCCACACTAAATCACTCACAAAGTACATCCACTAAATCTTTTTGTTCTCTCTCTCCTCCTTCATATTTCCCTACACTCCCTCCCTAAGCTCATTCTCCTCGCCCACACACACACACACACACACACACCACTTGGCATTCCTATTCAGCTCCCATCCTCCCTCCTTATCGCCTTCTGAAACCGTAAACCATATTTGTACTGCGTGATTAAAAGCCTCCTTTATTTCCTCACTCTCCCAGGAACAGGCACGGAGAGAAGCTGCATCTGGGAGCTGATTCACTCCAGGTCTGAGGTGGAGGGCAGACCAGAGACCGTCTTCCAGCTGTGCAGCAGGTCAGAGATCAAACGTATAGGAAGAATGAGCAATGAGTGACTCTGGTCAGCGGTCACAGAATCTATCGGCATTTTCTTTAGCTGTTGCGCACACTGTGCTGTGAAAAAGTATTGGACCCCCTCTCCTGATTTCTGTGCGTATCTAGATCAGCTTTAACATAGAAAAAAATCAACCACAATAAAAACTAAATGCAAGTTATAAATGATAATTTTTCAAAGTAATAAGGCAAAAACGTTTCTAATTTTCTGATAGGGACTAGAAATCACCATTCACTCAAGTATGACAAGTCCTCCTGACTCCGAACAGGAAATGACCCCCAAAACATCCCACTGCTACCTCTATGCTTGACCATTGGAACAATGTTCTTTCTGTAGAAAACCCATGTTGGACTTTTTCCACACAGGCCCAGTTATAATTGTCTGACAATATCATTCAAAACTGGTATTTTGTGTATTTTACTGGAAATTTGGTTATAAAAGGAAACCGTGCTTAGAAATACTTTTTCACAGCCCTGTAGCAGAATATGGGTACCTATTTAAAAGATAATATTTAAGGTTTAATACAGATTTAGCAGTTTTTGCCATCCCATCTCTTGTTTATGATAACTGTGTCCTAATTTCTGAAATCATTGAATTTATTAGAGCGGAAACTCCAACAAATCGAGTGTTTAGACTGCTAATATTTCATCCACATTACCCAACACACTTCATTTGGAGGCCAAATCAACGTGAGCAAAGTCAGAATGTCGGTGATAATCTCACTGTACAGGAAACGGTAACACGGCTGTGCTAAGTAGACAAGGTCAAAGTTGCTGTAGTGCTGCTGTGCACCACCAACATTCTTTTCCCAGGGTTCCTAGAGGGCCTTCAAATTCTAGCATTCAACCCTTACATTCAAGTAAAAAACAACAGAATAGCGGTGAGAGTGTAGCCTGTGACCGAATGGTTAATTCTCATTACACTCTGTGAAATTGGGATCACTCCTAATGAATTGAATCACCCGTTTCTCCGGGGACGCTCAACAATTCCCTTAATCTATATTTAGCTTCGGATATCAAGTTGAACATACGCTGTGTTCATGTAACCATGGTTCCTCCTCTGCTATATCCCCCTCAGTATGCCGGAGAGCAAGGTCAGCATCATCAAGGTGATCCGCTCCATCCTCAGGGAGAAAGTGAGGAGGAGTATGAGGGGCGAGGGAACGCTGGAGAGAGGAGGCAAGGAGCGGCTGGCGCCCCTACGCAGCACCCTGCCCTCCTCTGCCAGGCTGGGTGAGTGGTCAGAGGCATGTTTATATAATATAATCTCAGTTTTATATGAATGAGATATATCCGTCCAATAAAATCTATGTACTGAATCATGGGAAAGTTTCTTTTTTTGAACTGTGTTACGGTAAGTATGCATGTTCTTCAGGGATGATTGCATCTTACTATTCCCGGTCATAACATTCTCATTGTGGCGGTGAAGAGCTCAGATAAGAGCGGCATTCCTGACTCCCATCTCTACATCTGTCACCAGGTTCCTCCCGGGCCTCCTGGTTGTGTAGGCAGCCTCGCCGAGATCTCTCCTCCCAGACCGGGAATCCCAAGCAGGGGCCGGATTCAGACGAGGGAAGTCTGAGCAGTGGAACCTACAGTTTATCTGGGGCTCCTCCGCACTGCACCTCCTCCGACTCCATCCTCCCTATCCAGCAGAACTGGTCTCGGATGCCTGGATCCAACTCGCAGCCCCCCTCCACCTCCGTGAAAGAGTCGGACATTTTGAGCGACGAGGACGATGGTTTTATCGAGGGGGGCACGAGGAGGGACAGCGGAGATAGCAGCTCCCCAACGAGCACCCTAGAGGCTCAGTTCCTCCAGCTTCAACTCTCCTCGGAGGATGCTGCCTCAGAATGTGCCCTCGCTCCCCGCGTTCAGCCTGAGGGGGAGGGGGACACTCCAGAGACCCAACCCAAACTGACGCGAGGACACTTCAGTGCCATTAAGAGGAAACCCGGCACGGTAAGGAGGAGCCAGGAAGCTCTGGTGAACATGAAGGCTCACAGCAGGTCACTGGACAGCCAGACGGACGCAGCGTCACCGTCGGGGGTAACGGACCTCAACGCTTTGCTGGAGCGAGAGTTCAGCGTCCACAGTCTGACGTCTGTCGTGAATGAAGACTGTTTCTATGAGCCGGCTGAGAGCTGTGCTACAGACTCTGGCACCACCACCACCACCACCACGTCCTCCTAGGAGGACTGGCTGGTCGGAGCAGAACTAGACCGTACTGTTGTTAAAGGTCACATGACGCTAAGATCAGTCCGAGTTTGTTTGTGAGTCCTTACTGGGCTACCTCTTATTTTAAAGTCTGCTGGGCAGCAGGTTTTCACAGATAAACGGAGGGGCTGCTCACACGACACGGGTCACGTGACAACGGCGTTCCGGGGCCTGAAAATGCAAACTTTTGAAAACTGGTTCCGGAGTGTAACCTTTTGAAAAACACAACCTCCTCCTCCTCCATGTAAGAAAGCAAAACGTAATTCCTGTGAAAACACTGTAAGGCCATTACGTTTTCAGACCCAGTCGCCACAGCAAAAACGGAATATTGAGTTTTGCCAAGATTATCATTCAAACTGTAGATCTGCTGCTCCGTAACGGATCAGCAGAGGTGACCTTGTACCGGGGCGTGGGACCATAATCTTTGGTGTTGATGTTGAAAGGTTCTTGGGCCAACTACCGGCTGGGCATGCCCTTTCAACGTTTTTGCAGATCCACAAAAACACGTGGATTATTTTCTAGAGGGCAAAGGAAGCGTTTCGGTGTTTTAGGCTACAACGGTGTCGTGTGAACAGGGTCTCGTGTTCCGTCATTTGTGTCTGGTGTCATAGAACCAAACAACGAAGTCACGGCTTATTACGATCCGCATTACTGTTAAAAGTGAGATAAAATGGAGGCACTGAGTGAGACCTACAGCGGTCAGGTCAGACTACCTGAGAAGAGAAGAGGAGAGAAATGTGCTAAACATCTTTAGCACATTGACAGAAATGTAATAAATATCAAAAATAAACAGGAAGGATTCTGACTTCCTCAGCGGAGCCTTTTTGCTGTATTTTGCGCACTAAACTACACTGTTAGCCTAAATATATTTTGAAATATTTTTTATCTGTACAGGTTTTAATGTAATTAATGCCGTTTTATTTATTATAAGGTTGGAGTTTTGTATATCGCAGCAAAGTTACTCTTTCGGGTGAAGGCTTGAACTGTTGGCTAAAGATTTGGTCCATAAGTAAATAATACAAAAAAAACCCAAAAGATGCAATCGAGCTTAATGGGTTGTTTTTTTCCCCCCCTCGTACATTTTAATGTAGCCTACTGGATTTTGGTTGTCTTTGGCTGAAGATTGTAATTTCCGGTGTTTGCATTGGAATGTATTTCTGAGATGAGAATCAAACTGCAATAGTGTTTAAACGTCAGCATTTTTTCTCTCTGTGTCCTGTGCATATAAGTCTCTCTAACTTTCATGTATTCTCTCATACAGGTATGAAACAAGGCAGGAATTTGGAATAAATGCGTCTTCTATTTTTGTAAAACCTTTCATAAAGTACGCATTGAGGTACGATTTAAAAAAAAAAAAAAAGAAAAAAGAAAAGGCTACTATGACATTCTGGACCTTCTCAGCTCGACCCTCCCATGCCTTTAATGCTAGTATACCAATGAATGTGAACGCCTCTTTCCTATGAAATGGTTTTATAAATAAAAGTTTTATTTGTGAATGATGCCTGACGAATAATGCTTTGTACTTTCAAGATGAGCTGTCAGTTCAGTTTTACGTATCCTCTCTTTGCCAGTGACAGGTGAAACGGTTCTGTAAGGTAAGCGTCTCAACGGACTCGGGTCCCTCGGCTAGACTTTGCGGCCGGTCCCTGCCCGGCTGTTAGAAAGTCTGTGTCCTGCTGTGGGAAGAAAAGGTATATATTCTCCTTAGAATCCATAATTATCTGACAGAAGTGGGCCACGGTTGCATTAAGAGAGAAAGATGCACTGTTGGATGTTCTTGTGGATATGTGTTAAATTAATGACGTTAAGTTTGGGACGCTTCTAATTGACTGAGCATCTTTATGACAATTAATGATTTTTCTACTTCTTATCGTTTTTCATATTAAAACCAGTTGACTGAAGATGATCGATTAAATTACGTTTTAGAAGCTGCACAGCTAGATCGTTTCGACTTATCATTTTATGGTATCAGCTGACATTTTGACCATTAAGTGAAAATGTTTGGTGCCAAATTGTAGCTCCAACAGATGGAACGAAAATCATTCAATCCTGTTGTAAATTAGATATAAAGTATACTTACGATCAGGTTAATTGCAATGATCAAGTCACAGAGGAATATTTTAAATAGCTCATAGCTGTGGATTTAAAAAAATAATTTAAAATTCAGTGACCTATAGAGTCTCATTTCATAAACAAGTCTAGCACACCTTACATATTCCTGAGCAAGATTTCCTTCATAATGACTTTTTATTGTAACATTTTCCTGCAAGAATTCCAGTAAGACTAACTGTCCTAATAGTAATGAAACAATAAACCAAAACAATGCAAGAGAAAACCTACATTTACTGTCTGCTGTAGTCTAAAAATGATCATGTCAAGCATCACGACTTCTTTGCAGGGAGCCGGTTGCTGCTTTGAGCTGCTGAAAATAAGATGAACGGTCAGACACCAGCCAGATTGCGAAATGTTCGACAACGCCCAGGCCTTGGTTTACTTAAGAGATGATTTTTTTTGAGTGTGGTAAAGGGGTTTCAAAGACCATCAGCCAACCAATTAGCAGATATATTAAGCAATAGGAAAAATAAAACAAAATAAAATACAAAGTAATTGTGGATGAATGGACCATCATAAATTAAAAAATGATTTTCTTTATTTAAGATTTATACTGGTAAAGGGGAAATTCTCTGGGTGTGTGTGTGTGTGTGCATGGCGGTGCATTTATGTATTTATGTAAGATCTGTGTTGAGGATTGGATTTGCTACGTGCCTGAACTTAATCACAGTGAGACGGTGAGAGAGAGGGGGAGGGAGATAAATATGGAGGGCCTTTCTACACCCACACACTCATCCGCTCAGTGCGACGTCCTTGCAGAGGGTGCCACAATGCCATATATTCCACCCAATGATCATGGAGTGTATAACCTCCACACATGTCAGCGGACCCCAACCAGGCTGGTGGTCGACAAGGAGACGACTGTAAAACCAAAGTTTCATGCCTGTACGAACATCTAAAATCTAAGTCATGAAATTGTATTTATTTACTCTTCGCTCTTCTAGGAAGTGGTAGAGGTGTTCCTCAACCATTAGTGTAAAAAGAAAAAAGAAAGATCTTTAGAAAAACACTGGCTGCTTTTAAAAGATGATGGTTATATGAAAAATGTGAGTTTATGTCTCTGCCAAAGACATGAAGGTCATTCCAAAGCAGCCACTTCACGACACTCCAACGAAAGTCCCACATTCATCTGTGACTATAAACTGAGAAGTTGTTTTTGGACAAACTGTTCCCTGTATTAAAGTATGGGAGTGAGGAGGGTTCAGTTTCCGAGGGGTGGTCATCGAGAAAAAATGCAAGAAAGAGAAAAGGCTGTGGATGTGGAAACAACAGAGCTAGACCAGAATCCAAAATCTGCTCAGAAATGTTCTTGTTTACAAAAGTCCCCAGTGTTTCATCTTGTACTTTGAGATTTGATCCAAATGTAAAGTGCATTATAAATTAAATGTATTATTATTTATTATTATTAGTATTTTAGCTTTAACCAGAGGTGGCAAAGGTGCACACATTTTTTTACTCAGGTTAAAAGTGACAGGCCCTGAAAATGTACTCAAAGTATGAGAGTAAGTATGTGTATACATATATATATGTACGTATATATATGTATACACAGTATTATTATACACATATATATATATATATATATATCTATATACGTATATAATAATACTGTCAAATAATGCATTAAAGTGTTACTATAATATTTATTGAAGGGACAAGGATCTAAGGGGAGATAAAAACAGTGATTATATAAACATTATTGGTCCTTCGTTTAAGTTGAAATCAGACTGGATGAAACAATGGTACAAAATGAACTTCACCTGTCAGTCATGGTGCCAAAATGTAAGAAGTTGAGATAATTGTGTAGAGATAAAGGGAGTAAAAGTGAAAAAGTTTCAGGAAAGTGAGTGCTCAAAGTCCAGACGCCTGAAAACTTGTTACTCCCCACTGATGGCTATAATTGCAATAAATCCATGGTAACTCACTTGCCAGACTTAATAAGGCTCCTCCAGATTCTTTCTCTCCTTTGGTTCAGGATTACTTCACGACAGCCTGCTGCGTCTCTGCAGCACGGAGGTTCTGGATTGGATCACTAGAAGTAATGCAAAAACTGACCTTAAAAGAAAAAAAAAAAAAACCCAGGTAATTCAAACGGTTCAACTTAAAAATCAGGTATATATCAACTAGTATTTACACTAACCAATCTTTATATATATATATCATAGAATTTACACTAACCAATCTTTATATATATATATCACAGGATACAAGTCACTTCTCTTACTCTTTACACCCATCAGCCATAACATTATAGCCGACTGCTTGTTTCAATGGGTGGGTCTTTCAGTGGGTGGGATGTACTACCAATCCACCAATGTAACATTTTCAGCTCAATGTTAAAGTGTTGGACGCAGGAAAAATGGACAAACATGAGGATCTGAGTTAAATTGACACGAGCAAAATTGTGATGAAATATTCATTAAGGTCTATTTTGAGCATTTATTTGGAGTGTTACATCAAATTAGTGCCAAATATCTCCATAAATTGCGCAAAAACTCCAATTTAATGCTTCAGAAGGGCCTTTTGGTGATTAAAGATCTGTACAATTTCTTATTCTCATTTCCATGGCAAGAAATGCTTCTTTGTTAGAACGGTGGGCTTTTTGAAGTACATCTTGCAAATTGTTTATTCTTTCTTTGACTAATCAGACATGTATACCAGAATTGATGTGAAATGTATCTTTAGTTTTCATTAGAATGCTTTTGATTTCTATCTCTAACCTGCTTCAAAACTGAACGACTCTGTATAAATTAGCCAAATAAACTCAGATCTTGTGAAAGCGGGGGCAGATGTCTCATCTCTCGCCAACCGAAGCATCGTGGCTCCAGCATGGCATCAATCTGCCGGGCAGATCTGGTGAAATCCTGACTGTAGTTGGAGATTAATAGCAACCAATCCTCAAAACTGAGTGAATTCTCTTTTTGGCAAGACAAACACGACGTACCACCTGCCACTGTGGCAGCAAACAGCCCTGCCATGTCCTGCTGGTGCTAATCTGCTGCTCCAGCATTCATAGGCCAGAGAGCTTTCACAGTTGTTGAGGGAAAAAAACTTAAATAATAACACAAGGGTCAGATTTGTCCAATATTCATGTCTTACCTTTTTATATTCTCGACAAAAAAATGTGACAAATACGTGTGACATCAGAAGATTTATTATGTAAATTTCACCCGTTAGCCTTTTTTAAACAAAGGGATCAAAATCCTCTCTCTGTCCTCCTGGTGCTGATCAATTCCCACACCTCTCCTCTCCCCTTTAAGCGCCGTGTCCCAAAGAAGGAGCAGCACAGTACCCAGTGGAAGGAGAAGAAATGGCTTGGATACGGGGCTGCCATGTTGTTCCCATTCTTTAATCTCTCAGGAATTTCCTTCAGGTCCCAGGGGACAAGGTGTTATGTAAGTTATATCTGAAATGTGAATTAGGACATAAAAGAGGTCCTCGCTCATTGTGAGAGATATTGTCGGGGAGTGGTATCCTTTTATTCTTCTCAGAGCACACGAGTCTACTTTGAATTGTCAGTTTCTGGGACAAGGGTGGTATAAAGAAAAGGAAACCGGAAATGAACTGGCTCCACAAAATCTCAAGCCCCAGCTGGAGTTTACATCTATCACAGCTTTATTTGTTAATCCAGGCTTTTCCTCTTCGGTGTCTGTTTGGGTTCCCAAAAAACGGGAAGTTGGCGCTTCATTTAAAACAATTTTTTTCTAAGAAAGTGGCCTGATGGTGTGCCGCCTACATCTATACAGGGGAAACGGTTGTTATAAAGGAATTATTACAAACGTATTAAACAATACACCACAGAAGCAAAGCTTCTTCTGTTAATAGTCCCACTTCCCCCCGTGCCACAGCAGGAATGCTGGGAGAAAAAAGCTGATGGTGTTGATTCATAATTGAATACATTTATCTTACACTATATTCACTCTCAGTTCCCACTTTATTTCAAATGGCACATCTGCATATGGTGGAGCTTTAAGATTAATAAAGCACATTTTTAATGATTATATAGCCTTTTGGTCTGACTCTGTCCTATAAAGAAGGTAAACCCTTTACTTTAAGGCCAAAGGAAAGTGAAAGGAATTTAACTGATTAAATAATATCTATTTTTAGTCCTTTCTATCTGATTTTCTCATTGATGTTCTACTAATTGATATGCCTGCAGTTTAAAACAAGAAAATGGCAGAAATTCTCGTCTGGACCAGGTGAGGTGAGCAGCGTACGTTACCGTGGTGATCCGGCCAGGTTAAAGAGGACCACGGTCATGACATTAAAAACTCCCACATACCTCGGCAGAACTCATTCAGGTCGTAACACATGCCAACAGTCTTTGTAGCTGGTAGCATGTTTTCTCCCTCTGTGCAGGGAAGTACTTGTTAAATATTGATGCATGTGCCAGGTGGAAATGTCGAGGCTAAGAGCAGTCAGTCAGTCTGACGGTGCAAACAGAGGCTATTAGTGGGGTTGTCTTGGTTTCTCTGCTTCTTCCTCGTTTCAGCAGGGTTGTTGAGGGCTTGGCGGCGTTCCGGCTGGCATGTCACCGTACGTATCCATTGGTGTCTTTTTTCTTCTGGCGAGGTTCTTCTGTCTGAGCTCCTCTCTGAAGTCGTAGCTGAGGAGTCCGGGTTGAGGGGCACAGATGTTCGCGTAGGCATCGGCCAGAGCTCTGAAGTGGGGTATTGTGAGTTCTGTGGGGCGTAGAGTGGGGTCCACGTCTGCCCTCTGCATCATCTCCTGAGCCATCTCAGCACGACACGCCTCGGGGAACAACTTCCTGAGGGAGGAGGGTGAAAAGCATCTGGTAAGATTCCTACACAGGTCGCTTTGATATCTTCCCGATCATGCAAGTTTAATGGCATTCTGGAGTTCAAACAGAGAGAAATTATCCCTCAGCAATTATTTCAAATCTGTGAAGTTAATTGAAATCACACAATGGGCTAGAACTGCTCATGAATTCTTAATTTGTTCCACTGCAGTGCTCCGCATTGAAAAGGACGCAGATACTGGCACTGAAGTTTGGGCCTGTGTTGGTACACAGACACAAACTTTTATGACATAAAAATGCCGGCTATAATTTAAATATTCAGCTTTTTCCCACATTGAAAACCTCTCCCTCGCAATATTCCATACGTAGACATTTCTTTTTTAAAGGCATAACCTTTACCCTACGTAAGACACTAGTTTTTACTCTTCCTCTGCAGGTTGGTGAACAATAGCCAGCTCCACACACTACGGCGTACAGAAGCCTTTTAGGCGCTTCAGCGCCGGTGCCTCCTCTTCAGTGCGATGCCAACCCACTGCAGCTCCATGAAATTTGCTGCCTCGTCTCCCTATGCCACCTCAATGACTCATAATTGCTGCTCTCTCTTGCGCAGCCAGTGTTCTTTTGTTATCCGGGCCCACATACAATCTCCTTACAGGCACGGGGGTTATGATCGGCATGCACATGTATGTGGGTGTGTGGGTTCAGGGCAAGTGGGTTTGAAGAGAGCTCTGTGTGTGCGGGCTCAGAGCTCTGAATGTTTTAAAAAGCCTTAAAAGTTGTGTTTTTGTCAGAGTGGTTTGTGTGACCAAGAAAAAGCTAAATGAAAAAAACTGTAATGGAAGATGAGATGGAGGCGGCTGTCAGTATGAGAAGAGTAGAGAGAATGATAGATGAGGATGAGACAAGATTAAAAAACTATGAGAGAGAGAGAGACAACGAGCGGGGAGATGCTTCCCAAGCCGCACCAAAGTTGTATCATTTTGCTTACTCTATTCCTCTATGGCAGTACTTCCTGCGGAACTGGAAAATGTTCCTGACGACTTTCTCCACCAACTTAAAGGGCTGCTGGATCTGGGGCTGGACCAAAGGGGTGAAGTGAACGACTCCCACGTCCACCTAAACACACACACACACACAAACAGAAAGAGCAGAAAGTAAAGGGGGAGGCCAGACCTTAATAATAGATCCCAAAGTGTGCCCATGGGAAAGATTTAAAACGTGGCAAGAAAGAGCAGGTGTGTGGAGGAGGGTGGAATAAAAAGCGTGGAGGGAAATTCTGGAGAGAGTGGTTGCATGATAAATGGCAAGAGAGATACTAAACTGGACAAAGAGACAGAAAGAGGGATCAACACACTGGGATAAAAGAAAAGAGGAGAGGCAGAAAATAAGATGACGCAGCATGGCTGGTTGGTGAGCCGGTTCCAGTTGCCACAGTAACACCTGTGCGATGGACCATAGAAACTGAGAGTGTCTCTATCTTTCCTGACTGCCTTCTTGTCGTTGCCTCACTGCTCCGTTTCTTAATGCCTCCGAGAAGGAGCCAGAGGAAGAGTAGCTCTCCTCTCTGTATACCACTGCTTTCCACAGTTCCAGCCAAACAACCGTTTATGTTAAAGCATATACAGACGCCCACCAGCCTTAACGATAAAGACACCTGCCTGATGTGCAGCAGGTGCTCTTTCTGTAGCAATGGGTTGTGTGTTTGGAAAACTCTCTGTCAGAACTGGCATTGGTTTTTAGCAAGTTATGCTACAGCAGCTCTTCAGTGGGGTCAGATATCACGGGCTAGCCTTCACCGCCGACAGGCATCAATGAGCCTGTCACCAGTCGTCCTTCCTCAGTTCACTTCCCCGCAGACCGGGAACACCCCACAGGACTGAAGATGCTTGTCAAAGTCGCTAAGATTCTTAAGCTTGCCCATTTTCCTGGTTTCAAAACATGAACTTCAAGGACAAAACTTTAACTTGCTGCCTTATATGTCCCGCCCACTGACAGGTGCCATTATAATAAGATAATTAATTTTATACTGACTTCAAATGTCAGTGGTTATAATAATATGCAATATCATGCAATGTTCCACGACTAAAAACCTGATTCTGAATGCTATTCAGATCCACCCTGCGAGTTCACGATTTCTTCCTCACTACCTGGGCAGCCCTTCTACCGGGTTTCATCAAAATATGTCAGGTAGTTTACGTCCAATGGAAATCCTATCTCGAAAGGTTAAAGAGAAGGACTAAAAAATCCTGACTCCGCCCCTTTAATATCTAATGTGTTCTTCCCTGTCATAAGCCCAACCGTCATGCCAGGTTTCAGGAAAATCCATCGAGTAGATTATGTGTAATCCTGCTACCAAAACGCTGGTGTAAACATAACCTGAGCCATCCCTCGTTGGGAATAACTCAGCTACTATAGAGGACTGATGCTGGTGGTGACCTTGGCTCCAGTTAGTCACTCGCTGTCGTCTCCGGATCCCAACAGGATCAACCTTAAGCTGACATCACACACTGTTGAAGTAAACGTGCCAGCCTCAGCACAGCCCGACTCAGCTTTCAGATCATTCCCAGATCAATCCAGAGAGAAAGATATATGTACATTTATGTTCTCTCCTCACTCCACCGCCCGCTCCTCTATAAAGGATTATCTACCCTCTTTATCTCCTGTAGCCATGATGGGAACATTTCTGAATCTCTGGATGTTACACCAGAGAGGCTACTACACAGTCATTACACAGACCAATGGTGGATCCAGACGGCGGGCAGCAGAGCAGCGCCGTCGTCTGTCGGTCTGTCCATAGCTGGTGATGTTGAGGGATTGCAGAGAAGGAAGGCTGAGCTGACTCACGATGGGGCATCAGCAGCGTTGGTCTCAATAAAAATATATTTCCTTGGCCTTAAGTGCTTTTTGGCTTAGAGAGCTTTTCAAGATAAAGCGATAAAAAGGAGCATCTACATAAGCACCTCGCATGTCCATCCAAACGGAAAAGAACGTGAGATCCTAAAGAGATATAGGCTGCTTTATGATTAATGGCATAAGCTGAGATGATGTACAATACATGACGGATTTTACTTGCATACTATACGTTAACAGATACTTAACTGTTTCACAGCGCATTAACCAGCGCAAATCCAGCCGCAGAGCCAGAGGAGATCCAGTACAGCTCAGACCTTGAAGCTTTTTTTTTTCTGGTTCCTGTGACTCACACAAATCCCTTCTACTTTCCTGGACTAGGGGCTGATTAGGGGAGGAAAACCAATAAGGCCCAAGGACGCACAAAGGATTTCTAATGAGCTGTTTGGAATCACCCCCCCTTTAACTGTGAACGACTGAGGTTGCACTTGTAAACCGCAGCGCCGTCTCTTATCAGATCTATAGATCCCGGTGTAGTGATTGCTGGCTGCTGCTCAACTTCCTGCTGCAGAGATGTTTTATGGGTCGGCAGTGGTTGACACAGCAGTGGAGGCTAGGTGCAGGGAAAGCTTCAAACTCCTGTGTTGGGCGTTGGCGGGTTCGATATGAAGAAGGAAAGGAGGTTGCTCTGAGCTGGACTTGCAGGTGAATGAACCACACAGCCGATAACGGTCCAACACCGAATGATGACTTCAGGGTTTATTTGTGTCACTAATGGGGTTGGCTCTTTTTTCTTGAGATCTTCAATATTAATACACTTTCAGTTCAGACGATGCATTTTAAAGACAAAAGCTATGTGGCAGGTGTTCTCAAGCGCACTGAGCCGAGGCTCCATGGTCTGGTTTAGAACAGACAATCAATGCATTATGAGAATTCTTCCACCTGTCAGATTGACATCTGAGGACTGGATATCATATCTGGGATGCAAAATGCCTCCACCAGTGTACGGTGATACAAGAGCAGAGCACCATCTGTTAGGAAGAAGCAATAAAAATGAATGCCTTTAATTTCACTCTCTGATGGAATAATTAGGCCATTTATATTCCGCACTTCATGATTTAGGAGAAGAGCAAGGGGGGAAAGTCGATATTGGGACTATACAGGCGGCAGCATTTCAGCCATCAGTGTGTCTGACTCACTTTGGTGCTATGATTTATGAACGGCCTTGTAGCATGGCTTCACTAGGTATCAGCGCTGGAAGATATGCTGCTCTCTGCCATTATTCTTCCCCCTGATAACCTCAACATGCATCGAAGCTCTGTCTTAAATCACGTGCCGTCACCTGGACCATCTGACTGAGAGCCATGAACATGCACGCCCCTCCGCTCCTTGCCCGGAACCCTTGGAATACTTTGCATCTGCTGGGAGATTGTGAACCGGGGTAGCAGACTGACTTATTGACCCTATCTGACAAGCTTAATATCTCTCCCTCGCTCCTGCTCTCCTGTATCCTACCCCACTGCCTTCTCCTTCACATGGGTGGCAGTGAGGATCATGTGCACGGAGCAGATTAAGCTTGGATTATAATCATTTCGTCTAGGCTCGAGCAAACGATCGTATTTGGCAATGAAAAAACCAAGTGAATCAGTATCACTGATTTGGCCTCTAAATTAGACGGTTACATAAGACTTCATACTCATTAAAATGTCCTCCTGCTCTGGCTCTCTCAATGCAGCTTATTTGATTAGACCATTTGAAAATTACCAATTTAGACAAGACTTTGAACTTGTGTCTTCCCTTTTGTATGGAATGCTAAATCAACAACTTGCATCGCTAGTGTAAAAAGGTCTATGTCGCCGATTCCTCTGGCAGATCATTGGAAAAGGGCAAAAATATAAGCAATCTCTATTTAAAAGTCACATGTCTGCTTTTGTTCTCAACTCAAGCCCTTTTCTGACCCACTTGAGTGCCACAGCCATATTAATATACTAGTGTGCTGCTATATTTCAAGCGTTTGACCTTCCCAAAGCTCATCAGGGAACTCAATTACTCTAGCTTTACCCTTTGGTTCTCCAGCTCCCCTTTCCCCATTTCAACCTCTGATGTCTCTTTCCTGGTCACTTCTTGCCCAATGGAGTGTGAGCTGTAATTTGTCATGTCCCTCTAAGCATAACCAAGATGAGATGGCATGGGCCCTGGGGCACCAGTCACCTTGATGCTACCTGAAACATCAACACAACGCTTACATAATTCTAAGAAAAAGCAGGGGGATGTAAGAAAGCTATGTACGGCCAAGGAACACAAGAGAGAAGAGCGCTCAGAGATCCTGCGACCAAAGGGGGAAGAACTGCATTAATCATGACAATACATTTGGAGGATAACCTCCATTACATCAGTGGGGGGAGAAGGCACCATCATTGCTGCTGAATATACTTGGCTGATGTTGCTTGAGGGGTCTGGGGAGGAAGGGCTTTGGATTGTGTGCAGGCGGCCTAGAGTACATCCCAAGAAATCCACCATCGCTTGCACACAGGACTTCCAAGACTGACAGCATCTCCTTGGAGAGACGCTTGGGTCTTGTTAAGGCTTGGCCAAAACATGTGAAATTTATGGACCGGCAGGAGAGCACATGGAAATGACATAGGGAAAATGGTTTTGATGGGACATTAAAAAGTCAAAGATTCCAGGCATAACAGCGAGCTGGAGACCCAATGATACAGCCAATGTCTTTTATTTTGCAGCCTGTCACAAGCGCTTTGCCATGAAATGGTGTTCACACATTATGTACGGTGAAACTGGACGTGGGCGCTCAAAATAAGATTGCACCGACAATGACATCGGAGCTATCGCATGACACCTTGAGTCTCCGCTGAGAACAACCCGCTTTCACAAGACGATGAGCACGAAAACCAATTACGGAGGGGAGGACATAAAAAACGGGAAATGCAAATTGAACGATAAAAGTCCCTTGTGTGGGCAGATGGGTGCCTGGATGGTCCGGCTGTGTCTCGGAGCTATGCTGCAGGAGAGCTGGAGCGCTCTGCTGTAAGGTAATAAAATAAAGGGGACCGGGCTTATAATAGCCCACAATATCTTCACACATCACAGCGTCACACATGTGCACTCACCGGTGTGTGTTCACCGGGTTTTGCTCTTCTCTCCCTTTTTCTCCCCTTTTCACCCTCTCCCTCTCTAATCTACTTATTTATTTATCCTACTCCCTACAGAACAACACCAGCATCAGCACTTAGGATCTCATCAGTTACGAGGAGACAGGTCGTGCACGCCATACTGTGGTGCGTAGAAAAACAGGAAAATTTCTCTTCCTGCTGTTGCAGGGGTTTCCGACTGGCAGTGGCGAGAAGGCCGACATCCACAATGGGAGGAAGTAATGTGGTGTGCACCATCACCGCATGCAGGCCAGACCTCATTCCAAGAAATTGTCTCCTCTGGCGAAGTTTATGGGAAAAAGAATAGCAATTGGAGAGCGAGAGAGAGAGAGAGAGAGTGGGAGCACTAGGCCATATTAAACAAGCAGATCGATGCCTAAACAAATCAATTGCTACAAACCTATCCACACGTAACGGCTCTCCATGTCCCTGTCGTCAACCGTTGGCTCTAAGTGGGGGGTGAGGCAAAAAAAAAAAAAGTCCCTGAAACTGGACATTTGTGCTGATTTGCCCATGCAGCAAAATAATAACAACAACACACATCTGCAAGGTTATCAGGCGTTCTAGCCCCGACTGTTTTCTCTCTCTCATTTTGTCCTCTTTGTCATTCAAGAATCAGGGCCATAATAGCCACTCCCACCCATGTTCTATGTCCTCTACAGACAGGAGAGGAAAGACCCGCCAAGACAGGCAAAGAGAGGGGAGCAGCTGTGAGTTTAAAGCTCCTGCTGATTGACGCCTGATGGAGATGATGCCCCAGGGAGGGTCAGTTTTGGCATGGTGGGATACACATGCTGCTCTGGCCTCTGGAGCAACGCATAAACAAACAAAGTTTCATAGAGACGATTCTGATCAGCTCATGTGGTTGTAAAGATAGTAGACTTTTCTTCGGTTTTAATTAGATTAGCCTTCCCAGTTGTCCGGTGGAACTATGTTTGGATATCCTATCTTGATTTTGCATCTTGCCAGTTTCTTATCTTTTGACAACAGCGGTATTACATTATTACTGAGCAGCTCAATGCATGAATGGGCTGGATTCAGTTTGAAAGGTTAGCTTAGATTACACACAATGAGTTTTCAGCAACCATCATCAAGAGAGGATACAAATTGTCTCACGTTTGACTTTTACAAAATATTTTTAATTCATATTATGTTGGGTCAAAATGCTGCCTTTTTTAAGAAAAAATCATATCTTCAGTTATTTGAATTTATGGAAAGGAGGACAACACATACATTGTTCACCTTTATACTAATAATGCTTTCACCAAGATAAATAACATAACGCATTTTTTCAATTATTGCCAAAAAATTAAATAAAAATGTAATTTAATTAAACAAAACTGTCGGAGGTTAAATAGACCCAGTGAAAACGGTTAAAATGACTCATTAAGGATCATCTCCAGTATAAAGGATGTAATTACTCTTGACACATTGTTAAATGTTTTTTAAATTGCTCCAATAAAAGCTGATGATAGAAAATTTGGGCCAATACACTGAAGGGATTTGAAAATACACCACAATACTTATCTGTAAATGTGCGATGGTAGGCTGTGCTAACCATTCCTGATTGACTTTTAACGATTATCTCAACTAACTGTAATCAGAGACAAAAACAAAAGGTGCACAAAAACAACAACAAGCGCAGCCAATTTCTTAGGTGATTAAACTGGAGTGTAAACATTTTACACAATCAGTAATTACTGTGTCCAACATTAACATTAATTAAAGGAGTAATCCTCCTCATGGACTGTCACACACCCCGGATGTCATCCTGTGGTCAGAGAAGAGTGTATGAAGGATGTTCACTCGGTTGCAATTTTCAATACAATCAAACCAGCAGGATATTAATGGTGTTACGGTACGTCGTAACATCGTCCCTGCACCAGCGTAAGACTGCTGGTACCAAGGGTCGGTTATTCCTCGGGTAATTCCTTATTGTTTTGTTACGTGCCGGCTTTGTATGGGTTGATCCTGATTCTGGGTGGTTAACATACACTGGCATTAATGTACTTTTGTGGAAAAGTGAGACTTCACCGCACCATGGGTCCATTCAATGAGGGAGCAGTTAAATTTGCACTTTATCAAATTTGGACCAAATTGGACCAACAGTTGAGAAATTTTGGCCCGAAAGCTTTTGGAGATAAAGCTCCCCCTAATTTCGGATATGTAAAACCAAACTTTCTGAAAATCCCTCGCTCCTCATACTAAGGTCTATTTGGGTATAAATTTTGAAAATGATCCATAAAATAGTTTTTGGGTTATCATGTTAACACAAAGGATCTGCGGCGGCGGCGATGACGAGTCCATAATATGTCTGACTTTTCAGGGATATCATTTGCTCCATCCGTGAAAGTTTCATTATGTATAGTGTTTGTTCGGCCAGGCTGCAATCTGAACAACCACTGATGAACAGAATTGTTTGATAAATGACATTAAGGAAAGACACTTCCCCGAGCTTACTTTGGTACATGAAGCTGTGAATAGATGGGAACTATACACCGATCAAAAAAAACATACCATAAATCTTTGTTCTGGCTTAACTGAGGATATCCAGAAGATGCTCCAGCAAACCGGAAACCACTAATAGCTGATGTGATCTGGCCGGTAATGTATCAGTTGGTTTGAATACTAAAGTGCAAATACCAAACCCTCTAAGCTCCGAGATAGAATAGATAGAAAGAATAGATAGATAGAATAGATAGAATAGATAGATAGAATAGATAGAATAGATAGAATAGATAGATAGAACACGCGCACAAGACAGGCAGAGAGAACGGGCAAGAGATAGAGAGAGATGCAGAGCTTCACATGCAGGTATTTTAAAATAACAGTCAAAAAGCCAAATGATCTGGATAATTCACCTCAGGTTCATCACAGCACTAGAGAGGAGAGTCTCTGCCTCAACTTGTCCTGGACATTCATTCATTTTCCGTAAACGCTCATACTGGACATTCAATGAAGCTGATTTTCCAGAGACTGACTTTATGGTAATTCATTGATGTATATTAACAAGTTTTTATTCACTCTGCATTCATGTCTGACGACCAACAGCAGCAAACTGATCAGCTGGAGGTCATAGAAGTTGGAATTTATGGTCAAATATCAATTTATATTTTCCAATAATTACAGCAAGAGGTTGTAGAACATATTACATGGTCAGAGAATTGTTGACAGAAAAGTACATTCAAAACAATAAAAATAATAACGATATTGTTATATGGATATTATTATGTCGTTGTTATTTTTAGCCAATATCGATGATGTATCAAATTCATTTTTGTTAGGATACTAACAGTTTTTTGCTATATAGTTTAAAAAAAAAAGATAATTTATTATAAGTAAAAAAAAAAACCCAGATGGATTATATAGATTTTCATATTTATATATTTTTTAGGCAACATTCTAAATTCAGTATTTCTGATTCTGTTATTGAATTCCTGTTTGTGACCATATTATATTCATTTGAGGTTGAAGTACACGCAAATTGAAGATTTAAGTACTTTTGTTGAAGGAATAGCTGAAATTATTTATTTTTCATTTACAAAAACACATTTAATTATAAATGAGTATTTATTTCAGATTTATTTGTTTTGTTTATTAATTCCTTAATGTTAGACATAGTACACCTTTAAGTAAAATATACACATATGTTTGGCCATGGGGGGGGCGGCGGCGGCACCGATTTGGCTAGGGGCGGCCCTGTTGACAATAGTCAATATTAGTGATGGTGCCCATCCAATCGGATCCTGCTCGAACCTCAGAAAGGTTTGGACCGGCTCTGATCGCGCAGAGTCAGGTTCAGGCTTTTCTGAATAACGTGGAGCTCATAGACGTGACCGCTGATTGTTGTCATGACGTAAGCAGCAGGAGTAGTCGGCTCTGTGAGTGAGTGAGTGTTGTTGTGAGGCAGGGAATGTCATTTTCCAACACACACACACACACATTCACACACACACATCGGCGAGGAGAGATAGTGCGCGCGCGAAGTAGAGAGCGAGAGAGAGAGAGAGAGAGAGGAGACATCCAGAGCGCTCCGATTCTTCCTCTCGGGCTCCGGCTGAGACGTTGTGCACCACAGAGCAGGGATGTCCTCGGGATCACTGTCGCTGAGGAAATGGATGTATTAAATGGATCCGCGGTTCGGGATGATCTCTGCTCCTCCTCGCCCCCTCGCCACCAGCCCACTGACTCTCCAGTTGTGTGTTTACAGAAATCTCTGCGAACAACGTGACGAGTCAGCGCCAGCTCTGCACCAGCCCGGGTAAGGGATCATTTCAACATCGCTCCCCACTGCTCCATGGATCCTCCAACAGCACCAAACAACTGATTAGAGTATCCCGGGATAATATGTATTTAAACGAGGAAGACCCCGATGCGCCAGACATGAGACAAGATCTGCTGCATCCATAAAGTTTAAATACAGCAGCTGACTTAATTAAATAAATTGGTCGAATGCTTAAAAAAAAAAGAGACAGGCTTGGTTGATGAGTCCGGGGCAGAGGAATCAGAGGGGTAAATTAGAACTGAGGTGAGAGCGCTGCAGCTTTAAGTCCACATAGCTATTGAGCATTGCAAATACCAGAAACTCATTTCTCCCTCTCCGGTAACAGCTCCATGGGGCTCTGGTCAGGAAGAGGAGAGGGGAAGACAGCATATAGAAAATGAAAACCTGCCCAGCATACCCCAGTGTTTCTCTTATCTACAGTAGAGGGAGTCGGAGCCAGCACTTATCCGCCTGCGCTTCATGCTGCTCTTTGTTTCCAGCCAAAAAAGTCTGTGCTTGTGGGAGGTGAGGAAGAAGGAGGGAGCGTGGAGGGGGGACCCACTCTGTTCAATTTCTCATTTCCGTTTCTCTCCTCCAGTCCATTGGAGCAGCAGCGGTAGAGCTGAGGAACTGGGGATTTGACTGGCAGCTGGTGCACCACCAAAGGAGGGTGGAGAGAGGCGGTTGGGCAGCGGGGTCGACGAGCCCGGCTGGTGCCGGGTGAATGCTGCCTGGTGAGGACAAAGGCTGAGGCGGCATCGACCCGAAGCGGAGCATGGCATCCACAGGCATGCAGATATTTGGATTTGTCCTGGCGCTGCTGGGCATCATGGGTGCAATGGTGGCAACTGTGCTGCCCAATTGGAAGGTCAGCGCCGATGTGGGTTCCAACATCATCACAGCCATCTCCCAGATGCAGGGATTGTGGATGGACTGCACATGGTACAGCACAGGCATGTTTAGTTGCACTCTCAAGTATTCTGTGCTGTCATTGCCTGCATACTTGCAGACGGCCCGCACAACTATGGTGCTGTGCTGCGTACTGGCGGCCCTGGGCCTCTGCCTCGCATCCTTGGGACTAAAATGCACACGCTGGGGAGGCGGACGGCGCTCCAAGTGGCACGCTTCCATTGCCAGTGGTGGTTGCTTTGTCGCTGCAGGCTTTCTGTGTCTGGTGCCTGCTTCCTGGTTTACCAATGAGGTCATCACCAACTTTCTGGATTCCAATGTGCCCGAGAGCAATAAGTTTGAGCCTGGGGGTGCTGTGTACGTTGCGTTTGTTTCAGCGGGATTCCTCTTCATGGGGGGATGCATCTTCTGTATGTCCTGCTCGGGGAAGAGGCACGGCCCTCCGGACCTGGTCCTGCTGCCTCCCCCTGACAAATTACTACTTCAGCAGCAGCAGCTCCAGCAGCAGCAGGAGCTCCAGCACCAGTACTGCTCTCTCTCCCCATTAGACAATAAGACGGGCTACAGCCTGCAGGACTATGTGTAATAAAGCAGCCCTGTGTGTGCCGCGGCAAAAGAGACGAGCCCGAGGGGACACCATCGTGGCTTATGCTACAGACTAAACTCTAACACAGATGGAGGTGGAGAAAAGAACAAGAAAGGAGGGCAAAAACTGTGAATTAATTTCCCCATCTCTTTCTATCTCACTCTTCTACCTTTTTCTGTTTTACAAGCACAAGCAGTAGAGGTATTCCCTGGGCGGCGCCTTGGAACAAACAGTGTGAAAGGGCGAGGAGCCGGGAGAAGGTGCTGCGGCATCGAAAGCAGCCGCTAACCAAATGCATATATCCTTCATCGGTTAATCACAGGACATCCCTCGGGAATGGATTAAGCAAATAAGGACGGCTCCTGTGTATTCCCCCGTTCCCCCCACTCACCAAAGGTTTGAATTGAAAGAGAAAAAAAAAAAAGCAATCGTTTAGCTGCTATTTACAATCGTTCGGTACCCTCCCAATTAACGGAAATAGGCAATATACTGTCTGGGAGCAGTAGGTGGAAACCCTTTCATAGCAAGCCATCGTAGTATTTTGTACACATATCCACTAGAATGCTATGTGGGTTCAAATAAATGGTCATATTTTTGTTAGCTGCTAGAATGAAGTTGATATTTTGCCTCTTAAGCATGCTGTGTTGAGGCGGTCTGTGTATCAAACAGCAGAATGCCTGGAAGAAGACCGAAAAATAGCCACCAAATGCCTGTGCCTGAAAAAGCTAGAGAAACATTTCCATGCTGAAACTGTTGATAGGAGACCGTCAGGAGTAGCAGATGTTGGCTGTGAGGACTTGGGATCGGAGACGGAAAAAATGTAGACATTTCCAGAGTTGTGTCTGTCTCTCTCTCCCTCTGCAGGAGGACAACATATTAGAGAGACGGAGAGAAATTAACACAAAGATGTTTAATCCATCGGCAGAACGGACTGTCTGCTGTTCTTACACTTCCACACAGATGAAACCAAACTGCCGTCCTGTACTCACTCCTGCACGCCCTCAGACATGACATGTCGGACATGTCGGCTTTTCTGCATGTGCTTTTCAGTCCAGTCATCCTCCTCTGCACTGCCATGGAAACAGAATTCAGTATTCACATATTGTTATTGTCTGGGGGCATGGGCATGTCACTCAGTGATTGGAAATTGTTTCGGGGGGCCTCCATTTCTCTTGCCATGGCTCCGTAAGCTTTAATAAAAGCCTCCGCTCACACTACTTTCAATAATCCCCTTTATTATCCACTGGCGTGAGGCAGCATGTTTTTCCTGAGGTCAGTGGATTTAGAGAACGCTCTTCTTGGAGTCGGTGTCTGTGCTGTGCAATTAGCCTCATGATGAAGACATTCTGAATGGTGCAGTGGCAAAAACAGAGACAGAGAAGCGTCTTGAGTCATGGTTGGCTGGGGTAGCGGTGTGGCAGGCTGCTAAAAAAGGTTTGAGTCATTCTCCATATGTGACTTGTTTTCCAAGTGCGTCAGCAGTGCGCATAAGCTTCCAGCCTGCACCTGCAGACGCCGGTCTCAGTGTCTTAAATTGCTGCCACTTGACTGTCGCCGGTCCTCGTTCTCCTACCTGTCACTCTCTTCCCCCGCACCCCCTCTGTCCTGCTTGTGTTACATGTCACATGACACTGCCAAGAGTCAAGCTGATGCATGTTGAGAGCATGGTCGCTCCAACACATGTGCACACGTAAACAGAACTCCCACCTGCTCATGTGTCAGTCGCAGTGACGCGCTTCCCCACATTCATCCTCCTTAGTATGCCTACTCTTCACTGGGGCGAGGATATCAGAGGAATATTGTTTTCCTGTTTTCCTGACGGGCCTCGGCAGTGATGTATGGAACTGCACATTCTCTCCTTTTCTCTCATAAACAGCTTCCTGCGGAGAGCAGATGGCTGAGCCCAGCACGCCACCTGCAGGCTGCTGCCGGCACGCCACTAGCATCTCTGTGGGCCGCACTGCCGGACCTGGCAGCATCTCTAGGGCCAGGTTTCTACCCTGACTTAGCCGTCTTTCCCACCACACCACAGACTATAGCCGACGGGACTGCCCTCCTGATGATAAATCACTGCCCAGGCACCATAACAAATGCAATAAACAAAGTAAAGAATGTGCCATGTCATCAACTAATACCGACACGTTATGCGTTACGAGAATGTGCCAAATCATCTCATGATGACACGTTTTAATACTCGCCGGACTTCTCTGTTTATTTTTCTTATGGAGTTGTTTGTACATGAATTATACATTAGCAAATGTTTTATGGATTTGTTCTGCCAGGCTGAGTCTCAAGTCCAAGAGATGCTTGTGTACAGTCCAGTGCAGCATTCGGGGGTTATTTTAATCCTCTTTATTCTTCATTACCCAAAGCACAGCAAGACTTCACCGGACAGGAGAGACATTGGAAAGTCAGGAGTGTATTGTTTTATAAATTAAGACTAGATATATTATATTTTACTTGAGGAATTCTGGTCCACTTTAAGTCTGTGACATCTGTACACAAGTATCTACACTATTATGGTGTTTGTTTATACTGAGGGGTCAGGATCCCCTCAGGTTATTTAAATATACTATACAATGTCATGTTCATACCATATCTTCTTTATAAGAAGACGACTCGATGCACCTTTGCTTTTCTCGACAGCAGTTTGTTTCAAATGGCTGGGCATTCCTAGCTCCTTGGACCAGTACAAATACAAACCACAACTGGCACTCCGGGGGAGAAAAGGAAATATATCTGTCCGTTAGGATCCAGTAGTGACGCGTGAGCTACAACATTTCTATCCTTTGTGGCTGTGCAGCTTGATCATCAGCACGCAACTTCATTCGCTTATAAATGACCAGAGTGCAAAGGTCCTTAAACGTCTGAAGAGCTACAACTCTCCCGCAAACACTGTAACGAGACAATGGCTTATCATTTTGATAGTTTCAGCTTATTTTTGTGGATGCTTTAGCACTTCTTACTTTGCCAGAGCATATTTGTGATGAGGAACAGTACACAAGTTCTGATACAGTTGTCTCAATGTGCTTGTGCGAGTAGTTCTATTTTTTACCAATAAAACTATTTTGTGAAGGCGACATACCAACCCACGTAGTTTATTGTGTGCCGTTTTGTATGTGGCTGATGAAGATGGAGAGAGCATTAATCTTCCTGCCAGATTCACAGATTGTTGGACAGGACAGGCCGTGCCGAGAGTGGGCAGGCAGTCGTGCTGCTCGTACGCAGCATCCAGGAGACACCGAGTATCGGTCCAACTGAAATATGCATCCATAAAGCACTGCTGCGGCAAAATGGGTTTTGAAAAAGGACTTCAATACAGCCCCCGTCCTCTTCGCGTCATCGCTCACCGGGGTGACAGCATAGGTTATAAAATGAAGGTAATGATAACGACAACATCTCTGAGGAGGCAATGGGAGTTTTTTCAGCCATGTAGTGTGTTTGACAAAGTCATGGGTTTATTGACAGCGCATAGAGCAGCTGCTGGTAATCAATGAACTTCCCCGTAAAGGTGAAATGCCCATGCAGTAGGAGGTGGATAGATATTAACCGGATGCCAGCTAGTTTGATCGTTACTTAAACTTAAATCTAAAGACATTTACAGTTTTGTGCAATATGCAGATGTATAAGTAACAACAAATGATTTGTAATGATAACTTTGTTGACTCATTTGCACATGAGAGAGAGCGCTGAAGATCAGTTAGTCGATAAATAATGTCTACAAGCCTTTTGAGAGTCTATTCAATGGTTAAGTTAAAGATATTTTAAGCTAAATCCACCGTGACTGGCTGCATTTAGTGGGTATGTTTTATACACATCTCTAAAGCGGCTGGAAAGAATTTGTTGTTGTGCCACAAATAATTCTTAGAGCCCTAAAAGTGTGGATCTCCTAATTTGTGACTTGTATTTAATAATATTGGGAATATTTGAATTTAGGTGATTTTCTAAACACGGAGGCTTCCCTGTTGTGGAGGCATCTGTTCTAAAGTTAATATCTAAACTGGGATGAATCATGTCACACGGTTTAAACTCTCAAATATCCCCATCAGTATCTACCTTAATTAGGTTTAGGCTTTAATTGGCACGTCAAATTAAGAAGCCAATACACAAAACTAATAAACAAGAGAAAAGATCGATAAAAACTAACATCCCATCCTGCAACTGTCTGGTTTAATTGGGAACCTTGTTTCGCTTCACATGAACACAAACAAGAGGAGTACCATGACGTTAACAGAATACATTTTCATCCAAGGGCACAGATGCCCATGCAACTGGTAAAACTCAATTTGGGGCGGCGGTAACCTCTATCGTAGGTGAGTGTGAGAAAAGTACATCATTTCAGTTCCAATGAGGAAGTTGAAGAAAACGTGTGTGAGATGCAGGCATTTAGGGGCTCTGAAAAGCACTTGAGAATTTTTCCTTCCACTCTGTCTTGAGGTTTCTGAGATGTGTGTAAAAACAGACATGGGTGACCCCATACGGCCCCTTTGGTGGGCATTAAAAATTCTAAATCAAAGTGTTCGGAACTTGCTGAGTTGTGCTGCTCAACTTCCATATGAATTTTTTTTTACTTCAGTCAAAACAAGTCTGAGGGAGTCCTGATTAACTAGTTTCGGTCCAGGCGTATCCGAGCTCTCATTACAGCCCAGTGAGAAAGTGCGTTCCTGAAAAAAAACATGGATTATTCAAGTCTCTCTCTGATTTGGTGTAGATCAAATAACTACTCCTCTTGAGGGGAAACGCTAATAAGATCTGCTCCTCTGTGTATTTAACCTACATTTTCCATCAAAGGCTTTCACCCTGAGTTGACAGATCTAGAATGTGAGCTTAAGATGAGAGGAGGTGAGAGTTGTCAATTTCAGTCAGGGGTTAATCATGCGTCAAGCTGCATTCTTTGAAATACCCGGCGACGGACTATTGTCCTGGCCTTATTGACCAGCAGGTAACCTTTCCAAAGATCAACCACAAAAGAGAAATGTGGAGGAAACGGGTTGGTGAGTTCACACAGGATTATCACTGCTGCTAACCGTTCCTCCTGGCAGACACAAAAGAGCAAGACAGATACTGGAGGATGCTCACCAGAAGTTCATTAACGATCACCATATCGCTCAATATCCAGTCGGTACCAAAAGCCCAAGCAGCGCAGCATATTTAATGTGCAATGTGTTTGTATCATTCAGCCTACGGAGGTTCATTTTGGAGATATAATGCAGTCATCAATGGCGAAGGAGAATGACCTTCCTTTGTTGAAGCTGCTCTGCTCACGTGAGGCTGAGGGAATAATAGCAATGACCTTGGCTGCGCGGTTAACTGCTGAGAAAGGCAATAAAAGCTGTGGAGATGACAAAAGGGGCGCTTGTATGAAAACAATACACCTTGACAGTTCAAAGGAGGCCTTTTAATATTTCAGTGTTGAGCTGGAGGTGGGATGTGTGGAGAGGAGGATTCGATGAGCTTAAGGTGAGGGAGGCAAAATGTTGTTTTTTTTGTAAAAATAAAAAAAAGTAGTATGTCCTCTCGATGGTCTCAGTGTATTAATGAGAACACAGAAGTTAATAAAAGAAGTAGACGCCTACCTACAAACATGACAGAAAGGTTAACTCAATTGTCAGTTTACATTCTTATATTTTTCCCTGGACAAAGTGGGATATAGGGTTACCCACGTATGTCCATCCATCTGTCCTGTATGTAATAAGAATCAAACTAAATTCCACAAACACCCCATAGATGTGCATTATTATTTATTATTATTATCTCTCTTTAATTTGACATATTTTGGCTGATTTGATCTGGGGTAAATTTCATTACTATGATTTTGGTTACGGTCCATCCATGCAAGCACACATCTTCCGATCCGTGGCCTTCCACACATATTTTTAGTTTTAAATGAACCAATCGTGATTAAAAAAACCCTGAAAACTCCAAAGTCACCAAAATAACAACGTATGAAGTTGAAATGAAAGTGTACAGTGAGTACTTAATAGAATGATGCCTTACAATGTGAAGGGAATATTTTCTTTTACACCCATCATGGTTTCTGAGCACAGCTGGTGATTTATTTACGTGAGGGGGACCTCCTTTGGAAATGCAGCAACGGTTTAAGCATTATTCCTCAGAAGTACCTGCAGATTATCTTGGCATGTTCACTGACTAAACAGAGCTGAATTCGCTCAACTCTGAGCGCTGACTCGGAGTGAACCCAGCAGTCTCTTGTTAGGAAGAGAAATACCCCTGGTGGATGTTCAACAGCCATCTTCACCAGCCTCGGCACTTTGTTTAAAGGGGAGAGGAGGAGGGTAGTATTTTTAGCTTTTCTTTACCTTGGGTCCGTGATGCATTGAGACCAAGCCTTCAGGCGTTTGCCGCACTGATGCGAGTCATTGAAATAACTTTCCCAGATACTCTAGGTACCACGTTTGACCCCATTTGTGAGATAGGAATAGGCCGAGATGAATTGTTCGCTCGCAGGATCTGTGGCGAGAGGTGAGAGATCGGTGCAGCCCCCCAGAGTTGATTTTCATTCTTACTGTCGAGTCGAGAGCTGGGCCACTTCAGGTCACAGAGATGAAATTCATCACCCAGTCTTTCAGTGCGTCACAACGGGACGAGGTGGGTCGCATTCAACCCTGAAAAAACCCTCTGCATTCAAACTGCAGCTTTTATATTTTCAAGCTTGGAACAAAAAGACACTGAAAATCATTTTTTGATTATACGTAAAGTGATCAGCCTTTAAAATTACAACCACTAGTTAGTTACAGCGGCACCTCAGTCAGTTGGTGGGATATATTGCGCGGCAATTGAAGATTTTTTGCCTGAAGATGATCGGATGGAAGCAATGAAAAATGGTCAAGCATAAGGATCAGAACCATTTTGATGGCTAGCCAAGTGGGTCAGAGTATCTCCACAAACGCAAGTGTTGTTTGTAGTTCTAATGGAACATATGTCAAACGCTACCCTCAGGTAAAATTGTATGCATATTCCTGAACCCTATCTCGCAAGGGTTAAGAAAATGTTATCATGTTGTTATTATTTTTGCCGGAATGCAATAATGGTGCAGGAATGGTTTTAGGAACACAACTATGAGTTCAAGGAGTTGACATGGTCTCCAAATTCTCCCATTTTCAATCCAAGTCATCACTTGTGGGATTTGCTGGACAAAGAAGTCCAATCCATGGAAGCCCCACCTCACAATTTACAGAACTTAGGGGATCTGTTACTAACTTTTTGGTTGAAAAAAAGAAGGGGTCTACACAATTTTAGGTGTGTGTGGTTATAATGTTATGGCAGATTTTTTACTGCAACTCAAAACTCTCCCTGACAACCATCAGGCACAATTGATGTTTAGTGCCGTGACAAGAAATCGATTTTGGTCTCCGTTCATCTGGCCTGTGTCCTTGGATGATGATCGTGTACAAGGCGAACATCTGTAGGCTTCTCCTCCTGTGTGGCTCCGTTAGCTGTTGGGTGATGGCTGCTGTAGTCATTACTCAGGAGAGCTGATGAGTGGCCCGGACAACCATCTGCTGGAGGTACGCCTCACTCCCCTCTGGGATCCATCTCTGTCATGAATCTGTCTTCTAACACGCTGTACTCTGGTGAAGGAAGTTTTGCTGCCTCTTCAAGCCAGTTTTATCTCAAATCGACACCACGTGTACTTTCAACTCTTTTCCATTCTCTTGAGCTCCATCCAGATGTTTTATTGCCTTTATTTTGAGATTTTACACAGTTTGCACTTTTGCTGTGTTTTCTCTCCATCCATGTAGTTTTATTTTTCATTTTCTTCCCCTATTGATTCCCCTTTCTTCCTTTCCCTCCTTTCAATGCTTCTCTTTTCTACCCTGCCACATTGCAACGAATATGGCAACTGTTAGCCAGATCAAAATGGTTGTTGGAGGTGGCTGCTCGTGATGGAACATGTATGTGACTGACTTATCCCTGACCTGACGTACAGAAGTGGATTTTAATCACATTTTGCCAAGGATGCGTCGATTGGCAGGGAAAGAGAGATGAGTTAATCAACACACACTCGTTACTCGTGCAAATCAGCCTTTTTCCATGTAAAGAGGCCGTGAGGATGAGACTGGATGACTTCATGTCCATGCTGCAGATTCACAGACTTGATGGCAAAATGCACTCAAAAACTCCTTGACCCCCAACCAGATTACAAATTAGAAGTGTGGATAACGACAAAAACAACGGGAGAACAGGACGATTCTCTTATCACATCGCTTTCCAGCTAAACATATATAGCTGTGAACGACAGAAGCAATTTGAAGATCACTCCATCTATGTGTCTGTGTGAGCATCAACAAGAGACGAGAGACTAATAAGGAAAAGGAGGCAGGTGTGATCTGCACTAGGACAGACCTAGGGCACTCGTAGCCTGGAGGGGGGGCAACATCGGTGCAGCCAATCGGCGCTCTAAGAAAGCTTCAAGGACATTCTCAATCACTCAACATGAGATGGGCTCAGTCTGGGGGCAGGAAGAACAGGACAGATTAAACAGCAAGGATAAAAATCTGCCCACCGTACGTCAATAAGGGCCCATGCAGTTTGCTAATGTATAATGGGATCAAGATTTCCAGTCTCGTTATCACATTATCCTGCAGTGACCAAATCCTATAAGGTCAAACCAACCAGCCAATCAAACAGCAATTTCCCTTCCCCCAGCCTTTGAACCCCTGAACTGAAGTAATTTTCTCATCTTGACAATTTAGAGGGGTTCAGGGATTTTTCTTTTATCTGCAACAGTGTGTTTGATTACACAGTATTAAAAGCCTCCTCAGATGTTTTTCACACTCCACTAATTGCCATATGTGTATTAGTGATGCATAACACCTGCTGCTTCAAACGTTACTCACTGAAGTTCTGTCATTCGCAGTCATCTCAAAGCATTGACGTTTTCTTTCACAGATATGTTCTTGAATCCAAAACCCACGCTCTGAAAGCAAATCATGACCTAGCAAATCTGTTCCAGGACGGATATGACTCAGTCAGTCACAGCAGAACACCGAGGCTCTGACTCAGACCGCGACAGAGATATATCGAGAGGCCGTTTGTGCTGGAGTTTGATGAAGTCGTTGCTTCATTAACACAGCCAATGATCCCAAAGCTTTGCTGGAAATGAAATAATTGCATCTATTAGAGCACTGATCTGATTTATTGGTTGCAGGTGTGAGGACCAGCCGCACACGCAAACTTCTCGACACTGCACACACATGATGGAGTAACTGAGCGGGGGGGGCGTAGAAGATGAGATCTTCGATTTTGGGAGAATTACTCCAGCAATACAACTAATTTCTGCCCACAAATGGTGGGTATTTACCTATTATCATTTTCATAATGAGTTTATGCCAATAACACACTTAGGCATGTAACAAAGTTTTACAAAATGCAATAATTTCCATTACCTGCAATTATTTTGCATAACCACCTACATCCCTTTCTATAAAACATCTGGCTGGAAAAACAAATGTCACATTTCAATCATTATTTCCACGTCGTCTTCCACCAGTCTGATGTTTGAGCGGCGCTCGTCGATGATGTCATTTGGGTGAAATTCTGCTACGAGCGGAGAATTTAATTAGCTTTCAGTGCCATAGACTGTTAATCTCTCAAGGAGCTTAGCTTTTCAATGAGAATCAATTAACGTCAACATTGTGGATTATTTCATTGCAACGCCAAAGCTGCTGTGGGCACGTGTTGGTCTTAAGCCAAATGATAAAAGGAGAACCTGTAATCATGCGGGAAAGGATAGAAATCAAAACAGTGAAAATGAAAAATTTAGAAGAAACTCTTGAGGATCAACAAACTTGCCGGTCTTTCCATGCAATCAAATAATCCTGGAGCTTTCAGCGGAGTCTAAATATAAACATTCCTGAAAGTACCAATAAAATAAATGGCTCTGCCTCTTCTAGGGTAGATCTGTATTATTTCGCTGAGGCTAGACTGATGAAGGCGCAGCTCCACCCATACCAACAGGTTGTAGAGTGCCCTCTCAGCCCAAAAAAACAAACCTGATTATTCCGTCTGCATTAAGGCCTCTGAGTGAAAAAATAGGTGGAGATTATGGATCACAATATTTCCTTGCATATGACAATGTCGAGCACTGCTTTAGCTACACGTCTATATTCCCATTGAAAACCTCAACCCCCTTCTTTCTGCCGTAGATTTCATTCCATAAATAAGGCAAGGCGTTTTTATTGTTCACTTTGCGTAATCACTCTGATGTGCACCAATAAAACAACGCAGAGCCGTTGACCTTATTGTGAATTATACTACATGGCATTCTAGTAAAAAAGTGGCATCCACAATGATGAAAGCATGATAGCATTAATACACCCCCATGAGCTCTCAGTTCTTTTATAGGATTCCAGCTGCAGGGGGCCTGCTCATCAAACCGCCATCATCTCTCCTAATGATATCAATCCTACCAAGTGGTCATTAAAACTTCTACTGGCGATAGATGGCCAGTGTGGGCATGTGGAAGATTTATCGACAATGCACGCATGAGCATGCAATGAGCACACACTCTGATCATGTTAAGATGTACTGCACACAGACACACAGACACACAGGCACATTCAGAGCAAAGTCAAGCACGACGAAATCCATTAGGCTACAGTTCTGACATACACACAAGAAGAAGGCGCTCATGAGCAAAAGGAAAATGCAGAGAAAGACAGCTGAGCGCGATGAAATAATCATTGGGAGCCATCTCTTCTAAGAGAATGAACAATCAGCGCTGGTCCCACTCACTCTGCAGCATTTTATTCGCCACAGGGGATTAAATATTTACCGATAGTGGGTCTCCTAAAGAGCTGCAATATCTTCAAGGGGACCGAGAGTCCGTCACTGGCACCAACCTAACACCTATCTTTTAATTGAGGACAAGAAAAACATGCTTTCATTTGTTCAAAGATGTAAGAGAGTCTCTCGGAGGAGTTGTGCGTCTATCATCTCAAAACGGAGTCGTCTATTAAGCAACACTAGTATTTCAAATTTTGCAGCAATGCTTTTATTTTTTGATGAGCCCGCTGGTCCTTCCCTAATTCCTTACCCTGGAATAAAAAAGAAAAACTGGAATTCTCATGTTATGTAAGAGTGAGCGTCTTTCCTTCAGCACACGCGCTGAA
Organism: Lophius piscatorius; assembly: GCA_009660295.1. Classification (NCBI taxonomy): domain Eukaryota; kingdom Metazoa; phylum Chordata; class Actinopteri; order Lophiiformes; family Lophiidae; genus Lophius; species Lophius piscatorius. The sequence continues at coordinate 415,359 of VRLP01000062.1, forward strand.
CGACGCAGAGGGAGAAATTGGCCCCAAAAAAGAACCAAGCCCTCATTACAAGTCGCAGTGTGATTGGTGCTACATCTGAAATACCCATCAGGCATCATTACAACCTAGAAAAGGTCCAAAGACAGAACCGAGACAGCACTGATGCAACACAGCCATAATGAAACCTTGAGGCAAGAAGCGTGAGGGAATGATTATTGATGCTGAGGTTGAGGAGGGATTTGGATGGGACCAGATGAAGAGCAGAGATTAGGAGATGTAAGGAGGACCCTGAGTTAATCTTCACCATGGTGAGAACAGTGTGAAGTAGTGACGCATCCATCTGCTGATGTTGTCCTGAAAGCCCTGTCTTCGATACTGTCACTAAGAGTTAAACTCAAAATTAAACTTCATTATCATGTGTATGTGTTAAGATGAAATTCTATTTTGGCATCATCCCCAGAGGGGGATAACATGTGGATTTGTTAATGTGTGGGCAAACAAGAGGGAAGAGGCGTAAGCAGCAGTCATGTTTTGTCAGCACACTGCAAAAATTTATAAGAAATTCATAGTAGAAACATGAAATCTTCTTAAATCTTACCTCAGGTTTGGGGACAAAGGCCCGACCTGGAATAGTAAAGCAGTTGTGGACTGTGCAGAGATACTGAGCCATGATGGACAGACGGCTCCTCTGTTTGCTGCTCGTGCTGGCTGTCAACCTCTGAAAATCAGCGATGCATATTCAGTGAGACCAGGGATAACTGATTGAGTCAGGAAATATTGCTCTAAGTAGTAACCAAAAGTGAGAAATAGAAAACATTTGAAATTAAAGGTCAACAACTGGACCAGGTGAGAATTTAAGTTCATCCTCGTTATGTGTATATGTGTCACTAATATAATATCCTGCCTCAGAACGATTTGCAGGGCGTAAATAATGTGAAAATTCCATGTTTCTTTAGTATAGTTCTAAATTGTGATTATGGACCAACAAAACAATATTTGATTGTACTAAAACACGGTGAAGTCGTTTGCTCACCTCTGCAACCTCTTTCTGGAAGGTGAGTGTGAGTCGGGTGCGCCCGTAAACGAAGGGCCCGTTTCTGTTGGCTATGTTCTCCAGCCATTTAATGATGAGATGGGTTGAGACGCTGAACGGGAGATTCCCTATGATGTGCAAGTTTGGTGGATCTGTGGAGCAACACAGAGATGCTGCAGGTCCAAGACTTAGTACAAAAAACCACCTGGACAGCTTTCATCATCTCTAAATCTCACCTTCCTCCCATGGCTTAGAGATATTTACGGGAAATACTCGGTCCATTCTGTAGGTGAGAATGTCCCCGTGGACAATCTTCAACCTTTCCGGCGCTGCCTCAGACAGTAGCTGGGGAATGGATGTGAAATTGGATGGAAAAAAAATGGAAACAGGTGATTGGAAAAGAAATGTAACTGTCCTCACGCAACGGAACAGAAAAGGGCGTTGAGAGTCTTGTCCAGCTTAATGACCAAATAACAGCGTGCATTAGAAAAGGTCATTGTAGCTTCTCTGTTTACCTTCAGTCCTGGGATAAAACGGGAATCCTTCTCCACCACAATCAGTTCCTTCACCCCAGAATTGAGGATTGAGCGGGTGAGACCCCCAGGGCCAGGACCCACCTCGCACACATGGGCATTCCTCAAACTGCCTGCCTGTCGCACTATTTTGTCTGATGAAATGAAGATAAATATCCAGATGAATTGCATTAGTACATTGCCATATTTGCTTCAATCAACAAACCAAACCTACGTTGTTGTCGCAGACAGCAATGGTATATATCTGAAAAGGCCCTCATCCCATGAATTGTACAAGCTTTTCCCTTGACTGAACTCCTCAAATAAAAAGGTATTCGTTAATAATCCAAAACATATTGATTCAACTTAACTGTGTCTATGAAGTCAGCAATATGCTCTAAGATCCGATCCCATCGTGACTCAAAAATGAGGATAAATGCAATTACATTTTTTTTTCTGGGCTCAGTAATAAAACAAGACAGATTTCCTTGTGTCAGTTCAAATAAACTAAATTTACACACATTTGGACTTGATGTTGGGAAATTATGCAGACAATTTGTTTTCCCCTTATGAGTTAAATATGAACTATCATAGTGAAATAATATATATATAAGTTAGAGCTCCTTAGATCTCCTTAACAAATTTGGACATAATTTGGACAAATGGTTGGGAAGAAATAGTTAAAAAAACATGGATTTCCCCCCCAAAAAATCCATATGAGTAAAATATGAAGTTACAGAAAAATATGACAAATACAAGTTAAATCTCCTCAAAGAAATTCATATTAGGTAAATTTGGATAAAATAGATGTTTGGGGGTATAATTTTTGAAAATGATCCATGAAACTGTTTTTGAGTTATTGCATTAACTCGAAGGATCCGAGGAGGACACCGCAGAGGTAATGGTGGTAAGGTTGATTTCATAATATTCCCTCTTTGGGGATACAATTATTAGAAGTGTAATTCAACTAATCCATCATATAATTAACAAAATAGTCTCGAACCAAAAGTCTTCATCTGAGACTTTGGTAAATTCAGATGGAAACTGTGCGATGTTGCACCTGTCTGCTTCTGTGTTGTCAAGATGAGATGCATTATCTAACAAGTCACCTTGTCCAAGGACAAGAAAAAAGATCAGACTTGCACTGCATCACTTATAATTATATTAAGGCTCAAGCACTGCAAGGTCTGCAAACAATGGACTTGGTTGATTCACATTAGCAGGAGATCTGCTTAGCAACACCAAGAAAAGCTTGTCGGTTTCAATTCCTTGAGATGAGGTCCTGTGCAATTAAGTGCACTGAAATACAGACAATTGTGCCGCCACGGCATCAAAGAACACTATAGAAAGTATTGGGGCACTGCAGATGGAGCAAAACAACTGGAAAGAGAGAATGAGGCGGACTCACCCGTGAGCCTCAGGTCCAACAGAAAGTTCTGGGAAAGTTGTTTCTCAGCCCGCAGGTTGTACAACTTTATGATCTCGCCTACAGTAGGCAAGGGAGGCAAACGGAAATATGCCAGTTTCTGTGAGGCTGCCATTGTTTCGGTGAACCCTGTGAAAAACACGCACAAGGTGTCAGAAGATATGACTGATCAGCTTTTCTAGAAGCGACAGGATTCAGAAGCTGAGAAGAAAAATAAGTAAAAATAAAATAATAAAAATTGCATATGTGAGTCATTAATAGTGATAACGTGTCTGTAATCATACTTTCTGAAAACACTTCATGAAATACAGTGAGGAGTGACCTTTTGTAATGCAGTCTGTATATGTTTGAGTATTTTCTCATTTATGCGCCTTTACCATTGTTTTTTCACTAAGTGGATGAGTGCGTTTTATTTATTTAATATATTATAAAGATTGCTAAATCAATTCATACACCTATTGCAAATATCTATATATATATATATATATATATATATATATATATATATATATATATATATATATATATATATATATATATAGATATATATGACACATTTTCTAAATATAGATTTTCCTGTCTATTCTGGTAAATAATTATCAATTTCATTTAGTTCTTTATCAGGGCATGATTGATTTCCAATGTCTAAACTGAAAATAAGAAACGGATGTTGCTGATTTTGTGCTTTACAGTAAGATCTCGTCCACCACCTTGTGGAAGAAGTCTGAACGGTCAATATAGACGCAAAATACAGACTGAGTTTTCCTTCACAACGTGAAAATACGTCCTTACATGAGAATATTTACATTTATCAGGAGGTACCACGTTCTATTTAGTAGTTAACAAATTAACATAATTCCCAATATGTGCATATCTACACATAGTAAAATCATCTGATAATACTTAAATAATATACTGACTACAGGGTGGAATGGCAGCGACATGCAGTCAAGCAATATTAAACTGAACTATTCACTTTAAACTCAAGTTGACATTACACAGAGATGTGACACTGACACTGACAATTGTTAGCAGTTGTGGCTAACGTTAGCTTTTAGCTCAAGTCCTTCTAGGAGAACCCAAGGTAAACGGCTCTGAATGCAGACGGAAACTTAACAGAGCTGTATGAATACAGATAAAAAACTAAAATAAACTAGACAAAATAATGATGGAGCAGAACTGAAAACATGCAAGCATTTACCCACGTTATTAATCGTTGCCGTTTTCCAATATCACATCCGCATTCGTCATTAATTGACGACAAAAGTGTCCAATCAGCTTGAAAGACTGGTAACACGGACGAATCATAGTTTAGAGGCGGGACATTACGTTGCCCTTGACACTATAGTCATTGTTGGTGTAAGGATGGGTCTTTTTCCGCCAGAGGGCGACAAATTAACGATGTACAACATTTGGTGGTACCTTTTGTAACATCAAAAGGTACCACTGTTTGATATAGCCCTGGATCAGCATGACAGAAAGCTACTATATATTCACAAGATTTTTGTTTTGTTAAATTGTAAACAATCCTGTTATATGTGTGACAAAGACGTGCATGATTTTCTCATTGAAAATTACATCTACTCCACTTCCCACTGGATGAGGAATAAGTAAATAAATGAAAATGCAGTTATATTATCAGAAGCAGACACCCATAAGAAGAAAGAGACATGATTACAATTAGGCACGATGCCCATCCAGGCTTTTAAACACACTACATCCACTGGTTGTTATGTTGTTATTGTTCTATATATTCAGCTTCTATCATTTTAATAATGTTGAAATAATTGAAAACTCTACAGTGCAGAAAGAAGACATACATTTTTCAAAGCATTTGATACTGCTGGTCTGGAGGATGCACAGCTGTTGTTTGCAATTGACTCCATGGGTCTCTGGTCTTCTGACTGTGCTCATGACCCTCTTTGGGTAATGGGTGTCTGAGCGTGAGATGGAAATACTCTTCCCCTGCGGGGTTGGCAGATGAGTGGCAGCTCTGTCTCCTGCTGTGGCTGACCTTCGGAGAACACTTCAGACCCTTAAGACGGGAGGGGGAAAAAATCACTGGTGGTATTGGCATGCTTGAAACATACTTGGATTGCTACTGTGGAGACTTTATGCAAAGTCACCTTCTGGACAATTTATTCAAGTCGTAGACAATTTTATAAATTGACGTGACCAACTTACCGCTGCATTTTTGAAATGTGTGGATAAATCGTCTACCGCTACTAATCACTGAATAACACAAACTCTATCAAGACTTCCTGCTGCTTCACTGTCCTACCAATTAAGAGACAAAAAAAATCATGCCAGCATGCATACCTACTATTATTTCTGCAGAAACAAACGCTATGCTAATTAATCAATTAACTCATTCATTCACTCATCCTTTATTGTATCCCAGAAATAAGTACATAAGAGCAGAACATTAATTTACTATAAAGTCAAGTATGAAACAATAAATGAAAGTACCTATACTGTAAAAAGAGAATTGTTTGGTGAACTGAAACAAACCCTAAACTTTAAATGCTTTTAAAAATGCTTTTTAAAAGCATTAAAAAAGGGAAATTCCAGTTTGGGAAATTTTTTTCTTGTTTTTAAAAACTTTTTTTCACAGTTTTACCTTCAAAAAACCTAAAATATAAAACTGCATAATTATACTTGTTTATTATTGGTGCAAAAATCTGACTCTTGCAGTGACGAAGTGAAAAATTATACACTGTAAAAAAAGAATTGTTGGTGATTTAAAAAAAAAAAAAGAGACTTCCTCTGATGACACAATTAATTTATTGTGTCGCCGCAATTAAAGTATCATCAACTTGAAATTTGGAGGCAACAATACTTCATATAATTGTGTGCTTCGAGTTAACAAATTCAATTTTACACTGTACAGAACAAGAAACACACTTCTTATAGGTATAAATCAGTGATTAAAAAAAGAAGAAGAGAAAAATAATAAAATAGCCAAAAATTGGAAATTAGCAGAAAAATTAGAAAAACCAAAGAAACTCAATGAATCAGGCATGACGTCATAAATATTTTAGCATGTTCGATTAGTATCTGCAGAGAAGTTTTTCCCATGTGGAACAGCATAGCGGTAAGAGGCTTTGTATTGTTGCAGCAGCAAGATGGTCCGGATAAGCTAGGATAAGCTCTTAGATCCAATGGACGGCAGGATTGTCTTGTGTCTTTCTCCGGCCTTGGAGGCTCGAGGTGAGAAGACAGGGCTCAGCTTCTTTGGAGACAAATCTGGGTTACCCTCTGAACACAGGATGGCGTCAGAGAATCACTTCCTGCGTGTAACTGCACAGTGTGATTAGCAAAAACAGGAAATGAAACGCAAGTAATAGACATTTCTGAGATGGTAAGTCACCTCCTCGCTGAAACATCTGAGGAAAAACAGAGACAGGAATACTTTGGAGCAGTCTATATAATTTCCGAGCTAATTTAGACGAGGAGACAAACGTCAACATGGAGAGGTTAGTCAGAAACCACAAGGGATGAGAATGCTGCACAACTTTCAACAATACCCTCTATGACGATAACTCGGCGTTGAGTCACTATTTTGATTTAAGTGACTGTTATGTGTGCCGTAACAAGTTCAACAGGGTTAATAGTCCAGAAAGTGGGACCAGATGTGCGCTATTATGAAAATCTATTTAGATTACATGGGCCAAGAATTTATTATATCAATACTGAAGGCCACTGAAGAAAAAGTAATTAACACTGTTAAGATAAACCATTTTTTTTTTCTAAACACACTACAGTAGTTTAGAGGAAAACAGCAGAATGAACACAGATTATGTAAATGTGTGCAGTCTTGCGCTGTTTTAGGAAGAATTCATGCGGGGCTTGTTTAGAGGAGTTTGAATGAAATGTTGTATGATGTCATCTTCATCCTTTTTATAAACACGAAATTATGTACATTTATCATTTTGGACAGGACGCTATTACTGCGTTCGGAAGTGGAAAATCGAAACCCTAATTAGACGGACTCGCCTGCCAACCTTAAAAAAAAAATGCTATGGTACAAAACCACATAAAAAGAAGTTGTGGTGCTTCAACATTGGAATTCCTGCGGTAAATATTGTGTTCCTGTGATGCATGTTTTGTGGTAGTCTGAAATTTCTCTGCCTTGACAGTAAACTATTTGGTGTTCTGTGGAACTCGTGTGTTACCAGACTCCGAGTCTGACATTTGAGTTTGTTAGTGCTGAGTGAAATGAATAAATAAAAATATAAAAAATATCAGCAAACGCGATCAGTGTTTCCTACGTGAGCTCAGCTTTGTGACAAACAAAACCGAATATTAAGATCGTGTCAGTCACGGCTCAGGAAGAGCAATCTGTAAAACTGGTGGTTTTGGCTACACACCATTGAGGGTCTGTTGAAGCACTTGGTTGCAGTGAATTAAATGACTGGTTTAACATTTTTGGAGGCACTTATTCACAGTTTTTCCAAAGCTTAGATGATGAGATCAATATTGAGACTGTTAATTACGTAGCTGCATGGCAGGAGCAGCCAGTTAGCTCGACTGATCCTAAGGACTAGCAACAAGGGAAAATAGTAAGCCGGGCTCGTAATTTGTCAACTGTTGGTCCGATTCAGTCGACGTTTGGTGTAGACGAATCGTACGTATCATCTTTTACTCTAGTAGTTCATATTTTACTCAGTAGAAGAAGCTCTTTTCTTAATAAAAAATATTGTTTTTCGGACATAACTTGACATTTAACTTGAGGTGTTGCTTGTACAACTCAGGGGGTAGGGGGATTTTCAGGAATATAACCTTGCCGTTGGGGACGACAGCGTTAATGTTAGATCTTGTTTCATGAATCCATGCAAATACTGAAACAAATCTGACACATTTGAGGTTGGAGGGTTGAGGGCTGGCATATTTCCTGGCCAGAAGCAGCAGCGTCCTCGTCAAACAGGGGATCCATCCATCCATTCATCCATTCATCCATCCATCCATTCATCCATCCATTCATCCATCCATCCATCCATCCATCCATCCATCCATCCATCCATCCATCCATCCGTCCGTCCATCTATCATTCATCCATCCATCCATCCATCATAATCATCAGATTTCCCTTTATACACATATATCTGGGCTATTGAGGCTGTATTTCTGAGAGGAGAGGTAATACAAGTATGAATCATCAACTGAGTAAGTAGAAGTTGGAAGTAAGGTAGTAGAACAGGATCGGATGTGAAATTTGACCTTGTGTTGTTTGTAGCCCATTATGGGGAGATTTAGAAATGTCGTCTAACAGCTCCTTGAGATTAACATTACTCATTTGTTATACGCAGTATGTTATACGCAGTATAACAAAGATGGTAAATCATTGTTATTGCCATTGGGAGCATATATATATATATATAGATATATATATATATATCTATATATATAGATATATATATATGTGAATGTGAATGCCCTGCTCTTAGTCTAACATCACAGACTGAAGCCGCCGTTGTTTTGTACAGAGTGAATCACCAAAGGCGACGTAGAGGAGGGTGTTTGTTGTGGTGCTATGGTGTGATCTGTCAGAAAAGCTACACATCTGTGACTTTTTTTTTATTGTTTCTCTATGAGCTTCCTCCATCTTGGTTAAAACTTATTTTATCCCATTTATGGCCTCAGGCCAATGACATTGCATTCCCTGTTGTCTCAGCCTATTTTGTTGTCAGTTCACCCAAACCTGAAAATGACCTGGGGGGTCTGAGATGACGCCTGCGTTGACAAAGTGGAAACAAAGAGAAATCTGCTGGAATATAATGCAGGTATTTTTCTAAGGGCAGAAACCACTGTGGATGAGACCTCAGTCATTCTACTGCAGTAAGGAATTAATATCAGGGGTTAATCAAAATGATGAGGGAGGGAAAAATCAACACAGCAAATATAATCACAATATTTTATTTGATAATGTATTGAGTCATGGATGGATCTATATTTGATTAGTTAATTGAAAATCTGAATTCAACTTTTTGAGTGAAAATGATAAAATCAATAGGTTTTCTTGTCCACTAGAGGGTGCTAAAAATCTCTGTTGAGGTCAGCAAAAATGAAGGTCGGTGTGCGGTGAAAAAGCCGATGAAAGAAAAGACAGCGGCATCGGAAATGAACCAGACAAGCACCATCTTTGTTTGAATTGAATGTGAGTATATAATTTAGATTATTTGAACAAGGAAAGACTGGGGGAGGGTTCACCTCACATGCTACAAAAAGATAAGATACTACATTTCTTCCATGTACACAGTCATACACTACAGAAAAGTGAAGACTACATTTTCGGGCAAGTTTTCAGTAAATTAGAGAGGGTTGCATTAACTTGCATCCCATGCAGGGCTTTCATATGTGACTGTGGAGACTCAATAAACGCACCGAAGAGAGGCTACTGCCGGACAGTGTTGCCAGATGTACGATAATTATCGTATTTGTAATCGTATAATTTCACCCTCGGTAGGATTTCCGATCAAAAAACCCTAAATGTATGATAATTTGGCCATTTCGTAACTCTTACACTTTTGGCCATGTCATCATATTGAAATTGAATTCAGCCATATCTAAAAAAAGACATAAATTCAAATCCTGCACAGATCACCCGTCTTTATAAGTAGCCGTGTCTTTTTGAGTAATAATTAAGGAAGTTACATCGATGTTTGTTGCAGGTTGGGCGTCTTTATAACGCGTACGACACAGAATCTAACAATGTAGGTATCAGTCTGACGCCTCAAAGAGGACAATGTTTGATTGACAGCTTTTCATTGGGGCGGAGCTCCGCCTGCACACAGTTACAGGATAACTGAAATTTAATGGCAAATTCGACCTGTACGATCATTTTCCTCAAAATACGATAATCTTCTGGTGGAATAATACTACAACTCAGGTTGCAATGCTCAACAAGCCTATAACATTCGAGTAATCCGCAAATAATTGCGTCCAGTTAAGTTGGACTAAACTGTAATACAAACACTTCAGTATGTGCCATGACAAGTTTTTATGACTTGTTGTACTGGTTTACGATCCAAATTTTGCATCAATAAATGTGACTGAAGTGACATGAAAAGAGAACTTTGTGTTATTGAATAAAACAAATGTTGACAAAAGCTTTCGCGTGGGAACATAGGAAACAATCCACAGCAAATCGCATGAATGTCTAAAACGGCTTTAACATTGTATTGTGGCGCCTCTGGTGATCCAAACCCCTTGGAATTATGCGTCGGCATCTAGAGACCCGCTTGAAAAATCATATTGTCTTCTTTTCCCATGCTCCTCCAACATTTTTATGACACATCTTGCATTAATTAGCCTAAATTAGAGTGCTATTTATTCTGATCACATCACTCAAGTTTGGGAATCGGCGCTACTTAAACCAGCCCACAATCCGCCTGTGATTTATGACAGCTGAAGCCCCGAATGGGCCCAGACAGGACCACCGTCCTGTGGGCATTATATAAACACATTGAAATCAAAACAATCCTCTTCCTCACTGAAACCCACCACATGACTTCATTTTGGGTGTGGGAATAATAGCATTCAATCCAAGTACACTTCTCATGACCTCAGTTTGGATAGAGGTTACTCTTCCATACCACATGTAGGGGGATGACTTCATGTGTGGGGAGGAAGGCGTCTGTCAAACAAATGGGCTTTGTTGTTAGTTTGTCTTTATCACATGCGAGCCAGAGATACCGCACAAATATCCTTGAGTTGGTGTCCTGTCATGTGACCTTGCCTTTCCAGGTATCCACCTGGAAAATAAAGGAACGCCGTCTGCCGTCTGCGTGTTTCCTTCCATTTATTTTTCTATTAACTGTTTCCACTACATTTAACAAACAGCCCAGCCCACATCTATGAGGCCGTGTGTGAACAAATCTGCTGCTGGGTCGGGTCTGCATTGCGACACGAGGAGAAGCGACAAAGAAGGAGTTCTTGCGTCCGTCTGACGTTACTCCTCCGTCTGTCTAATGGTTATCTGCTCTGTCTGTTGTTTGATTTGGTTTCCTCCGAGAGATAAGGGTGTCATTAATCTCCCCGACCGTTTCCCATGGGCGACCGGACTGGACTTTCACTTTACGTGAAGGAGTAATGCGGACTGTGCTGCGTCGCTCCTCGTGCTTCATAACATCAAAACAGAACCATAAAAGCCGTTGAGTTACTTAATAGTAACAGTGATTATCACAAACTACAAACAGGTGAAACATTAACCAGTGACAGATAACAGGATCAGAGCGGGAAAACATTTTACCAGAGAATAACCTTATTCTCTTGTTGTTGTTATGTACATTGAGTTTATTGTTAATGTTCAATCTACCGCTGCTACTACTATTACTACTAGTACTACTACAACTACTCCACCGCTACTACTACTATAACTCCTACTACTATTACTACTCCTACTACTATTACTACTACTACTACTACTACTACTACTACTACTATTACTACTCCTACTACTACTACTACTACTACTACTACTACTACTACTACTACTACTACTACTACTACTACTACTACTACTACTACTACTACTACTACCACTACTATTACTACTACTACCACTACTATTACTACTACTACTACTACTACTACTACTACTACTACTACCACTACTACTAGTACTACTATTACTACTACTACTACTACTACTACTATTACTACCACTACTACTACTACTAGTACTACTACTACTACTACTACTACTACTACTACTACTACTACTACTACTACTACTACTACTACTACTACTACTACTACTACTACTACTACTACTACTACTACTACCACTACTACTACTACTACTACTACTACTACTACTACTACTACTACTACTAC